>SJYO01026388.1:57010498-57388232 GCA_006410555.1 Capra ibex | reverse complement strand
CGCAAGCGTCGGGTCTGAGAAAGATATGTAGTAAAACATATGTTTTCCAGAGTCCACTAAATGTAATAGAAGACCGGTTCTCCGAACAATTGTGAAAAGCCGAGAGAAGGAATTACTTACAATTAAAACAAAGGGGACTTCACAAAAAGAAATTAGACGTAGAGGAATTTCGTAATTTCAATGTAGAGATATCTTGTTTCCACGTCACCCAATATTGTTTCTTCCATGAATTGAGCTTCTAGATTACAACGATTATGGTCCAGATGATGAACAAAAAGATATATGGTTGATATAGATTTTTATTTCCTATACCTTTAAACCGTCGTTCGTAACTGAGTTGTTTACTTTGAAAATTAGTCAGGATAAGATTTCTAAAACTGAGGAGCCTTCGAGGATGTAAGGATCCTACAAAATTCGAAGGACACGGAGGACGCCAGTCCTCCGGAGTTTGTTAGTGTGCGCGTCTCAGGACGTCCGTCCGATCTTTCGGTAGCTTCCCCAAAAACCTAACTTTGTGAGAAAGTTTACGTCTTCTGATTTCGCGACTTAACTGAAAAAGGTCTTTTACAGTCTTCTCACCTTTTCGTCTCGTGTTTTTGGCCGTCTAAAAACAACCCCATGTACGAATCCTTAAAGGTCTCCCCAGGGACTTCAGACTCGTGCGGAACGCACACAGTCGAAGGAAGGAGTACTGGAACAGTGCCCGCCCTAAGGAGTGTGACCGAGGGCCGTGGGACTACGACCCTTTCTAACTTTCGTCCTCCTCTGCCCCTACTGTCTCCTTCTCTACCAACCTACCGTAGTGACTGAGTTACTTCTACTTAAACTTCGAGGTCCTCTATCACTTCCTGTCCCTTCGGACCGTACGACGTCAGGTACCCCAACGTTTCTCAGTCTGTGCTGACTTGCTAACTTGTTGTTAAAGTATTCTTCGTTTACAGTGATAAAACTATGATTTTTCTACTTATATTTTATCTACTGTCGACTCAGAAGGGACCACCAGGTAATCAACCTTGAGACGTGAAGGGGACGTCCCCTGGGTCAAAGTTAGGGACCAGTCCCTCAATTTTGCGGTGTTCGGTGTGTCCACCGTTTATTTATTGTAATTTAATTTGATTATCTGCAGTCAGTTTCACAACTAGCTCCCGAGAGAAAGTATGGAGTCCCGGTGACGTCAAACCCCTCGTGAGGTTAGACCGTGACCGAAACCCCCCTTACGTCGAACAATGGGAATTGGAGGAGTAGTGGAGGGTTGTGACATGAAAGAACTAGGATTTGAAACGACGAGAAACAACCGGTAACAACCGGAAAATCTGAAAACAAAATACACATTTTCTTTTAACTTATCGAAATAAGTGTCCGACTAAGAGAAAATGGAACTACGTACCCAGTACGGGAACTACAGTCTTTCCGACCCTTAATAAAAATTTCCGGACTTAGCTATGAGAGTAACTCTTTTGACCTGGTATCTCCGAACGTTCGAGTTCTACTTTTCGACTGTGGGAAAGGTTGTCAAGAATTCCGACTCTTGTCCCGTCTACCGAGTCACAGGGAACTATATTAAACTAATGGTCAGTGACGGTCTACGGGGTAGATCCCATGCACTTCTTTTCGTGTCTGTGTAGCGACCTAAATGTGACAAATCCTTCGTCTATGAGAAAGTCAAGTCACTGATTCTTCGTTTTACGAGGAAGTCCAAAATTCTTTTGTGTTGACCGTGAAGACTTCTCAGTCCTCGTTTTTCCTCCCATGACGTGTGTGGGGTTGTACGTTGTGATGAATTCCCCGAAGGGTCCACCTCTGTCACCATTTCTAAGGTGGACGGTTACGTCCAATGCACTCCCTGAGTCTAAGCTAGGGACCCAGTTCTTCTGGGGGACCTCCTCCTTTACCGTTAGGTGAGGTCATAAGAACTGACCTCTTAGGGTACCTGTCTCCTCAGACCACTAGGTGTCAGGTACCCTAGCGTCTCAGTCTGTGTTGTTGTCGTTGTTCCCCACCCGTCTAGTAGATTCAGTGGGGGGACCGGTCTGGAGACCTGTGTGGGGATAGGAGTGAGTATTTTCATTGTTCGAGTTCATCACTCGTTCGTTCCCTTGACACAAACAAGAGCGAGGATGAATGACATCGTCCCCGGTGTCATTTCGGACTTAAAGAACAGACCGGAGACTAGTGAAGGATAACTAATTCCTCCGGTTAACCCAAAGGGTCCACCGTCTCACCATTTCTTGAGTCAAAGGTTACGTCCTATACTTTCTCTGTGTCCAAGCTAGGGACCCAGTCCTCCTAGGGAACCTCGTCCTGTTGGGTGAGGTCATAAGAACGGACCTTTTACTTTATCTGTCTCCTCTGACCACCCGATGACAGGTACCCCAGTGTTTCTCAGCTTGTGTTAACTCGAGTATGCGTGTGTTCCTCCAGTTATTGACACCAGTCATTGTTCAGAAGATCCCCGTACATATGTCTAGCAGGATGTCTCTATCAGTTATATAAAACTGACTCATGAAAGGACTGAAAACGAAAGTCGGACGGTCTAGATGGTGACTTCCCTTAAATCCCGTTAAATTGTACGGTATGGGGGGTAATCAGACCCCATGTGAACCGAACGGCGAAATGGGAGGACAGAGACAAAGAGGTGGGTCTTATTAATGAACGAAAACCTTGTATCCGAATCGAAAATCGTCAGGATACAGGGAACGATAGTCCATCTCGGTCACCCTTTTTTGCTCGGAGACAAATGTCTAAATATAAATTGTTAAATATATACCAGTTGATCGGATCACTACGGTAAACTGATATAATTAATATAAGGTAGTTCCGTTCTTGACACTTCGAGCACTCTGTTTATCATTCATCTGGTAAACGTTTATTTTACGTTTAGATGGGGTTGAGTCAGCGTTTGGTCTTTGTCATCTAATTTCTGTGACTTTGGGACTCACAAATAAAATGTCTAGTTTTCCCTACCACCGGTTAAATGAGGTTTAAACCATGGGAGATTATATGTCCTTATCAAAGGAATGATAGAAACCAGCGAAGGGTTTACCGTCCGTGTCACTTAACCCTGTTAAAGTGAGTTTTTTGGTAACTGTAAAAAGCTCCTCATTCTTTAATCTTATTACCGTTACTTTTTTTAGTAGAGGGGTGGGAGATATGTTGGATGTATGTGTCGTAGAATGTTCGTTTTTAAGGAATCCGGAAGTAAATTCTATGATGGTCTCTATGTGTGGTCACTAATCCACTGATTAACGAAACGAAAATATAAGGTCGGTCTACATGATCTCTCCGTTCTTCTCCGTTCTTCTAAGGTAATAACTTAGAATAACTTCTCTTCTCTTTTTCTCGTGGAACCTCATAAGTTTTCGGGGGTTTAACCCCCTTCAGCAGATTTTCGGTTTAAGACGGACCTCGGAGTCAGACGTATAAGGACTGGGACCAAGGGTGTTAGACTCTAAGAGTTTCTTGAGAACTCTTCGGTTCGGTGAATTTTCCGGGTAAATTTCGTAGTTTTGATTCCGACCACACATGATAAACGAGACTTTTTCTTTAAGTCCTGTAAGTCTATACGTTATTTTGGTTATTATAATGTGTGTATATAACGGTTGTATGATCGTCAGAGAACTCGGTTGAAACAGTAGAAACCTAAATACAATGTAGTCAAATCTTTTGATTACATCATATGATCCCGATAATAAGATGTAATTCGTTAAGTTAAAATCGTTAGATATAAACGTCTTTTTATTTAACCTTACCCATCGGAAATTTTCTTTAAAAAATAGACACTTTTATTGTGTACACATGACCCATCTATGTCTTTTATTTACCATCCTTTATTTTTAGTTGTCATTAATGTCGTCGTTCCCTTTTGGGTACAACTGTAAAACTTCATAAATAGAAGTTGAGAAAAGACGAGTATATAGATGAGTTCATACAGTGGATCTCGGTCTGTAGGACCTTACACTTCAGTTCACCCGGAATCTTTCGTAGTGATGCTTGTTTCGATCACTTCCACTACCTTAAGGTCAACTCGATAAAGTTTAGGACTTTCTACCACGACACTTTCACGACGTGAGTTATACGGTCGTTTAAACCTTTTGAGTCGTCACCGGTGTCCTGACCTTTTCCAGGGTTTCTTACGAGTTTGATGACGTGTTAACGTGAGTAGAGTGTACGATCATTTCATTACGAGTTTTAAGAGGTTCGGTCCGAAGTCGTTATACACTTGGCACTTGAAGGACTACAAGTTCGACCAAAATCTTTTCCGTCTCCTTGGTCTCTAATTTAACGGTTGGAGGCGACCTAGTACCTTTTTCGTTCTCTCAAGCTCTTTTTGTAGATAAAGACGAAATAACTGATACGGTTTCGGAAACCGACACACCTAGTGTTATTTGACACCTTTTAAGACTTTCTCTATCCTTATGGTCTGGTGGACTGGACGGAGAACTCTTTGGACATACGTCCAGTCCTTCGTTGTCAATCTTGACCTGTACCTTGTTGTCTGACCAAGGTTTAGCCCTTTCCTCATGCAGTTCCGACATATAACAGTGGGACGAATAATTTGAATATACGTCTCATGTAGTACCCTTTGTGACCCGGACTACTTCGTGTTCGACCTTAGTTCTAACGACCCTCTTTATAGTTATTGAAGTCTATACGTCTACTGTGGTGGGAATACCGTCTTTCACTTCTCCTTGAGTTTTCGGAGAACTACTTTCACTTTCTCCTCTCACTTTTTCAACCGAATTTCGAGTTGTAAGTCTTTTGATTCTAGTACCGTAGGTCAGGGTAGTGAAGTACCGCTTATCTACCCCTTTGTCACCTTTGTGACCGACGGAAATAAAACCCCCCGAGGTTCTAGTGATGTCTACCACTGATGTCGGTACTTTAAATTTCTACGAATGAGGAACCTTCTTTTCAATACTGGTTGGATCTATCGTAAAAGTTTTCGTCTCTGTAATGAAACGGTTGTTTTCAGGTAGATCAGTTCCGATACCAAAAGGGTCATTGGTACATATCTACACTCTAAACCTGACACTTCTTTCGACTCGTGACTTCTTAACTACGAAAACTTGGCACCACAACCTCTTCTGAGAACTCTCAGGGAACCTGAGAGTTCCTCTAGGTGGGTCAGGTAAGATTTCCTCTAGTCAGGACCCACAAGGAACCTTCCTTACTACGACTTCGACTTTGAGGTCATGAAATCGGTAGGGTACGCGTCTCAACTGAGTAACCTTTTCTGAGACTACGACCCTCCCTAATCCCCGTCCTCCTCTTCCCCTGTTGTCTCCTACTCTACCGACCTACCGTAGTGAATGAGCTACCTGAACTCAAACACACTCGAGGTCTTCAACCACTACCTGTCCCTCCGGACCGCACGACGCGAAGTACCCCAGCGTTTCTCAGTCTGTACTGACTCGCTGACTTGACTTGATTACATGTCAATAGGATAACAAAAACGTTCAAAATGTAAATTTAAATAAAAACTTACACATTTTGTATGTAGACCGTAATTTTAGATTAATTTGATGTGATTGACAAGTCTTAAAACATGGAAAAAGGATAACAAAGAAATCACTAAAAAAAAGAACTATAACTTGTTAAGACGTATACAAAAAGTAAAAATAACGTTCAGAAAAGGGACAAATCTTAAATAAACTAATCGAAAAAAAATTAAAATTTCTTAACTGAGTAACCTTTTCTGAGACTACGGCCCTCCCTAACCCCCGTCCTCCTCTTTCCCTGCTGTCTCCTACTCTACCTACCCACCGTAGTAACTGGGCTACCTGCACTCAGACTCACTTGAGGTCCTCAACCACTACCTATCCCTCCGGACCGCACGACGCTAAGTACCCCAGCGTTTCTCAGCCTGTACTGACTCGTTGACTTGACTTGTTTAAATCTGTTTGTAGATGATGACGAAGATATCAATCTCAGAAACTAGAGGATCCTACATCAGTAAAAAGAAGATAAAAAGATAAAATGAAAAAGTATAAAATGTAAATTAAAATGAGGTAAACTTTAAATAGACCCCGATCCTACATGTCATAGGTTGGTTGAAATAATAAAAAGAATTTCTCAATTTATTTAACAGTAAAGAACTCATTACCAAAGAAAGGGATGTCAAAATACTATGGTAGAAAATACCTAACTTTACACAGGAGGTCTTTCTATACAACTTTCAGGATTCGGAGTCATAAAGTTTTGCTGGAATAAAAAAATTTTTTTACAGTAACGTTTGGATCAATCAATCCTATTCCAGTACGACCTCATCCCACCCGCGAGGTAGGTCAAACTTCTTTGCTCGTCTGCGTCTCTCTTGTGGTTCACTTCTGGTGCTCGTCTGAGGTACGTTTCCACCGTGGCCTCTGACCTCAGCACAACGGCGTTCGGTTTCTCGTGGTTCGTACCGGTGGTTCAGAGTCTTCGATCCTTCTCCGTTCGTTCCTCTGAGGGAGTCTTTGAGGTCTCCCTCGTAACAAGACGTCTATGGAACCTGAACTTGAAGTTCGCAGGTCTTGACAATCTGGTATTTAAAGACAACAAAATTTGGTGGGTCAAACACCACGAAGTAATGTCGTCGGGAACCTTTACTTATGTCGGAGAAGTCGTCTATATTTGGAGACTATTTGATCATAAAAACCCCCCCTCCCCCAAGGTAACTAAATACAGATAATGACATACTTATATTACGATAAAATAATTCCAAAAACTAAATTATAAGACATAAAAAGGGGAGTGATGAGAAAAGACTCGAAAGAATGATTAGAATGTTTAATAAGAAGTATCATTCAAAATAAAAATCTTACTTTCACAGTTCAGAATAAAGAAGGTTTTATGTTTGGACTATTAAAAAATACATGTCACTAAGTAGTGAATTGTTGTTATTTTTAAGTGTGAGACTAATGTAATTCATTGTTTTAGAGGTCAAAAAACTTTATCCTAAAGTTAAAAATTTTAACTAAATGTAAATTGTTAAATGTGAATAAGGTCTTTTAACCTGGTTATACACTAGTATTTTGTTAATATCTAGAATTTCTTATTTTCGAAAGGTAACGTATGTCAACTTCCTTTGACATCAAAATTTATTATTACACTAACAAACTATTATTTCGGACGGAAACTAAAAGTATAATAAAATTACAAATTTTTAAGAAACGGTAGTAAATCAAGTCACTTGTTATATTGTCTGTAAGACGGAGTTCCTACAATGGTGCAAGTTGTGAATGGGTCGGATTACAGAGTTGAGGTTAATATTTACAAAAAGATTTTATGTATGGGTGGAAGGGGCTTCAGAAGGGGGAGGGATATAGGACTTACGAATCTAAGATAGTTAGGAAGTTCAGCGGGAGTCCTCAACGGTCATAGAATCTCGGAACCTTAGTCGAATCAACCTTCGTGAAAGAAGGATAACGAATTGATCAGTGAAAGACAGATATCAAGTAGAATGTAGGACACATAACACATTGTTACAATAGAAAATAGATACACATCCCAAACTTGATACTAAATAATTCAGTGGAACAAACTCGTTATATAAAACAATGGTACATATGATTTGGGAAAAACTTTTTAGTTTAACCGATTAAGGTACATGAGGAGGATTTAAGCACGAAGATTTAATGGACAAGGAATACATTCTTTGACTCTCTTGACCGGAGTGGATTCCACTCCCCTTACGGGTCGTAGATGTTCCGTAGAGATACATCCAGTCCCAACCGGGGATGTCGACAGAGAGTCTATAGTCACGATGTCGCTACAAGAAGTTGTTTTGTATGTAGTGAAAGAGTTACACTACCCTAGTCGTAACCCGTTTTCCAGTCTTCCTGACCTAAGTTCAAGACCGAAACAAGAGTAGAAAGGAAGAGACCCGGACAAACAAAGAAGAAGACATAGTGCTACAATAACGTTCCCCCAGTGACCCTTCACCCTCCAAAAACAACGATATACCTAAACAGCAAACCAACTAAAAACGAAACAAAACAAAACTAACGTCGTCGTCATTTCTGAAAGTTTTTAATTTCACCCTCTTCCCCGTTATTACCTAAAAAAAAAAAAAATTCTCGGAGGGACTACCCTCGACCCTCTTACCGACTTTTGGACAGACAACTAGAAGGGATGAAGAGGGTCGTCGGAACCTCCGAGGAGACACCGGACTTACGGTCCCACCAAGGACTCTTGTGTGAAACTTTGGTAATTTGATCCAGTCCCAAAGGATTCGAAGTCCGTAGGTGCATGGTTGGATACTAAAAACGGACTTAGTCGTCGATGGTACACGATGAATAAGAAAGTAAGTAGGTAAGTTGTTTCTAAACAACTCCGTGCAATGTAAATCTAGTTTACAATAAAAAGATTGGGTGGGTGAACAAATTGAATTCATTAAAGGAATCGGAGTAAGATTCGTTTATTTAGATCATATCTTGTAGTAGATACATAAAAATCGTATAAACTTTTATACATGTGTCGTTAAGGGAAACCTTTACAAGGAGAAGTGGGAATTCAGTAAAGTCGTAGGAAAATCATACACCCTGTGTAAACCCTTTGTATTAACGGAAGTAAAGAAGATCGTACTGGTCGGGTACGAGACCAGTCTACGTCACCCTCCTATAGTAAAAGGAGACATATTACAACAGTAATGATAGGTAGAAGTCTTTTATCAGTAGTTCACGAATTAAGGACGTCACAGAGTCCAGATTCCTTGCCAGACGTGAGTAAAGAGGTAGTAGGTCTACTAGTAGTTTCCGTACACATACATAGTCTGGAAGAACTAGGTCAGGAGACAACTTCCTATAAGTCCGACGAAAGTACAGGACCGATGACATTTATAACGACGATACTTGTAACCCTACGTATATAGAAAAACTTAGCTCAAAAGAGGTCTACATACGGGTCCTCACCCTAACGACCTAGTACACTATCGAGAGAAACATCAAAAAAAATTCCTTGGAAGTACGAAAAGAGGTATCACCGAAGTGGTTAAATATAAGGGTGGTCGTCACATCCTCCCAAGAAGAAAGAGGTGTAGGAGAGATCGTGAATAATAGACGTCTGTAGACTTCTACCGGTAAGACTAACCACACTCCATTATAGAGCATCAAAACTAAACATAAAGAAATTATTAATCACTATAACTCGTAGAAAAGTACACAGACAACCAGAAGTACAGAAGAAACCTTTTTACAGATAAATCCAGAAGACGAGTAAAAAAACAACAATTAAACTCACACACACACACACACACACACACACACACACACACACAAATACAATTCGACATACTCGACAAACGGACAAAACCTTTAGTTCGGGAACAGTCGACGTAACAAGCATTTATAAAAGATGATAAAACATACAACAGAAAATCTACACCATATATATGTTACCTTATAATCACTTTCAGCGAGTCAGTACAGGTTAAGAACCGTTGGGTACCTGATATCGGACGGTCCGAGGAGACAGGTACCTTAAGAGATCCGGTCTTATGATCTTACCCATCGGCAAGGGAAGAGGTCCCCTAGAAGGGTTGGGTCCCTAGCTTGGGTCGAGAGGGTGTAACGTCCTCCTAAGAAATGGTCAACTCGGAATCCCTTCGGGTGTTACCTTATAATGAGTCGGTATTTTTCTTACTTTATTACAGTAAACGTCGTTGTACCTACTTGGATCTCTAATAGTGTGATTCACTTCATTCGGTCTGTCTCTTTCTGTTCATAATGTCCTATGACAAATATACGTCTTTGGTTTTTTGGATTTTTTGTTGTGTGTACTTGAATAATTGTTTTTATGTCTGAGTGTCTGTTCTTTTGTTTGAATACCAATTTCGTTTCTCCCCTCCCTATTTAATCCCCAGACCCCAATTGTATATGTGTGATGACACATAAATTATTTGTTATTCCTAGATTACATATTGTGCCTCTTGATATATATTATAGAACATTATTGGATATTCCTGTTTCTTAGACTTTTTCTTATAATATAGATGTTAATGAAACGACTTGTGAACTTGTGTAATAACATTTAGTTGATATGAAGTTAAAATTTTTTCTTGTTTTCCGTGGGTTCCACACTACTTTGGTGAACGGGTCCAGTCCGGCCGCGGAACTGTTTCTTATTTGGTTATGTACCTTTCGACTATCTTGTAATTATAGTATATCACGAAATCTTCCTGAAAAGTCCCGATTTCTGTTCTCATCCCAGGACACTTCGACCGTTACCCTCGAAATTCAAGTCTAGTGTTCATCAGGGTGAGGGAAAAGTTTCCGGACCGACGACGCATCTCTTGGGACGTTGCGAGGGAAAGAAGACCGAGGTAACAAGGGTGGGTGGGAGGCTCGGTTTCGGACCCCTGAGATGTTTCCGTTCCTCCCAGAGCTCACTCCCCTAGGGTCCGACCTCTTGAGGGACCGGAGGATAATACCTCTTCGTGTATTTTGACCAGAAAAGATTTTCGGTCTGGAAAGGACCCCGGACGGAAAGGTTGAAAGTGAAGTGGGTTGATGTGTGTTTGAAAGGTCGTGGTACTTAATGGACGGTTAATAACTTTCTCAGGGTGTCGTTGGTGTGTCTTCGTCTCCTAGAATCTTCATTTGCGTCTCCAAAAGATCACCGACACGACACCGGTCGGGAGACACGTTAAGTCCTAGAGACAGATGTCTGTAAGTCAAAGACGAAGTTGGGATGTGTCTCCGATGGTGGGCGGGAGGGGAGGGTGTTGGTCATGTCGAAATGTTGGACGACCTACCGGAATAAACCCATATCAAGTTCCAGTTACAAGAACAGGACAGGACCGAGATAATGACCGGTCAACACACTGTCGCCTTTTCACAGTGGGAGAGTCGGAACAAAAGGAGGAAACATTTGATCCCTCACACAGACTACCCTGCAGATTCCAGGGAAGGTATTGATAGTAAACTGACTAGACTAAGGTTAGTGGAGAGAAGGGGTACTATCGGGAAGTTTATAGATTGACGTCGTAGGTACAGTAGAGGAGGAGTCGTTTGTAAGGGAAAGGGGAGGTACACAGGGACAGTGAGGACCAGAGACCTAGGGAGAGACGAGACCAGTAGGAGGAGACCTTCCCCCGGTCGAGTAGTCGAGTCAAGTCTATTCCCCGTGTCGTCTCGGACGGACCCTGAAGAAGGTCTCGTGGACGAGTAACGGTCTTGGTTCCGACAGACGGAGTTAATCTTGTAGACCAGTGGAAGCGAACAGGGGGATTAGGGTAACGTTTGGGTGACCGAAGTAATTATGTTCTTCAATCTAAAATTTATGACCGACAATCCTTTTCTGCCTTCTCAGTAGACGATTACGTATTGGAGTAAAAAAAGGTTCTGTAATTAAATTCTTTTCTCTTTGTAAGTCTTTTGAGGAACGCTATTCATGTTTACTTCGAGGAACCCAAGAGTTTCTCGTTAAACAAAGACTTTCATGTTCGTCTCTCTGTCGGTAAAGAAGACGTCAATCTCTCACACGGGTGATCCGATCGTCTCGTGTCGGTTCTTCTACGACGACGGTGGAACACCGTCGTCAATAATGCAACGCAGAGACAGGTAGTCGTCCTAAATCCCTGCTTAGTGACTCGTTGTACGTACAGGTGACCGAAAGTATAATCCTTAGGACTCTGTCTCTTCTACCTATCTCTACTTAGTGGGTCTAAGGACGGGGAGAGAGGTAAGAAAAGTAGAAAGTCTGGTTAGCCGAAGGAAGGTAGGGAGGAGGTAGTTATTGGTAACTCGAAACTGTTCTGGGGACGTCGTACCACAGGTGATCCACCTCCTGTCGTATAGACACCGACGGGTAGACCCTGAGGGTCTCCGACCCGTCAAAGACCTGGTGTCACCGACCGGGAGAGAGTAGAGGAACGGGGACGGATTTTCACTATGTCCGTTATCGACTAAGGAAGTCGTAAGAGGTGTAAAGAGGGTCGAACGAATTGGGGGACTGACCACGAAGTTTATTATGGTTACTCCTCGTTTACAGGTGTCAAGCAATTCACACCGGGACTCAGAGACGTCAGAGACGTCCCTTCTACTCACTCAGGTACGGGTCAACGAAGTCAGTACAAACTAAGAAACTCTTGAATACTTGACCGTCCGAGGAGACAGGTACCCTAAAGAGTCCGTTCTTATGACTTCATCCAACGATTCGGGAGGAGGCACCCTAGAAACGTTGGGTTCCTAGCTTGGGTACAAAGGACGTAAAGGACGTAACGTCCACCTAATAAAGGACGACTCGGTGTCCCTTAAGGGATCCCTTCTACTCGGAGGAGGGGGAAAATCATAGTACCGGTATACTATCCACGTACCAGAGGTAGAAGGTGGATCTCTAGACGTACGGACTCGTCCACTCAGACTCCGTGTGTCGGTCCGACGTACCCCTGTGACCGTGTCTACGGTTCAAACCAAGGAGGTCTAAGGTTCAGGGGTGCACGGACAGAGGTAATGTCAGTTGTGGTGGTCGAAGAGGGCGTTGTTTATACAGGGGGAAAGGAGGGTTTACACGATGAAGACCCGGTACTTCCCCACCGTCTTGGTTACCTGTACCTCGCCCTGCTGTCACGTATCGATCAGATGATTATTAGGGTCCTCGACTGAAGTCCCTCTCACAGTTGGAATTTTATTGAATAAAAGAGGTAGTGATCGAGTGTTCAAGATAATCACTACTTTTTCCACGTTTTTCCCTCTTCCGTCAGTTATTTAGACATCATCTTTTGACGATAGAATTCGAATAAAATGTCGTGTGCGACTATAAATGGACTTATGAAAAGGGTCCGTCGTTGTTTTTCTTGGTAACGATGGGGTTTCTCTCTTTCCCTGGGTTCACTAGACCAATTTTCGCTACTTCTCTTCACCACATTTCTCCCCTTCCCCACCTTTGTATTTGGTTTATAAGTGACGTCTCTTGGAGGGCGTGTAACCGTTGGACTTTAAATATTCTTCCTAAACGTTTCGTCGGTCAATGGTTCACCTCGACGAATCGATGTTTGTTCTACGACCAAACACAGTGTCCTCCAGTAGGTCCGTTGCCCCGGGTGCCGACTCCCGTGACACACCCAGGGAGGTCCCGTCACCATTTGTTTGTCAGTGGTGTGGATACTTTATGAATCTTATTCTGGACCTTTCTAGGTGTGGTTTGACACTGACGTCAATGTACAGTCCCAGTCCTGTTTTTCTTATCCTTATTTCTCCTAATCATCCTTAAAATTCAACATTATAGAAAAAATAAAAAAACGTTTTTCTTCCTTGACAAAATAGTATACATAATAAAATTTTTATATAATTTTATACAATGTTTTAGGTCAGTTTCCTCGTGCTTGTATCCACCGTTTGACCCAAATTCACAGTCGAGATAGATATCGATTGACCACAGAGTGAAACCCGGTCAGTGACTTTGTGAACTCGGAATCAAAGGACCAGACATTTTACCTCCGTAATTATGCATTAGACGTTTCAACAACACAACGAACTCTGACTTTATCCTTCATCAATTTTATGTTAACCAGGATTCATTTATTAGAAATTTTTCTCTCTACTAACGGGTTTGATCTCCGTTGTGTCCGAATACTCCTGCCACCGTTTCTTTTGTTTTGTCTTCTGTTTTTACTCTCTCTCTAAAGTCTTTGTGCCGTCTTTTCTTCTACTAGACGGTTGTTTTGACTGTAAAGACTGAGTTTCGGACAAAGGATATGGGCGAGGGGTAGGGCCCGACAGGAAACCAAGACGAAAAGAAGTAAGTCCGGTCTTCCACCGACACCTCCCTCTTATACTTCGCCTTTATCTCTCTCTTTTTTTTCCTTGTCCTACTTAAATTCTGCGCTATGTCAGGTTCTCTCAAGGTCCTTTCGTAGACAAAGACGAAATAACTGATACGGTTTCGGAAACTGATACACCTAGTGTTATTTGATACCTCTTAAGACTTTCTCTATCCTTATGGTCTGGTGGACTGGACGGAGAACTCTTTGGATATACGTCCAGTCCTTCGTTGTCAATCTTCACCTGTACTCTGTTGTCTGACCAAGGTTTATCCTTTTCCTCATGTAGTTCCGACATATAACAGGGGGACGAATAAATTGAATATACGTCTCATGTAGTACTCTTTACGACCCGACCTCCTTCGTGTTCGACCTTAGTTCTAACGACCCTCTTTATAGTTATTGGAGTCTATACATCTACTGTCTTTCACAGTAGAATACCGTCTTTCACTTCTCCTTGATTTCTCGGAGATCTACTTGCACTTTCTCCTCTCACTTTTTCAACCGAATCTCGAGTTGTAAGTCTTTTGATTCTAGTACCGTAGGTCAGGGTAGTCAAGTACCGTTTATCTACCCCTTCGTCACCTTTGTCACCGACTGAAATAAAACCCCCCGAGGTTTTAGTGACGTTTACCACTAACGTCGGTACTTTAATTTTCTACGAATGAGGAACCTTCCTTTCAATACTGGTTGGATCTATCGTATAATTTTTCGTCTCTGTAATGCAACAGTTGTTTCCAGGCAGGTCAGTTCCGATACCAAAAAGGTCATCAGTACATACCTACACTCTCAACCTGACACTTCTTTCGACTCGCGACTTTTTAACTACGAAAACTTGACACAACAACCTCTTCTGCGAACTCTCAGGGAACCTGACGTTCCTCTAGGTTGGTCAGGTAGGATTTCCTCTAGTCAGGACCCACAAGTAACCTTCCTGAATACGACTTCGACTTTGAGGTTATGAAACCGATGGACTTCGCTTCTCGACTGAGTAACCTTTTGTGGGACTACGACCCTTTCTAACTCCCGTCCTCCTCTTCCCTTACTGTCCCCTACTCTACCAACCTACCGTAGTGGCTGAGTTACCTGTACCCAAACCCACCTGAGACCGTCAACCACTACCTGTCCCTCCGGACCGCACGACACCCCAGCGTTTCTCAGTCTGTGCTGACTCGCTGACTTGACTTGACTGTCAGGTACCAGTATAACAATTTTTACACACACCATGTTACTCATAAAACACTTTCTTAAACGACAAAGGGACGAAAGACACTCAAGTACCCACGAGGGTAGGACTGTTACAAGAGTAGGATTGTCAGGAGTCGTACTGACGGACGAAGGTAGAGCCGGAGACTTGTTAAGATAGTGAGGGTTCTTCCGTTTTTGACGAAGAGCCCTTATACCCCCCTCCGCTGCTGTTTTTTTCTGAACAAAATTACATATTTCGAGTCTCTGTCTATCCATAATGTGTGTGTGTATCCTATAAACCTTTCACATAGATATTTTCCGAGGAATCCCCGTACTATTACCTTTTTTCAACACTTCGGACGAGAGTCGTGAGACCCCCGACCCTAAGACTTAAGTGTAAGTAGGAGGTGCAACTATAATCTCTAATTATTGTTATATCATCTCCCCTTTCCCCCATTCCCTCTCTCCCCTTCACCTCCCTCCGTGAGGACCCGATGTTTGTTACCTGAACTTGATATGTGGTGACCGAGCGAAACAACAATCGAGGACCCCATCACTCTACGACGACGTTTAGAGTCAGGACTATTTTCTTAGAATCTGTCTCTCGTAGAAGACTTTTAAACGGGGTCTCGGAGGTCGTCAGAAGGGGAGCCCAGGGTAAACTGACAGTGTACTGAAAGGGGTTTGGTTAGTTCCTGTTCCTCCCACACCTGGGGAAGAATTTGGACGTCCCTGTTCGAGACCTCGACTCTTTACCAGACCAGATGACTCCGTGTTTCCCCGTCTCTTCACCGTCCTTAAATTTATGTTACCCCAAACATACCTTTCTTCTTCTTAACCTACCTCGGACTAACCCCTTTGTTGACTCAATGACCGAATCTACAAGGACTCGTCAAAATAATTCTCTTTTATTTTATTTTATTTTATACCGGTGCAAGGACGGTATAAAATCATCGAGAATTGTGTCGTTTGTAGGAAATAAAAAATTAACTTCATATCAACTGAATTTCAAAATCAACTTATTGTTGGATATTGATAAAGTCATATATAATAGATAAAGTCGAATTGAAAAAACTCAATTCACCTACTGTAGTTCCTTCAGGAAGGGAGAGAGTGTCGAAACCAAACGAGGGAACACTTTATTTGTTTTCTAATAGTATCAGAGACGGTAGGGATTCCCAGACGTAGAACCTTACACGAAGATGATATAATATCTAATATCTCCCAACACGTTAAAATGAAAATATCCACGAAAACGGTTTATCAAACTCAGGACAAATGTTAAAAAAAAACCACAAACGAGAGGTAATATTACGGTAAAACTATCCTTTTATAGTAGGTAAATTGGTATTTAGTACTGTGGAATACCAAAGGTTCTCCCTTGTAACCATGGATGTCTTCTTCGGATAACACGTGTTCAAATTTACTGGTGGAAGTCAGAAGACCTACCTACCAACTCAACTACCTGTTTGTGTCTATTAACTTACTTGTTTACTAGAACGTCAGATTCTAATCCATATTCAGTGATCACTATAACTCCGTTAATTTACCGTCCACATACAGGAAGATGTCAAGTCCCGCGGTCTGTGACAGGGATAAGATTCTTATCCAGATACTTCCCTCGAACACAGTACAGCCAGTGTGTGAGACAAACGGTCGAAGGGTTTCTCGAATGACCGTAAAAGTAATCTGACAGGTGAAAGAAAGATAATGTGTAGACGTGTGAAACAACGGGAACGACTCTCTTCGTTTACTGATGTGATCCAGACGTTTTCGTCCGTTGTAGAGAGGAGGATCGAGGGAAAAAGACCAGGAAAGGGATTTCTGAATACTCTAGATGTCCAACGATTCCCCTGCTGTCTCCTACTCTACCGACCTACCGTAGTGACTGAGTTACCTGCACTCAGACTCACTTGAGGTCCTCAACCACTACGTGTCCCTCCGGACCGCACGACGTTAAGTACCGCAGCGTTTCTCAGCCTGTGTTGACTCGCTGACTTGACTTGACTTGACTTGATTTCTCAATCTCACTGAAAAGAAGAATATGTTAAAGAGTATATTTTTAAAATTTGATTTATATTTTTGTGGTGTGTGGAACTTGGTGAAGGTTTCAATCCTCTTAAAAATCTAATTCTCGTCACTACGTGAATTATTATTAGTTCAGTTAAAGGGTTGATGTTATCGAACAAAACTTTGGTACAAAGTCCTATATACGCAAATATTTCTCCTGTTTAGACATTTATTTAATGGTGTTATTTCCTTACAAAAATTAAGATGTGGAACTTTCAGTTCTCAATTTGTCTTAGTTCTTAGTTTCTATTTGAATATTTCGTTGAACAATCTTTCATGTACATAAATGGACTAGTTATACTTCATTAGATGTTATGTAATATATCATCTTTACACAATCTTTTAGAGATAAACCTCTTTGCAGAAGAAAAGTAACATGAGGTTTATTCAAATATTCGTACATTAAATGGAACAAGTATAAATAGTCAATTGTACCAACGGATGTTAATTTTCTACAAAAGTTATGAACTTTCTTTTTCTTCTGGTCACTGTTTAATAGCCACAAAGACCCTACTTTAAAATTAGATCTTCCTGAAAAAATTTTCGTGAAGAGACAGAACGGAGTCATTTACTTGTCTTAGTTCGTTTGTGATGGTAGGCTTCGTGTCTACGAGGGAGGACGAGGGGTAAGTCGACTTCTGGACGGACAGTTGTGACGGGCCACTAACACCGAGAGGGCCGGCGAAGGACGTCGACGGTAGACCGACTAATCTTCCCACTTTCGGATGCACTGTTCGGGAGTCCCGTGACGAGGTTGGGAAACCCTTTGTCTTGCTCCTTGGTGATTATTTAGAAAGTTCGTCGGAAGTTCTCCTCTCCCGTAACCCACACCTTCTTCAACTAGGGAAGTACCAGGAATAAAGTGGAGTCACGGAAGGAAAGTAAAATGTCGTCTCTGAGGTGCGTTTCGTGCGGGGGCGGGAGGAGTCGGGAACGGGTCGGGCCGCGCCCTCTTGCCCTCCTCCCTCCAAAGTCCCAAAGGCCAGGTTTGAAGTAGCAGGGTCCCCTGAAGTGAAGAACAACAGCAAGTCAGCGAGTCAGCACAGGCTGAGACGTCGGGGTACCTGACGTCGTGCCGTCCGGGGGACAGGAAGTGATAGAGGGTCTCGAACGAGTTTGAGTACAGGTAACTCAGTCACTACGGTAAGTGGGTAGAGCAAGAGACAGCAGGGGAAGAGGAGACAGCAGAGGTGAAGTCTCGTGTTTAATTTTTTGTTTGGTCTTACCGTTTTATCGCTATCGTCTTTAACCCTCACTCCCAGCCCCTACCCCCGAAGACCCTCGCTCTGGGATTCACTGGCGGGACCAGCAAGCGGGTGCACCTGTTGGGACGGGGTCGAGGAGAGACCGACCCTCGTGACGGAAGGAAGGGCTCGTGCCCAGACGGACGTCACACGGTGTAAATAGAAAAAAGGAGGACAGGGGTGATGGGGTCGGGTGGTGGTGATTCGACCAACGCTATTCGTGTTGGCCCCCTTTGGTCCTGCGGGAAGAAAGACACGCTCCAGACCCTCTTGTGGCCTTTACGTAAGGTGAATCAATGGTCCTCTTTAGGAGATCCTGACGAAAACTATGATAAGGATCTTGGTTAATTAGTCTGGAAAGTAAATCTACGTTGAACTTCTACGTTTTTTTCTTTTCTTTTTTTTTTTGGACATCATGACATAAAATTGTCGAATTTGTCGAGGTAAACAAATCCAATTTGTCACCTTATCGAAAGGTCTTTATGTGTCTTCTCGTCGGGAAATCCGGATGACTTTCGTATTGTTACTGTCGACGTCTCAGTATTTCCTTCATGGTCAATCCACGGTAAACGATTACTCAACACAAGTTATAAACTTCTCTCTTTCTTTTTTTTCACAATTTTATTACTTTCAATTTCCACTTTATCTCTGGAAGAGTAGATGAAATAAAATACTTAATTGTCGACCTAGTAGTCGACCTTTATACTAGATCAACCGTAATCCGTCCTCTCACAATATATTTTGTAAATTATTCCTTTCAAGACAGAGTTTTCAGAAAAAACTGAATAATTTTGTCTTTAGTATATGCGTCCTATAAAAATATGGACACACTGACATTGTAAACGAAAATAGAACATTTCTATATAAAATTGTTACTTTGTTTATGTATATGAACTCAGTATAAATCTTTCATGTTAAAGATGTTTATTTGTCCATTCAAAATGTTAAAGTCAATTTTAGTCACGATTTTTTATTAAACTTTGTAAAAGTTTATAAAAGAAGTTAAAATTGGAACACAGAGTTTATATTCAAGTGTTTTTTCAGAGTACTTGAAACTTAAGTTCGTTTTTAAAATTTTTAATTAGAAAAGTAGACAAGTAAGTTTTTATCAAAATTTTTGAATCGAATTACTCAAGAGGCGAATTTCTCGCATTAGAATTGTATCCACTAAAACCTAATTGTTACGTTTGGACTATCGTTTGTAAAGGGTCTTAACTACGGCTGGACAGTTTCTCTTACCGGACAAAGACTTACTACGAGTTGTTGTAAGCACATATAATGTGTGTTTTATTTCCAATGTGTGTTTATTTCTGTGAATCGTCAAAACTTTCATGGCTCTCTACCATATGAGACCAACTTTCTATTGAGTAGACGTAATAAGGTCGAGATGCCTGTAATTTTAAATTAAACTCTTCTCATTCGTTGTAGACGACGATTGTCACGATTACTGTGTTTGGTCCCTGTGTGTTAGTCCGACGGGTCCGAAATAGAATTCAGGAGAGAGGAAAAAGGGTTAACATGGGAAAGATAGAAGATTAGAACTGGGTAAAACATTCGGTGAATAAGATTATAGTTAAGGAAAGAACTAACTTTGACACTTATTTTTAGTCGAGTAGGTTGTGTGTGTTCTGTTTTTATGGTCCAAGATTTAGAACACAACCGATCCCACTCAGTTACGGGTTATACACTGTGTCTCCCCGGTCGCTGTCCGTGTCCCCCTAATCGGGAAAAGATGGGAAAGCCAAGAGGGGGTAAAAGGACGACCCGACCATGACGGAAGGAGAAGGGGTGACGGGAGACATGTGGGAGGAGGTGGGAACAGTAGGATAGAAAGTTTTATCAAGAATAGTTGAGAAAGTACTTACACGTAGTACGAGATAGGGTCACCAGGAGTTCTGCCCGTGTCCATCATAATATCCTTAGTCAAGACTCTAGGAATCGTAGGTATATTTGAACAATAATTTTGGTAAGAGGGACTCTATGTCGGACACTAGTTTCACAGGAAGACCAAGAGACAAGGACAGCGAAGAAAGTATCCGTGGGAAAGGAGTGAATTTTTTGTTTGTTTGTTTTTTTTTTTTGGTTTTTACTACTTCTTCCATATGGAGAGTAGATAGTCCTGAGTTAAGTCACGTAATGGTCTTTCGAATTTTGAGAGACTCCGTGAAATTTTGTTTTAGTTGAATTTTATCATGACAACCTACCTTTTGTCAAACCTTCCAGGAAGTCAAGTCAAGTCAAGTCAGTGAGTCAGCAAAGACTGAGAAAAACTGGGGTGCTTATCGTCGTGCGGTCCGGAGGGACAAGTAGTGGTTGAGGGTCTAAAGTGAGTTTGAGTGTAGGTAACTCAGTCACTACGGTAGGTCGGTAGAGTAGGAGACAGAAGGGGAAAAGGAGGACGGGGGTTAGGGAGGGTCGTAGTCTCAGAAAAGGTTACTCAGTTGAGAAGTGTACTCCACGGGTTCATGACCTCAAAGTCGAAATCGTAGTAAGGAAGGTTTCTTTAGGGTCCCGACTAGAGGAAGTCTTACCTGACCAACCTAGAGGAACGTCAGGTTCTCTGAGAGTTCTCAGAAGAGGTTGTGGTGTCAAGTTTTCGTAATTAAGAAACCACGAGTCGAAAGAAGTGTCAGGTTGAGAGTGTAGGTATGTACTGGTGACCTTTTTGGTATCGGAACTGATCTACCTGGAAACAACCGTTTCATTACAGAGACGAAAAATTATACGATAGATCCAACTAGTATTGAAAGGAAGGTTCCTCATTCACAGAAAATTAAAGTACCGACGTCAGTGGTAGACGTCACTAAAACGTCGGGTTTTTTTATTTCAGACTGTGACAAAGGTGACAAAGGAGTAGATAAACGGTACTTCACTACCCCGGTCTACGGTACTAACAAAAGACTTACAACTCGAAGTTAGGTTAAAAAAGTGAGAGGAGAAAGTAAAAGTAGTCTCCGAAAAATCAAGGAGAAGTGAAAGACGGTATTCCCACCAGTAGACGTATAGACTCCAATAACTATAAAGAGGGTCGTTAGAACTAAGGTCAAACACGAAGTAGGTCGGGTTACAAAGAGTACTACATGAGACGTATATTCAATTTATTTGTCTCACTGTCATATGTCGGAACTGTATGAGGAAAAGGATAAACCTTGGTCAGACAACAAGGTACAGGTCGAGATTGACAACGAAGGACTGGACGTATGTCCAAAGAGTTCTCCGTCCAGTCCACCAGACCATAAGGGTAGAGAAAGTCTTAAAAGGTGTCACATAACACTAGGTGTGTCAGTTTCCGAAACCGTATCAGTTATTTCGTCTTTATCTTCAAAAAGACCTTGAGAGAATTTTTTGATTTTTAGTTCAATGGTACACTAGACCGTTAGGATGGGGACCCGTATACAGACTTTTTCTACTTTTGAGATTAAGTTTTACTAGACACGTGGGGTTACAAATATCGTCATGATACATGTCATTGGTTCTTCGTTGAATATACAGGTAGCTGTCTACTTACCTATTCCTTCGACAGCATGTACATATGTTACCGTATAATGAGTCGGTTTCCTTCTTACTTTATTACGGTAAACGTCGTTGTACCTACCCAGACCTCTAATAGTATGATTCACTTCATTCAGTCTCTTTCCGTTTATATACTATCAGTGAATTATAAGGTGAATATACACCTTAGATTTTTTCACATATTAGCTTAGTAGAACGACGTGTGGACTTTGTAACATTTAGGTGACATAAAGTTAAACTCTTTTTTTTTCATCATCGGAACCACAACACTGAGATTACTGACCGATTGTTTAGGAAAACGTTCAGTTCATGAAAGGATAAGAAAACTTTTTACTCGATTATTTAGTAATCTTTATTAAAAGGTGTTATCTAGTGATCCACTAAAACAGTCCTATATAGAACCTCTTCACTCACCGAAAGGATTGTTGTTTTGAGAAAGGCATTGGTGGATGAATAAGTCACTTGTTTTGAGGAGTTGTGTGGATATTTTTACCGTATTACTTTTAATTTCGACTCGGGACAGAAAAAGACTGGCATTCATTGTAAGTTAGTATTTAAGTACTTTATTGAAAAATTGTGGGGTAAATAGAGTAATTCTCTACCTCGAGATTATCTTAAAATAAAAATATTAATCGTTGACAGTTGCAAATATTATTTAAAGACAACTCTTGGGTAACTCAGGACTATCGTTAGTACAACTATTGAGTTAAGATCTTCTGTTAGGAATGTCAATCCTAGGACAACCAGTTTTTTAATCAAAGTTAACGTGTGTATGAAAACAAATTCTTTTTATAAATTCTGAAAGTTTGTGTCTTCTGTGATCCTATTGTAAAGATAATCTTTCATCTTACGTTTATGTTAAAGTTTTCCAACTTCGTTTTTCTCTTATAGTTCAAAGGGGAACAGATACGGGTATAGAAAGAATAGTAATACTCTAAATTCGAAACAACTGATGTAATTTTTAATGTATAGTTAAAATAAAATAAAATAAAAAAATAAACAACCGGTACGACTGTCCGTACGTCCTAGAATCAGGGGGTTGGTCACTAGTTTGGACACGGGCGAGTCTCAGAATTGGTGACCTGGTGGTTCCTTCAGGGAGTTAAAATAAAATTTTACTTTCACCTTTAATTTAGGAAACGTTGATGTATTTAAACTTTTGAAGATCTATAGTTGAATTTGTCTACGTTTCTTCCGTATCGAAAACTCTGAATAAGATTAGATATGGAGAGGGAGGGATCGTAATGGTAGGTCATACGAAACACATATGAGGTCTGGTGATGTGGTATCTCCCAATTTCATCCCTTGTACGTCTCATAAATCGTTTCACGGACAGACACCAGTGATTAGTTATTCGTCGTCGATGTAAGACAGAGGTTCCTCTCATAGAATATTTTGTTAAGTATTGCTCCGTTATTAGTGAGTTTCTAAATTTCCTAATAATAAGAGTCTTCCAAACTAAGATCTTCCGAGTACATTTCCGTCATAAAAGTGTGAACACGTATACACGTGTCAACGTCTGTGTGTGTATACGTGTGTCTCTTGGTCCACCGAGTGTCCATCTCCAAAGGGGGACAGTAGACAGACAGGAGGGGGTGACGGGAGACTGGAGACAATGTGACACGAATGTTATAGACGAGTCCTTACCGGGACAGTAAATAAAAAAATTTTATTATAAAAATAAATAAGTAAGAACGAAACTCTTAGGGTAATTGTCATACTTTTCCGTTTTTCTATCCTGTTACTTTCTACTTAAGGGGTCCAGTCATCCACGGGTCACACGATGACCTCTAGTCACCTCTTTATTGAGGTCTTTCTTCCTTCTCTACCTCGGTTTCGTTTTTGTTATTGGTCAACACCTATACTGACCACTATCTTCGTTCCAGACTACGACAATTCTCGTTATAACGTATCCTTGGACCTTACAATCCAGGTACTTAGTTCCGTTTAACCTTCACTAGTTTGTCCTCTACCGTTCTTACTTGTAACTGTAAGATCCTTAGTCGCTTGGATCTACCTGACCTTACCCACTTAAATTGAGTCTACTGGTAATATAGATGGTGACACCCGTCCTTAGGGAATCTTCTTTACCTCATCGGTAATATCAGTTGTTTTCTCAGGCTTTATGTCATTAACCTACGTCAGAGTTTTTGTTGTCTTACTAGAGACAAGCAAAGGTTCTGTTTGGTAAGTTATAGTACCATTAGGTTCGGATACGGGGTTGGTTATTGTGACTTCTTCGACTTCAACTTGTCAAGATACTTCTGGATGTTCTGGAAGATTTTGATTGTCGGTTTTCTCTACAGGAAAAGTAATATCCCCTGACCTTACGTTTTCATCCTTCAGTTCTTTGTGGACCTTATTGTCCGTTTAAACCGTAACCTCATGTCTTACTTCCTCCCGTTTCCGATTATCTCAAGACGGTTCTCTTACGTGATCAATATCTTTTGTAGGAGAAGGTTGTTCTGTTCTCTTCCAAGGTGTGTACCTGTAGTGGTCTACCAGTTGTGACTTTAGTCTGACTAATATAAGAAACGTCAGTTTCTACCTCTTCGAGATATGTCAGTCGTTTTTGTTCTGACCCTCGACTGACACCGAGTCTAGTACTCGAGGAATAACGGTTTAAGTCTGACTTTAAATTCTTTCACCTCTTTTGGTGATCTGGTAAGTCCATACTGGATTTAGTTTAGGAAATACTGATATGTCACCTTCACTCTTTATCTAAATTCCTTGATCTAGACTATCTGTCTCACGGACTACTTGGTACCTGTCTCTAAGCACTGTAAGATATGCTCTGTCTCTAGTTCTGGTAGGGGTTCTTTTTCTTTACGTTTTTTCGTTTGACCGACAGACTCATCCGGAATGTTTATCGACACTTTTCTTCCCTTCGTCTTTCGTTTTCTCTTTTCCTCTCTATATGGGTAAACTTACGTCTCAAGGTTTCTTATCGTTCCTCTCTATTCTTTCGGAAGGAGTCACTAGTCACGTTTCTTTGACTCCTTTTGTTATCTTACCCTTTCTGATCTCTAATCTATCTAATCTCTAATCTAGTTCTTTTAATCTCTATGGCTCCCTTATAAAGTACGTTTTTACCCGAGTTATTTTCTGTCTTTACCATACCTGGATTGTCTTCCTCTTCTATAATTCTTCTCCACTTTACTTATTTGTCTTCTTGACATGTTTTTTCTCGAAGTGCTGGTTCTATTAGTGCTACCACACTAGTGAGTGGATCTCGGTCTGTAGGACCTTACACTTCAGTTCACCCGGAATCCTTCGTAGTGATACGTGTTTCGACCACCTCCACTACCTTAAGGGCAACTCGATAAACTTTAGGACTTTCTACTACGACACTTTCACGACGTGAGTTATACGGTCGTTTAAACCTTTGGAGTCGTCACCGGTGTCCTGACCTTTTCCAGTCAAAAGTAAGGTTAGACTTTCGTTCCGTTACGGTTTCTTACGAGTTTGATGACGTGTTGACGTGAGTAGAGTGTGCGATCATTTCATTACGAGTTTTAAGAGGTTCGGTCCGAAGTCGTTATGCACTTGGTACTTGAAGGACTACAAGTTCGACCATAATCTTTTCCGTCTCCTTGGTCTCTAGTTTAACGGTTGTAGGCGACCTAGTAGCTTTTTCGTTGTCTCAAGGTCTTCTTGTAGATAAAGACGAAATAACTGATACGGTTTCGGAAACTACACACCTAGTGTTATTTGACACCTTTTAAGACTTTCTCTACCCTTATGGTCTGGTGGACTGAACGGAGAACTTTTTAGATATACGTCCAGTTCTTCGTTGTCAATCTTGACCTGTACCTTGTTGTCTGACCAAGGTTTATCCTTTTTCTCATCCAGTTCCGACATATAACAGGGGGACGAATAAATTGAATATACGTCTCATGTAGTACTCTTTACGACCCTACCTTCTTCGTGTTCGACCTTAGTTCTGACGACCCTCTTTATAGTTATTGGAGTCTATACGTCTACTGTGTTGGAAATACCGTTCTTTCACTTCTTCTTGATTTCTCGGAGAACTATTTTCACTTTCTCCTCTCACTTTTTTAACCTGACTTCGAGTTGTAAGTCTTTTGCTTCTAGTACCGTAGACCAGGGTAGTGAAATACCGTTTATCTACCCCTTTGTCACCTTTGTCACAGTCTGAAATAAAACCCCACGAGGTTTTAGGGACGTCTACCACTGACGTCGGTACTTTAATTTTCTGTGAATGAGGAACCTTCCTTTCAATACTGGTTGGATCTATCGTATAATTTTTCGTCTCTGTAATGAAACGGTTGTTTCCAGATAGATCAGTTCCGATACCAAAAAGGTTATCGGTATATACCTACACTCTAAACCTGACACTTCTTTCGACTCACGACTTCTTAACTACGAAAACTTGACACCACAACCTCTTCTGAGAACTCTCAGGGAACTTGACGTTCCTCTAGGTTGGTCAGGTAGGTTTTCCTCTAGTCAGGACCCACAAGTAACCTTCCTGACTACAACTTCGACTTTGAGGTTATGAAATCGGTGGACTACGTTTCTTGACTGAGTAACCTTTTCTGAGACTACGACCCTCCCGAACCCCCGTCCTCCTCTTCCCCTGTTTTCTCCTACTCTACCAACTTACCGTAGTGGCTGAGTTGACTGTACCCAAACTCACATGAGTCCCTTAACCACTACCTGTCTCTCCGGACCGCACGACACTAAGTACCCCAGCGTTTCTCAGTCTGTGCTGACTCACTGACTTTACTTGACTCTACTTAAGTAAATAAATAAACTGACGAGGACCAGAATCAACGTCGTACACTCTAGAAAATCAACGTCGTACGTCTTAGATAAAAATCAACAAAGTAAACTTGAGAATCAGCACCGTACATCTTAGATCAAGGTGACATCAAGTCAATGATTCAGTACAGGCTGAGAACTGGGGTACTTTACGTCGTGTGGTCCGAAGGGACGAGAAGTGATAGAGGCAATCAAACGAGTTTGAGTACAGGTGACTCAACCACTACGGTAGGTTGGTAGAGTTGGAGACAACAGGGGAAGAGGAGAACGGGATTTAGAAAGGGTCTTAGTCTCAGAAAAGGTCACTCATCCGAAAAGTCTAGTCCACCGGTTTCATAACCTCGAAGTCGAAGTCGCGATCAGGAAGGGTACTTATAAGTCTCAACTAAAGGAAATCCTAAATAACCAAACTAGAGGAACAACGGTTTCCCTTAGAGTTCTCAGAAGTGATCGTGGTGTAAAGCTTTCGTAGTCAAGAAGTCGTGAGTCTCAAAGGACTGGTCCCTAGTTTGGGGTCGGGGGTGTAACCCTCAGAATCGGTGACCTGGTGGTCGTTTCGGGGGACAGAAAATTTTCTTTGGGTTTTTTCTCCCTTGAATGGAAGGAAAACACGTATCTATATTCGTGAATTAGGTCTTTTATGAAATTTATCTTATATTATATTGGATTATTGTACCAGAAGTTTTTCCATAATAATCACTTTTATGATTTTAGAAGTCCATCCTACCAAAGGTGCACCCATGTTACCTCTTAAGACATTCTTCGGACCACTTCTGACCGTTTCAGAAGGAAAGGAGAGGACCAACAGAATCAGATAAGTTCAACGTTGTTGTTTTCATGGTGACTGACCCACCAAATATTTGTTATCTTTAAATAAAGAGCGTCAGGACCTCTTACCCTCAATAGCCGTCTAAACTACAGACCACTTTAGACATACGTCCAGTCCTTCGTTGTCAATCTTGATCTATACCTTGTTGTCTGACCAAGGTCTATCCTTTTCCTCATGCAGTTCCGATATATAACAGTGGGACGAAGAAATTGAATATACGTCTCATGTAGTACTCTTTACGACCCGACCTCCTTCGTGTTCGGTCCTTTTTATAGTTATTGGAGTCTATACGTCTACTGTGGTGGGAATACCGTTCTTTCACTTCTTGATTTCTCGAAGAACTACTTTCACTTTCTCCTCTCACTTTTTCAACCGAATTTCTAGAAGTCTTTTGCTTCTAGTACCGTAAACCAGGGTAGTGAAGTACCCTTTATCTACCCCTTCGTCACAGTCTGAAATAAAAGACCCCGAGGTTTTAGTGACGTCTACTACTAACGTCGGTACTTTAATTTTCTGCGAATGAGGAACCTTCCTTTCAATACTGGTTGGATCTATTGTATAAGTTTTCGTCTCTGTAATGAAACGGTTGTTTCAAGACAGATCAGTTCCGATACCAAAAAGGTCATCAGTACATACCTACACTATCAACCTGACATTTCTTTCGACTCGTGACTTCTTAACTACGAAAACTTGACACAACAATCTCTTCTGAGAACTCTCAGGGAACCTGACGTTCCTCTAGGTTGGTCAGGTAGGATTTCCTCTAGTCAGGACTCACAAGTAACCTTCCCTGACTACGATTTCGACTTTGAGGTTATAAAACCGGTGGACTATGTTTCTCGACTGAGTAAACTTTTCTGGGACTACGACCTTTTCTAACTTCCGTCCTCCTCTTCTCCTGTTATCTTCTATTCTTCCAACCTATCGTAGTGGTTGAGTTACTTTTACTCAAAGTCATCTGAGGCCCTCAACCAGTACCTGTCCCTCCGGACCCACGATACTAAGCACCTAAGTGTCTCAGCCTGTGCTGACTCGCTAACTCGACTTGACTTGACTCCCGGACGAAGGACCAAGTGTCTGTCGTAGAAGAGTGACAGGTAAACGTGTCACCTCCCCAGTTCCTTCGAGAGACCCCAGAGAAAGGATTCCCGTGATTAGGGTAAGTACTCCCGAGGTTACAGTACTGGATTTCGGGGGTAGAGGATTATGGTAGTATAACCCGTAATCCAAAGTTGTACTTAGTTGTATTTAGGGTCCCCCACCCCCCCTCCCTCTTCCTTCCCTTGTCTTTGTGAGTATGCGAAACTCAGACGAACATTCTGAATCAAGATGGATATTCGTAGAGTAATGGTTATAATTCATACCTAATGTCTCCCACGTCAAGACACGACCTATGTCTCTACTTATCTGGGTTGTGAGTGGAAGTCAATCTAAATTTCACTTTCCCATATAAACTAAAGGAAAGAAACGTTGAGATCGGAGTGTTATAGTTTTGATCATAAATACGAACAAACAATTATACAACTCAGTACGGGTCTCAGTTTCTCTATGTTTTACAAGCAAGTTGGGAAAATACATTCTATTAAAATAAGTGAGTTTATACATGAGTAATTGTTCACAAAACCTCACGGTCCGTTGACACATCCACGTCTTCTATGTCGTCTTTGTTTTATCTTTTTTTAGGGACGAGAGTTCTGAGAAAACTCTCCCTACTTCATCCCTTCATAGAGAGAATCATTTAATCTTGGGTTTGTGAGTTCCGAAACCGTCGGTCCCTCTAGAGTCGGACAGAGGACCCGGTGGACACGGAAGACGTAGAGAACGAATCGAGGAAGACGGTGGTAAGGAGACCGGGAGCCCCTACCCAGTGTGGGGGAAAAGAATAGATGTCGTATGATTCCAGTCACCCGGTTACTGTCGAACGACGGATAAAAAAAACATTTATTGCAAAATAACCTTGGGTCAGTACGAGTAAATAAATACACAACGGATACCGACTAAAGTGTGATATTATCGTCTCGACTCATCGACACTGTCAGTGGTAACCGGGTGTTTTGGATTTTATAAATGATAGACTAAGAAATCCCTTTTTTCTGGTTGAGGACCAGATCTCACATTGAGTTCAGATATAGAAAAGGGAATCAAGGGGAATTGTATATACCTTTTTTTTTTTTTCGAGTTTGAAAGTTTCCCTAAAGTGATTGATAAAAGTCTTTTATTTTATCTTTCCTTATGTCTCTTATTTTATTCGTTGGTTATAAGACTGTGACCTGAAATCATAGACTGAGACGGTCGACTGAGTCGTATCGTGCAGATCAGAGACGGTTGATTAGGTCGGGGTTTCCGTTTGACGTTCGACGTCTGAGGACCGGAGAAGATGAGGGTCGGATCAAGAACCACCTGTAACGGTGGAATACTGGGATGTAAACCCTCGATTAAGGGTCTGGAGAACTCTGGGTTACCAGTTTTGGGGTTATCTAGGGGGGTTAAAGGTATTCGTAGATTCACGACGTTTAGAAGGAGTTTACTGACTGGATCAGTCTTTGGAGTAGGAAGTCCGTTCCCACAACAAATCTATTGTTTTGGTTGTCAGATTTTTGAGTGCCATTTAAGCTATAGGGTTACTCCCAGTCATTTCTCTACCGAGATAAAGAATTAAAGGTTGAATTCTCTGGTCTAGAGGATCTCTTATATATTTAATGACCTACATTAGTTTGGATGACTACCGGTTATTAGACTTTTCCTGTACTCTTTTCAGACATTTATTCGTATCTATCCTTACATCAACGACCTCCCATACCTTGGTCTTCTTGACCTCCCTCTCCGTTCTTTCTGGAGACCTCCCTACCTTAAACCTACTTACTTCCCATTCTGGTCTGTTCCTTCTACGCACGATGATTCTCAGGGAGACGACGTGCAACGGGGGAGGGTCGGAGAAGAGATGTAATGAAGGAGGGACCATTTAATATAGTTCCGAAGGGGGCACCGCGTCACCGTTTCTTAGGTGGACGGTCCCGTTCTCTACGCCCAAACTACGGACCCAGCCCTTCTAGAGGGCCTCTTCCTTCACCGTTGGGTGAGGTCATAAGAACGGACCCTTTAGGGTACCTGTCTCCTCGGACCGCCCGATGTCAGGTGCCTCAACGTTTTCTCAGTCTGTACTGAATCACTGATTTAGAATGCTTTAATAAAGGTCTCGTCGTCTATGTCGTTGTCCATCACTCCCCGTCCCCCGAACCAGTCTCATCGACTCCGTAATTGCCGACATAAATGACTTTTGTTTTGTTTTATCTCTCCTTCTCTCGCTAACCCTCCCTTAAACTTCTCTAGAATTGAGACATCTCTTTTTATCTGAGTCGGTAGTCGGTATTTAGTGTGACGAGTCAGTGAGAATGTAAGAGTCAAATATTCATTTGTGGATGTTTTTTGCCTTCTTCAGACACTGATTTATTATTAAGATTCAGAGAGCGGATTCGTCTTACTTAAAAATATTGACATTCCATCGATAAATGTCTATAACTACAGGTGTTTTCTATTGTTTAAAGGAGTTATAACGTAAGAGACAGACGGGTTATTAAAAAATTTGAGTTGTTAAAAGGAATTAGTGTCCCAATACCTTATTTCTAAGAAAAGGAATACTTAATTCTACTATGTCTGAAACTTCATTTTATTGTTATTTCTATGAATAATTATTTCTTTTCTAACTCAAATTAGTAAACGGAAACCTAAAAATAGAAGATATGATCGTAAGGATTCCTTTTTACCTACTCCAGTTTTTGTCATATTAATCGTAAATAAATTGAAGTTCCCTTGTTTGTAGAAACAAAGACACCCTAACTAATAACCCGGGGACTAGTCGTAGTTAAAGTAAGATTACCTGTGAGACAAAAGACAAAATATTAAATGTGAACTTAAGGTTCATAAAGGGAAACTATGTAAGGACTTTCTTCTAAGTCTGTTTAACAGACAAAATAGAAAATTCATATTATAATTTTAGAGGAAGATACGGTGGGGAGACCTACGGAGTAATTTTAAAAATTACTCGGTAGTGGAAACAAGATAGGTACCTCCAAAAGCTGCCCTCTCCCTCCAATCTTGTTCTACTTCTCCTACAAAAGTAGTCTCCTCCTAACAAGGTCCTACTTTTCGAGTGTCCTGATATACTACACAAAGTCTTCTTCCTCCCCTTTTCGTTTCTAACCCTTCTAAGACGAGGACACCCGCAGTCGGGGCGGTCTCTGTGACGAGTGCTTACTGTACAAAGTCTAGCGAACTGTGCCAGTACGTTCGTTATCTTTCAATATACCAAAAATCAGAAGTCCATCGTAACTTTACTATTACACCCACCTACCCCCCTTGAAGAGTAAAACATAAATTTAATGAAAACTCGATCAAGATCTGATACCTCCTCAGCTATTCGATTGGCTAAGTATGTGTGAGTGTGGAGGGGAGAGGAGGTGTCGGAGTGGTTTCAAAGGGTGTCTGAATGACATCGGTCGAGTAGTGAGTGGGTTTAACGTAAATACCTCCCTGACCATGGACACCCATAGTACAATACGGGACCGTGTTGTCTACTTTCTTGTGTAAAGGACGGAGATTACCCTTTCAGTCTGTTCCTCGGTCTAATGGTGTTATGTCTCTTCCTTCAGAGGAGAATACTCTACCTCCGCTACACGGTCCGTAGGTTGGGTCGACCCCTACCTCACGTCTTCCACTTCCTCTTCCTTAAGAAAGACCTCAACTGACAAAACTTTCTACCTATCCACAACAAGTTCTTTTTACTCTCTACAACGATCGTTAGGGTCAACATGTTATGGTCCTACATCCTATACTTGACTTTTTCAATTTAAACCTTTATCTTTGACCCCGTTAGTATCTCCTAGAACTTCCGATGTGATGCTCAAACTTGAAGTAAGGTTTCAACTACCCTTCGCTACTGATCATAAAAATTCTTTCCTAATGGGACTAATCGCCAGTGTCTTAGTCACGTCACGAATCGGACAGTGGAGGAGAGATTCACTGTGATTAGTCCGTTTGATTGATCCTATTTTCCGTCCCGATCTCGTCACTCACTCTCCTGGTTCTTTGTTACATACAAAGTTCTCCTATATATCCTTTCTCTCCATGTTTCGACATCTACCTAACCGACGACCATCTCTCTCTTTCCATTTTGTTGTCGTTTTAACCACCATGTTAAGTCCCGAGTCCTTATGCCTTTTAGTATCTCCTCCTTCTTCGCTTCTCTCACCTATGTCAACTCGACTAAAATGAGTTAGTTAGTCACCCGCTGACTATGTCTCTATATCTCGAGTCCGCTGTCCCGTCCTATCTTTCCTTGTTAACCCACGGTGCACCGTCTATCCTCTTCCGGTTCTTCTTTGTCTCTCGGGTCTCTAGTGGACGTAAAGTCCTTGGGATTTTTTCTCTGACTCTGCCTCTTCCGTCTACCTGTCTTGCTTTTGTGTTCTTGGTACATTTTCGGTTCCTTCCTTGTACAAAGTCTCCGTCTCACTACCTGTCCCTGTCTGCGGTGTCTTTTCATTACTTCTAGTCCGATTTCTTCCTTGAACCGAAAACTTTCGTGTTGTAGAAACTCCTAGAGACGTCTCGTCAACACCACGTCACCAGTCCGATCTTAGATCTGGAGTTTCTGACCTCTGTTTTACCCTGTTCCCTTTCGTCTTTGCTGTTTCGTCTGGGTCTAAAGTCCTCCGAATCACATCTTTCGATCACCTTTCTTCCCTGTCTTTTGTTTTCTGAGCCCAGGTCCTCCTCACACACACACACACACACACACACACACACACACTCATACATCGTCCCATCCCTCCCTCTCTCACCACTCAAAACGAAATTCTTCCGTGACAGTGGAAAATAAGGGACGGGTGACTCTTGAGCCCCTGATCAGATTAGGTTATGAGTCCAAAATTTACTTTTTTCTTAGCATATACACCTCGTCCTTAAATATCTTGTGAGCGACGGTAGTCTCGGAATACACAAAAGAGGGGCAGTAGTAGGGTCGTCAAGATGTCGTACCCGTAATAATATAAGAGAGAAATTCGAAGAGTCCCTTGACTTAGTCGTTCCAGGGGACCAAACGGGTGTCGGGTCCCATACATTTGTTAACTCGACCTTAAACCAAGGTAAAGACACACTTAGATTTCGCGGTTCCGGGACCCTCACTCTCCCAGTCACGAAGAGATCGTTAAAGTGGAGATCCTCGGACCAAGGAAGAGACACTTTGCTTTCGAAACCTGGTCCTCCAGTGTTAGTACAGAACGAAGACCACGTGATCCGTCAGTTCTGGGTTCTCAAGACAGGTTCTTTGTTTGCCGAGTCATTCGTTTGTTACACTTTTAGGTAGATAAATAGAAGAACGGTGAAATTGAGGGTAGATGCGTGTGGACTCGTGTGTTAAGATAAGAAAAGTTTATGGTCAAACTCAGATCCTCCTTAACTCAAGCGACGTTGGATTCACCGACCGAGCCGTTCTACTTCCGGGTGATGTGATTTATGTTTTTGAAAAGGACCCATCAAAGTCTTTTCAATGAGACCTTCCTCTAGAAAGAAGAAAGAGAAATATGGTCCAAAGAATTATATTTATATAAAAATTTACAACTGAACAGTAACTATACGTGATACGTAAGTGTTTCTACATGTATGGGCTTCATACGTCGAAATAGTTAAAAGTCTTCTACTTGTATAGGAACTTTGGTCGTGGGTTTACCGACGGTGAAAAACTTTTAATAAATAAGTAAAGGTGTCAATATTTCGAAGGAACCATTAAGTTGAGAGATGGAGTGTCACTTAAATCTTCCCGATCGATTAATATCGAAATTGACATTTTGTGAAACTGTTTGAACTTCATCGATCTCTCGACGAATTTAACTAATATTACAGTGTACCGAAGATGAATTTAATAAAGTGGACCCTTTTACAGTTTGACAGGAGTAATTGTCTAGTGTTTTCTCTACAAACTTTAAGTAAAAGTACCCCTGAACACGTAAAAAATTTGATAACACTCCGTCGATCATTGGACTTTATAAGGTCAAACTCAAAACTCAATCAGAGGAAGGGAAGAGTTTTGACAGATGTAAGGAAAAAGACATCGATTCCCTTTAGAACACAAACTTTCATTATTACTAAAGGGTTTTGGAAGTACATAATGTTCAACCAGTATACCAACCAATAGTGACCAGGAACCGAAGTTGATAACCAAAAGTCCGTAGCAATTATTATAAAACATGTTTCGGTGTAAGTCTAAAATCGGAAGAGGTCCGTACCCGGTGGAAAGTCTCAGACTAGAGTTAAACACGACACGACACGAATCAGTAGGTCAGCACAAACTAAGAAGCCCTAGGGTACCTGCCATAGAAACACTGGAGGTACCTGTCATCGGGTGGTCAGAGGAGACAGGTACCCCTAAGAGGTCCGTTCTTATGACCTCACCAACCGGTACGGAAGGAGGTCCCGTAGAAGGGGAGGGTCCATAGTTTGGGTCCAGAGGGTGTGACGTCCGTCTAAGAAATGGTAGACTCGGTGGTCCCCTTAAGATCCAGTAAAGATTAGACCTCCCCGTACCAAACTTTGGTCAGTCCTCCTGAGTAGAGTCACACCCTGTTCACTCGTCTTTTCGTTGACCAGAGAAAACTCCTACTCCGAAGATGGAAGAGTTCCCCTTACCCCCTCCCTCTCGGGGGATCCACTGTTTCTGACACTGTCATTTTAGATCTATTAAAGTCTCACTCGTCGTTCTTCTTTCCTATTAAATCGACGTGTTCTGAAACCAGGGTCTTTCAGCTATTTGTCACGTGGTCGATAACACCAATAAGGTGTCACTAAACTTACCTCCTTCTTTTTACGAAAAACACCGTATATTCTACCTTAGAGGAATTGTAATAAAGATAAATGACTACAAACCACAGGTCAGTAAGGTCGGACTGACCCTTAACGATCTTACTAACCAGAGGAAAGGTAATCAATAAAACTATTTGGATCAGTAAAGTGTAATGGAGATTATTTAAACAAAAAGAAGGTGAACGGTCAGACAGACTTTCTAGGTCGAGTGTTAGATTTGAACTTGATAGATATCTGGTTATCAAGAGTAACGGTCAGGCATGTGGAGATTAGAAAATGTCAATTTCGATATTAATCGATCGGGAAGATTTAAGTGACACTCCATCTCTCAACTTGATGGTTCCTTCTAAATATTGACACCTTTGTTTCTTATTTATTAAAAGTTTTACTCCGTCGGTAAACCCACGACCGAAGTTCCTATACAAGTAGAACACTTTTAACTATTTCGACGTATGAAGCCCACACACGTGATAACACTTACATATCATGTATAATTACTGTTCAGTTGTAAAATTTTATATACATATAATTCTTTGGACCATATTTCTCTAGTAGTCCTATTCCACTAACTTCTAAGTATGGGATTCCTAACTTTGAAGTTCTGTCCTTATCGTCCTGTTAATTCCTTTCTCCGACCCGGGACGGGTCTGGTGTATAAAGAGTAAGAAATTCAGTCCTCTGGAGGGACTGGTGTGTTCGTGTCTTTCCGAGGAATCTCCAGTTTCACCTCACTACGATTGCTTACGGTCCGATGGGTATCCGGAATCGCCATCTTAGGTAGAACCGATTCTCTACGTACGTGTGTGCACCCTTCAATGACTCTATATGGTTTACACCTGAACCTTAATCCGTTTAGTTTTAATAACCGGTTTCCTTTAGGTCTTCCGTACCGGGTATAGTCACTAAATTTCACGGTACTCCCCCGTTGAGTCCCTGATAAGGAGACTAAGACGGGTACACAGATAGGTATCCATGACATAATAAAAAGGAGAATTGTTTATGAATAAACGTAGTTATGAAAGACAGAAACACCTTTAAGAAAAGACGTTTGACTTCCAGGTTCCGGGAACAGTGACTGGTGACCAGATCATCGATCCTAAACCACAAAAGTACGACACTGGGTCGGGGATAGAGACCCTCAGGTTCGGGATGAAGTTCTGAACGTCCGACTCCGGTGACTTCTAGTCTGAATGGTTCTCTCATTTTAAATTAGGTAGAAACCATCAATGTTTCAAATAAGACGGAACCTCATTTGTAGATAGCAACCGTTCACTTATCAGACAACGAAACGAAACGAAAACCATGACTAGATACATGATAAAACCTGACAACCCAGTGAGCGGTACATGTATACAGAATAGAAAGGTTCCTCTTACAATCGAGGAACTCTCGTCCTTGATTCAGAATGAATGTAAAAAAACACACGGGTTTCACAGAATGAGTTGTATCACGGATTCTTTATAAACAATTGACCTACTAACCAGTTTCTTTTTCGGACTCTCTAGTATAAGTATAAAAATTTAAATATTTATATGAGAGATTAAAACTAGACAGTATCGTCAACATATTTAGGTCAGAAAAAGTTTTAATTTGATGACAACGTCTGTGATTTGTTAAGTTGGTAGGTCATTCCAACTTATAGTGAGTCTCTCTAATTATGGAAAGGAAATTATAAAAATTATTAGTGAAGTCTACTTTCACTCTCAGCGAGTCAGTACAGGCTGAGAAACACTGGGGTACTTGACATCGGGTGGTTCGAGGAGACAGGTACCTTAAGAGGTCCGTTCTTAAGACCTCACCCATCGGTAAGGGAAGAGGTCTCCTAGAAGGGTTGGGTCCGTGGTTTGGACCCAGAAGGTGTGACGTCCGTCTAAGAAATGGTAGACTCGGTGGTCCCTAGGTAGTATAAGGTAGAGTCTTTTCTATTCAGAAAAGAGGGTATTCGTAGGTTGTTTTCGTAGTGTTTGTTCGATTTACGACGAGGTGTTTTATAAAATCCAATATAAGAATAAGAGTCGAAACGGTTACACATGTCAGAGTCCTTTTGTAGTAAAATGTATAGACCGTTACTTTTAATAAGAGAGTCGGTGTACGTTGTGGAGAATTCTTTGAGGTACTCTTACTGTACTTATCGTCCTTCATTCTTTCCGAGAAACCTTACTTACCTTTACTTGTTACATCCCTGAAGTAACTGGAAGAGTCTCTTCTGTCAGAAATATTTAGAACTTATCACCATAATAATTCATAAAGTATACGTTTTTATACTTATATAGACAAAACGATTAATTCTACAGACAAATTGTGTTCATAAACCGTGGAGTAAATTTATTAATAGATGACTCCACGGGACACGAAGACACAACATATAATTTTCACAAGTTAGTCCTCTTTAAGATCGGACGCATTCTTACAAACAATTAATTGTTTAAACCTCTAAATTAGTCTCATGGAGGCCGAAACCTTTTTAGGAGTTTTAATTCGGTTGTTTTTAATCTCGAACGTAACAAGTAGGTCTTGATTATCCGAAACCGTCCGTAAACTTACATAGGAGTCGGAATCAAGGTAACTAATTCGGTGTAAATCTTTCGGTGGAAAAGATAGAAAGGTATCGACCTGAGAAGGATGAGTAGGACGAAAGGATCAAAGGGTCTCCTAGAAAAAGGTAAAACTTGGACGTTTGTTTTGATGTTTTTGGTTTAAGAAACAGACACTTACAGGTCAAACTCATTGTTACTAAACGTGTCTAAACTCCTGTTGTATTAAACGTTCATTCTTTACGTACCGGTTTAATCATTTTTTCCTTCTTATTAATTGATTTACAGACACCGTATTAAACCAAAAATTATAACACTGTTGTTACGGTATCGTCCTTTAACTTCCTCCTAAAAGTAACGTAGTGACAAAAAGTTACAGACGGAAACTTCCTGGCCATTGAGATAATGTTCACAAAGAAACTGACTTTGTGTAAAAGTTGTGTCTTCCTTAAGTACGTAACTCGTTCGTGAATGATTTATGTATGGTTCACGATCTTTCTTGTACCAGTGATCTTTATGTTTTACTTGTTTGGGTTTGGGACAAGATACCTTCAAGTCTTATGACCTCTGTGTTTATGTTTTTGTATTGATTCTTGTATTGACCACCTTCTACTCTCCCCTCTCAGGAGATTGTCCACAACTATACCTAGAATGATCCCCTCCGAACTCCTTCAACTTATCCAAGAAGGTCACATCTACACCATTAATTTTTTTTTTTAAAAAAAAAATAACTAAACTGACACGACCCAGAATCAACGTCGTACACCCAAAAAATCAACACCGCACGATCGAGAATCGACACCGATTGTACCCTAGTTTGGGTCGGACGACACAACCCTCGTTTTTTAGAATCGGTGACCTGGTGGTCCCTTCAGGGGTTACACCATTGAAAGATTAGATTTGTTTGGTAAAATCTTAGACATTTCGTTTAGTAACTAAAACAAAAATTAGTCTAAAACTGTATAATTCGGGAATTTTTATTGGTTCCACAGATGTATCGAGAATTTTGTTGTTTTCGTTTCTTTGTATTTTGAATAATGACTTAGAGAAACTAATAGGGTCAAAAATTTCTCCTTTAGACTCCGGTGGGACCCATCATTACCCTCGGACCATATTTCGTACCCGAGGACGGAACGTCAATTAAGAAGTGTGTGGAGAAATTGAAGAAGGATTACAAATTACTTCTGAACCATTGATCTACACTAAAGATAAAGTCCATGATCAGTCAACAGAAGATTTCCCTTTCTGGAGGGAGGAATTGAAAAGAATAACTTGATCATTTGGAATTTTAAGATGACTTTGGTCTTAAAGATAATCTAAGACTTTGTTATGGAGATTGTTAATACGTAGAAGAAGGAACGTGAACTCAACCACTGATGTATAAAGAGATCAATAGTAGCACAAAATTAGTTTCCAAGAGAACCTACACTGAATCTAACACAATCGTGACCAATATTATGGATACATACGAGTCAGTACAGGTTCGAAAACACCGGGGTACCTGACATCGGACAGTCCAAGGGGACAGGTAACTTAAGAGGTCCGTTCGTATGACCTCACCCAACGGTAAGGGATGAGGTCCCCTAGAAAGACCTGGTCTCTAGTTTGGGTGTAGAGAACGCAGAGGACGTAATCGTTCGTTTAAAAAATGGTGATCGTGGTGGACCCTTCGGGTCCACATACATATATATGTATATACATATATATATACATATATGTACACATATATACATATATATAGACTCTGTGGAAACCCCAGTGACCAAATGAGGTTTATAGTCGTTTGAGAAGACAACAGGAAATTTTTCCTAGGAAACAGTTATGGTTCTCTTGTTAGGGTAATTCTTTTACCCTAGTTTCAGGAATTGGTTTCTTCCATATGTCGACCGTTTATTCGTATACCTTTCTTTAGGGTATAGTGTATAGTAGTCCCTTTATTGTTCAATTTTGTTATCATTCTATGGTGATATGTCCATAATGTTACCGGTCCTGGACCTTGTGACTTGTGGTTTACGATCACTTCTATACCTCGTCGTCCTTGAGAGTAGGTAAAGACGACCTTATGTTTTACTATACCGGTGAAACCTTCTGTCAAACTGTCAAAGAAAGTTTTACTTTGTATAGGAATGGTATGATAGGTCATTAGTATAAGGAACCATAAATGGGTACGTCAACTTTTGAACTCAGGTGTGTTTTTGGACGTGTGCCCACAAAGACGTCGAAATGAGTATTAATGAGTTTAAAACTTCGTTGGTTTTATAGAAAGTCATCCATTCACCCATTCATTTGATACCAGATAGGTTTTTACCTTATAATAAGTCGTGATCTTTTTATACTTATAATTCACGTTTTTTCCTGTACCTTTGATTTTGCGTATAATAATTCACTTTCTTTAGTCAGACTTTTCCGATTCAATAATATCGTAAGATTGATATATTGTAACCTTTGTTGGTTTCCTAGTCACAAACGGTCCCTGACCCTCACACACTCTCCTTACTTATCCGTCTGGTGTCTTCTAAAAATCCCGAACTTTTATGAGATACTGTAATATTACTACCTACGTACAGTAATATGTAAACAACTCTGGGTGTCTTATATGTTATGGTTCTCACTTGACATTGCATTTGATATCTGAACCCCACTATTACTACACAGTTAGACTGATTAGTTAATATCGTTTACATAACGAGACACCCCCTCCTACAACTGTTACCCTCTTCGGTACGGACACACCTCGTCTCCTATTCACCCTTTGGAGACACGAAAGTCAAAGTGACACTTGGATTTTTATGAGATTCTTTTATCGTCAAAACGTTTTTCCGAAAAAACAAAAGACGAACAAGTGAGAGAAGGTACCAAGGAAGAAGGGAATGAGTGATCCACGTAAAAGAGAGAATTTTTTTATATAAATAAATAAATAAATAATTATAAACCGACGTGACCCAGAATCAACGTTATACTCCCTAGATCAAGACCCTAGTCTTAGTTTGGGTCCGGGGGACGTAACCCTCGAACCTCAGAATCGGTGACCTCGTGGTCCTTTCGGGCTATTCGAGTAAAAGAACGAGAAAAAATCACAATAGGAACCTACGTTGGACCGAAGGAATTCTATTGTCACGATTGACTCATCGGTGATTGACAAGGCAATTCTGGGTGTGAAGAGGTTTGAGTCGCACTGACCATAGAGTCCTACAGAGGAAGACGCCAGGTAATCCCTCTAATGACCGGAGGTTACCCGAGTCAGATCAGTAAAGGAGAAATAATCAATATAACTAGTGGTGGGGGTCTCCCTACTGTCTTTGGGACCGTGTCTATAATTGAGGTGTCATGTCTTGTGTAAACAAGTAGTCGGTTCTCGAGAAAGTTTGTGACAAGTTTTCTAATTTCTTCCCGGTCCTGCTGAAGTGAGAAGCAAAAAAACACACTGGATAAAGATAGAAGGGACCGACTTAACAATTGTTACAAGATATAATAAAAAGTTCTGTTCGTAGGATCGGTTTTTTTTTCAAAGAAATACTTGTAAAAAATAACCTAACTCGGTGTTGTTCAGAGGATTTTGGACTGACGTACCTCGGGGCCCCGCGGTTTTCACGACCCGTTCTCGAGGAAGGAACGTCTCGTCTGGAGGTTTGTCACGTGGTTTGGAAGGACGGAGACGGAAATACGTCTCTGATATGTCGGTTAAGGAATAGGTCGTCTAAGTTAAATGTCGTAAAATAAAAGGTTCTTACCGTGAAATCCCTTTAGTCCGAATGGTTAACCCGGTAGAATTTTCTCGAATATTTACTTACTCTTTTGACTTCAACACGAAATTGAAAAGGACTGAACCGAAAGAAAACAGTCAGTCAATTGTTTATAATTAACTCACGATCTGACGCAAGATCCGTCCCACGACCCGTCATCCTTTCTCCTCCCGTCTATTCTGTCACCTTATGGACGGAAACACGCCACTTGACAGACCGGATGACCGGGGGAAAGGTGTTAGTAGAGAGGTATACCACTACCTTAATTTCCCCTGCCACAAATGAATGTTTCGGTAAGTGTAAATAGTGTACCTTCTCCATCACGGTAGGATACTAACGTCGTCACGAGACCTTCCGAATTCCTCATAATCCATTTCACTTAACGGGAAATATGGTAGTGTTTCTGTCATTCACCGATGTCTTTACCGGTGAATGGTTCAGTCATTATTACAAATGTTTTATATAACGTCTAAAACCTTCTGTCGGTGATCCGTTTAACGTTTTACATTTTGAAAAGGGATAAACGGATAGGTTAAGTAAACTTTTAACTTGTAAGGAGAACTTTCTTTTTGTCCTTTGAGCAGAAAACTTGACCCGACGAACGTTACCCGAAGAAATTCCCATTGACGTGTGTCGTTAATAACTACTCTTTCTTACCATCGGGGGGTCTCTTGACCCGTTAGTCACACTTTCGTGAGGTGTATGTCAGTTCTGAAAACTTTAAGTCTGTACTGGACACAATTGAGGGTTATTAGGTTCCGTCCCCACGATATGTCGTCTCTAAATATTGATCATAATAAAATAAGTTAGTGTGGTATCTAATCGTGAGATCTAAGTAGTATTAATATGTCTTTCGGTCAGGTTCTGGTTATCGTAGAGAGTGGGTAACTCTCTGTAAACTACATTCCTGTGTATGTGCGTATACCATACGTACTACGGTTTATCGGTTCGTTTTTCGTTCTTTAAACCAGGTGACAGACCTGGAGAGACTTAATCCAGAAGACGTAGTTCTATCTTTTTGTAGTTCTAATAGTCCAAAAAGTTAAAAAGTTGTTCACAAAACCGTAAAACCGTAGTTTATTAATTTTAGTTTAAAAGAGAAAGGGTAGTGTGGTGTCCTTTTCCGACTGGGTCTCCGTCCTTCCTTGGTTTGTAAAATGTCGTACACTTGTCTCTTTTAGTTTGCGAACGGGAACTATTATTCATTAACAAGGAAGACAACGTAGTTCAAATAAAATAGCTAGTAAAAGTCTTATATAGTGACTTCAATTAGGTAACAATGAAAGACCGTTCAAGACTTCTAGATAGTTTAATCAAACGGTATTTCCTGCCTAAAGTCTTTTCACTACCAAGATGAGTAAACGAAAACTCAAGGTTTTAGAAAAGATATCACTTTAGTCTCTTTCTTTACTGTTTATCTGTAATGAGTCTATCGATTCCTTTTTTATTAAAACGAGTAAACTTACGTAAACTATATAAGTTAACCAAGACAACCATATTTGGTACTTGATTAAGAATAAAGTCAAGTCAAGTCAGCGAGTGAGCACAGGTTGAGAAACGCTGGGGTACTTAGCGTCGTGCGGTCCGGAGGGAATTCAAGATGATTTCTCATAACACGAAGAGACTACCGAGTCGCCACTTCTTAGGTGGACGTTACGTCCTCTGAGTCTTCTGCATCCAAGTTAGGGACCAAGTCCTTCTAGGGGACCTCCTCCCGTACCGTTGGGTGAGGTTATGAGAATGGACCTTTTAGGGCACCTGTCTCCCCGAACCGACTGATGTCAGGTTTCACAACGTTGCTTGACCTGTACTGATTTGTACGTTTCTCATAACATAAGTAACTTAAGATAGGTGACAATTATTTCAGTTACCCTTTTTACCTATCATCATTGAATATATATATACCTATATATGTATAGATATATACATGCCGGTAGGGACACCGAGTCAGTCATTTCTTCGGTGAACATTATGTTCTCTGACGGACGTTATGTCATCGGGGTTCAAGATACGGACCCAGTCCTTCTAGGGGACCTCTTCCTTTACCGTTGGGTGAGGTCATAAGAACGGACCTCTTAGGGTACCTGTCTCCTCGGACCACCCGATGTCAGGTGTCCCAGGGTTCTCAGTCTGTGCTGAGACACTGATTTGGTCGGTGTGAGAATATATGTATGACTCGGAAGTTATCAAGACGTTTAATTTTACTACGTCGCCCATATCCTTCAGACCTCAGGACCCGGTAATGTGTACCCCACAACCAGTCCTCCTGTCACTCTTCCTCATCTTCTTTTTCTCATCCTCCTTCGGGAGTAAGGGACGGAGAAAAAAAGTTTTAGTAAGAAAGAGTGACACTGTTCACTCTACTGTCACAAAACCACTCTTATGACCGATTTGACGACTTGATTTTTCCTCGGACTTATGTTTTCGAGTTGTTTTCACGTAAAGAGAGAGTATTATCAGACTTTCATCCCCACCCCAACATTACCATCTTTGGAAGTGAGTGTCCTTATAAGTCAAAGAGTCAAGAGAAGATTTCTACGATATTGTCCTATGATATCTGACCCACCGAATTTGTTAGTTGTAAATAAAGAGTGTTAAAACCTCAGACCCTTGTATACTCTACTTCCGTAACCCTCTAGGTCACAGACCACTCCCGGACTATGGACCTAACGTGTACCGGTCGAGGAGAAATACGAGTGGCCCGTTTCTCGTCTCTGTCCTCCGTGCAAGGGGACACAGAAGAATATTCCCGTGGTTAGGGTCCATTTTCTCGGTGTGGGAATATTGAATTAGAGAGGTTTCCGGGGTAGAAGATTATGGTTACGGAACTCCCAATCCTAAAGTTGTATACTTAAGCTCCACTTCCTCCCTCTGTAATTGTAAGTCGGGTATTATTACACGTAACGAATAATAGACAAAAGAAAAGACGTCTCCACTATGATTACACGAACGAGTGCTTGTCTGAAGGCAAGGTCGTCGGAGTGACTGTGTGTATAAAAGTGACACCCAATTAAACGAAAAAAGGATAAATTTACTCCAACCTCAAGAGACTACCGAGTTGTCCATTTCTTAGGTGGACGTCACGTCCTCTGTGTCCTCTACCCCCAAGTTAGGGTCCCAGTCTTTCTAGGAGACCTCCTCTTTTACCGTTGGGTGAGGTAATAAGAACGGACCCTTTAGGGTACCTGTCCCTCAGACCGGTCGATGAGTCAGGTGACCCATCGTTTTTCTCTCTGTATTGACTCACTAATTTGTGTGTTCCTAGGAAAGTAACATATTCTGGTTAAACTAGGGGAAGTGACTTGTGAACAATAACTGTGTAAAACGGGGAAAAAGTAGTGTAAAGACCTAGTAAAAAAAATATTGAGAACCACTGATACCCTTTGTAACAGGTCAATACAGAAAGTCTATTTGAAATCTTCTATTTGGAATCTCAAACATAACGGGAAAGTTTCTTACAAACCGATCAGAAGTAGGAGTTTAATCGGGAAAACCTTCATTAGGAAGTACATATTTCTTTAGTGGTTAATGTAACTGATATTTCTTTATCAAAATTTTTCCTTTATTTGACAAGTCTTCAACCGTATATTATAAATGAATAATTCACAAACAACTTAGTTCCTTATTTAATACCCACCTACCTAATTTTAACTATAACGTTACTTTTTTGTAAAACGAAAAGTTGACATAAAAGAAAGACTACGTTTTAATTGATAGTTTAAGTTTAAATTATAGTCAACCCTTCTAAACCGAATTTCTTTTTCTTGCGGGTCGATGTTCACTGAAATCTTATCCTTAAATAGGAGAGGACACTGTTCTACGGACTTCATCCGTCGAGGTCACGACGATTTACTCGTCATGTTACTTCCGTGGTTCTTTGTCCGATAAAGGGAGTAAAAGAACAAACGGGACTTGTATAGTGACAAGTGTGAATCCCAACAGGTGAACTCCGACGTTTTATTGACGGTATCGAAGTCTTTAGTGTAGGGATGGTTGACGTATGTTTCCGTCCTATTTCCCAATTCTCGTAGAAGAATAGTATCTCTTGACCGGGTCTTGGGGAAAGGATCGTTTAAATGAGTAAGTAGAGGATGAGATCGACGTAGTGTCCGGGAGACGATTCGGTTAGTAACCGTTTCTCGATACTCAGGAGGTACTTCCGAAATCTTTTTTCTACTAATTAGGTTGTCCCCCAACTGGGTGGAAGGGACTCGTGTAACGACGAACATGAACTTGTTCAAATCTCAAGACACCCGTTCCTTCTGACACCCTCCCCGACCCTCGGTTGTCCACCCGTCTATCGGTTGAAACGTAATCAATGTTTGAAAAGGTCTTATTGAAAGAGCCAGATAGATTTGGAGGATATACACACGTACACACACAAAACACATTTTTTAAAAATTTCGGACAAATAAAAAAACCGGTGTGACGTACCGTACATCCTAGAAGGGACGATGGTTCCTACCTTGGAGACAGGGGACGTCATCTTCATCTCAGAATTGGTGACCTGATGGTCCTTTCAGGGTCCCTACTATAAAAAACTATTGATACCAAAAAGGTGTAAGAACCTTCTCTTCTTAATATAACAGTTTACTAAAGAGAAAACAAAATCACAGTGTCGAGAAGGGTCCATGAAGAAGTCTTTTTAATGTCCTTTTATTCGTAGAACCCCCTAATTCGGATCCTATTCACACTGACACCCCTTCCGTGACAGGACCCGTCCTCACCCGGGGTGTCTCGTCGTCCGTCCCGGGTCTACTGTCTCCTGGTGAGTCTGGGGTTCTCGTCTCTGAAGGTTATGACTGTTTTAAAATTCAAAAGGAAAGGACGTGACTTTATAGGAATCCTATCCATCAACATTCGTAAGTCATTTAGCATAGTTGACATAGGGTTGTAATTGAAAAATAATAATTATCGTCATGGACCACAGTTTTTTTTACCTCGTGTCCTTGTCCAATCCTTCTTGTCGAACTTTCTCGTTAAAGTTCTGTCGTCTTTCGTAAATTAGTGTTCTTCGTTTGGGTGACTCCGACTTTCAACCAATCGCTACGGCTCCCGACCCCTCTAATTCCCTTATACCTATCACTGAAGATAGTCCATGTCCTAAAGAAAAACCCTGTTACTTTTACAAGACCTTAATCTGTCACCATTACCAACATGGCAAGATATTTGTACGATTACTGATATCACGTGAATTTTACTCGTTTAAAATACCATGTATTTAATATAAAGTTATTTCAGACAAAAGTTTTACTAGTTGTGTCGTCGTCCCTTGTCGTTCATTAGTCGTTGTGACTCGTACGAGTCACTTAGGAGTCTTTGTGATCAGACTTCCAGACATGGAGAGTCCCAATAAATTCCACTTCCTAATTCAACTGAACAAACCTATAATTTGCTCACTACCTGACCTTTCAGACCTCTAGAACCCCTGAACCAATATTATCGTTATCTTGGGGAAAGAACTAAGACAAAAGAACCATGGAGTTGACGATAGACCCAGGGAATCACGAGTGTTTGTCCTTTGACAAGTATTTGTGTGTGTATATCCAACATAGGAAAAAGAAAGACTCCTGTCGTCTGATACCAGGATTGACTCGACATTACTTGTTCGTGACCTTGATGGGTGGTCGTGAGGGTGTAAGAGGTCGAAATACTACAGTCCAACTTACATAGAGTGGTTCTCCGTCCTATCCTATTACCACTCTGTCCACCCGTGACCTCAGTCTGACGGACCCAAGTTTAGTCGAGGGTGTAGATGTCCAATGGTCGATTCTCCAGTCCCTTTGAAGGAATCGGGAGGTGTGGAGTCAAATGAGGAACATAATAACCCTATTATAATTACGGTTGTACATCTTTATAACATTCTTAATGTACTTAATCAGGTACATTTTGGGACTCTTGACGTGGATCGTGGATCGTTCCTGATATTATTATTTGGAGTCTGTAATAAATATTATCACACGTTATGTTTTGTAACGAGGTTGTAGGTCACTTAGACTCTTCGTACTTACATCCTAAGTAACTTAACATTTGACTTCTGCTCCTACTATCCATTTTGGTACCCAACAAATTCTGGTACCACTATGTCTCATCTACCATTAAAAACTCTGGTCTCACCGTATAGATTAGGGATCCGTTCCCATCCCCATTTTCGAACACAACCACTTTTTACTTTTTGTTTGTTTTGTTCGTTTTTTGTTTGTTTGTTTTTGGAGAAAACCAGGAAATGGGGTGGAACAACGATTTTTGGTCCGTAAATATAAACACAGTGAACCCTAAGAAACAATAACTTTCACCGTCTTTAGAGTTACTGATTTCGTTTATTTTTGTTATTTTTTTTGTCTGGAACAAAATATAGACTGTTAGACTCCAGATCACGATTGAATGTCCTTTCGGTAGGCTTACGGTCCCGGGACACTTTAGTCCTGAGTCCTGAGTCAAAGAGAGAGAGAGAGATGGTGGGACCAGGTGGAGAGACACAACTAAAAAAGGACAACATAGAAAAAGACCACCATTCTACTGTTGTCATACAGACGGGATGGGGGTGGGATAGGAGGATCCAAGTTCAGGTCACTTTCCTATTTACTACAACAACAAATCAGCGAGTCAACGTAGACTGAGAAATACTGGGGTACCTGACATCGGGTGGTCAGAGGAGATCAGTGCCCTAAAGGGTCCGTTCTTACGACCTCGCACAACAGTAAAGGAAGAGGTCTCCTAAAAGGGTTGGATCCCTAGTTTGAGCGTAGAGGACCTGACCGTCCGTCTAAGAAATGACGACTCGGTGGTCCGTTCGGGTCTTTTCTTTTAATCCTTTGAATTCAGAATGGTTTTCATGGAAACGTGGAGGAACCGAGACTGTCCAGGGTACTGGTAGGAACTTACTTACCTCAAGTAGGTAGGTTCATTTCCTTTACGAAGGTAACCTAACCAACCTCACAGAGATGTTTACAAAGATGTTCAGATAACTGTCCTTTCTCAATTAGAAAAACATTATTTACGTTTGGGTGTCAAAATTGATTTTCCCTTAAAAAAGTCACTTTTTGTTAGTAAAATAACTAAACAGACTGTCACCTGAATTTTTTATATATGAAACAAGTCAAACGACGAAAAGTGTTTAAGAGTCGAAGTATCTCGTCGATGTCTTACAACGGAAGACCGTACGACCATAATGCAAATTACGAATAAAACTTTCTTCAGTAATATTGAGATCAGTTGGTAAAGATTGACGTCGGTATACTGTCGGGGATGGTGAATTTACCGAAGATCTCCATGGATACCTTTGTAGTTAACGACTACTTTTGTTCGTTCGGTCTTGGTTAGTGTTTGGTAGTGTTACTGTGAATGGTCGAACATCTCTTTTTGACTACGGAGACGAAAAACGAAGCAAAACTAGAAACCTTTTACTTCTTTTTATTTCAGAGTCTTTGTACGACCGTTTACTACTGACAGAAGTGGAAGGTGCATGTGAGACCCTCCACCGACTGTCCTTCTGAAGGGGACCGAAGGACGAAAATAATGTAAAGTTTGAGGTAGAATTGACTTCAGTCAACACCTACCGAGAGTGTTCCGTCGTACTCCGTCCTGAAATAAAATGAAATGAAAAGGAACTGACCTTTTACTCTCACAAAAATTGCAACAACAAACTTTGGTTTGACGGTACGATTAAATCCTTTAAGGACTACCCCCCACTCGGGACGTGGGGTCTATGATTTGTGGTGAGTATCCCCCGTTTGCGTTCGGTGTGTCGTTGTTGTCTTGTGTCTACACAACTTCTGTTTAAAGATTGTTATATGGAAAATCGTCTCTGAGTATGAAATAAAACTGTTTAAATTCTATCTTTTTATAGTATTTCACTCATATCGTCAATGAGAAAAACATTGTGCCAAATCCTACACGTCGCGCTGAACTTTCCGGATCGAATTGACTTGCCAGAGTAAAGACAAACCCAAAGTCAATTGTGACTTAATATGTAGTCGGTAACGTAAACGAACTTTCTTATGACCTGTGTCATTTTGACAAAAAATTTTTCCAATACCGTAAGTTATTGTTTATAATGTTTCGTTACTTGATTTTGTTGGAAAGTTTATAAAAATTAATGATTTTCGGTTGAAATTTGAAGTACTAATTTCGATTCTTAAGTCAAAGTTTTATCAACATTGTAAAAGATGGTTATCTTCTCATCTCGTGAATATATATAAAATTTTGTCTCCTTTTAATCTCATTTGTATAAAGTCCACTAAAATTTGTCATTTGTAATTAAGTCACATAAATTTATACAATAAAGTTATCATATAAGAAGGTTTCACCGGTATTTTTGATATCAAGTTTGATAACAGTTTTTCCACGGGGACGTACATTAGAAACTTGAATTAATTCACGACGGTAGTAGAGATACGAGGTAGAAACCTCCCCCCACCAACTTCCTGAGAGGTATGTAAGTCTATAAACCAACACCAGTATTACTGGTTTTTACACGATTCTTAGACGTCGACTTTGGGACGGAATCAAACGATCAGTGGAAGTGTAAGAAAACGGAGACACTACGGAAACGATAAGAGTCCGATTTATTAAGTGTACCCATGATTAACACAACGTCAGTCTGTAAAGTCGAAGAAAGAAACGAGGGGAAGGGGTGAGGTTCGTGCTTTGACCCGCCGAAGAGTAATTTTATACAGTAGAAAGTGTATATTTTATTCACATACATGTATATATGTATGCACGTAAAGGAAAAGTTCCTGACCCATTGAGGAGTAAAAGATAGTTTATTAGGAAGAAATGTATGAACCGAGGGGATTGATTGGAGGTGTGAAGCTCCATTCGTAGGAAATTACTTGAGGACGGGTGAAGAAGTCCCGACAGACTCTAGACGCTCGAGGATCGGTAGTCGCTCTGGGGAGACCCCGACGGGGATCGGAGAACGGGTGGGCCAACTCACCTCGGTGGACGACGGAAGGGTGGAAGACTGGGCGGTAAAGGTGGGAGACGCCCGTCGAGGAGGTACTGTTTGCCGTCGACTAGAGGTGAACCGACGCGGAGGAGAGGGGGGCCGACGCAAAGGTCCAGGAGCATCAACGAGACGAAAGATCAAAGGTTTTTAAACCGGCGTGTCATTTACTACCTCGGGTCCCACAAGTGGTGCTGCGGTCGTTACTTATCTCTCCACCCGAGGTGTAGCGACTTCCGGTGGTATGGGTGTCACTACCATCGCTACGAAAAGTGGTGGGGGTGTTTCGACCACCAGTGGCGGCTCAACTACATCCACGTCACGTCGCACCACTTCAAGTACCGTGTCGGCTAGTCCTACGTGCGGTGCTTCTACCAGTGGTACCGGCCCAGGAAGGTCGGCCCCTTCCAGGTCCGCACCTAGCTCAGCCACGACCGCTTCCTATTCTGCTGGTCGTCGCCCCACCGCCTGTGCCGCTACTGCATGACGCGCCACTCGCCGGGCACGAGGCACAGACGCGAGCGGAAGACCTACTCGTGGTTTATCCGCCGCACGTGGTCGTGGCGGTCGTGCGGCCACTGCATGGGCTACCCCAGCGGCCAGTCCAGTGGCCGAGGACCTCGCGTAGCTCTCTCCAGGCTCCTTGCATCCCGTCCTTCCTTTGTCTCTTCTGTGACCCAACCGCCCTCGACCATAGGTGACCCCCGTTGCCGCATCCAACCTTTCATCCCACACGCGGGATCGAGATGGGTGCGCATAGCTTTCCTTTTCGGTTCATGTCAGTTAACGGGTCAAGCTCCGTCCTCTCCGTGCGGGAGGGAAAGAATAGGAGCCCCCCGCAGGGCAGATGGAGAGAGGTTCTGTCTCCGAGGCCTGTCGTGGCTATGGGAGCCCCATCCGCGACACCGAAGGGGCTCGACCGTACCCACAGCGGACCCGTGCACCATGCTGACGGCGGAGGCACCCCGTGTCTTCTCTCTCCCCCCAGGGCCGAGCACCGATAAGGGGCCCGTCCGACCCGTACCCCTCTGGGAGCTTTCTTCCAACGGGCGAGGCGACCGCGGGTGGAGCGAGTCAGGAGGTGAGGGTTGGACGGTCTCAGAGTTAGGCGGGTGGAAACGGATCGCAGACGTCGGGGGGCGCACCGAGGCCTCTAGGGTTCGATCGGAGCCCCGAATTCGAATCGAGCGTAGCAGGGACGGGTGAGGCCGGGGCGCACTGGGTCTCTTCAAGAGCCGGGGGCGGAAGGCAGAGCCAGACCCCCGATATCGAGGGTCCGATCCCGCCGAGCGGGTGGGGGAGGGCCTCCTTCCTTCTTTATTTCCCCCTTCTGCCTTCCTCCTCCCGCTCCTCCCTTCCCGCAATGCCTCGCTCTGTCCCCGCCCCCAGCCTTTGGGCCTGATCATCACCCTCACCCCTGAGATTTCCTCCTCCGGCCTCGCGTCTCCTTCTGAGACGACCCAGAGTCCCCAGGGTAGACGATCGCCTCGGTGGCGCAAGTTTCGAGAGACGGAGTCAGAGGGGTAGACCTTCACTCCCGAAACGTGACTCACTAGGGGCTCCAGTGACCGAGCACCCGGCCCCACCCGGCCCCCAGGCGCGTCCAGGTCGAGTGGACGGTCTCGACGCGGCGTCCACCACTACTCGTGCCGGCGCTCGTGGGGGCCGCTCCCGCGAGGCAAGAACTCGTGGTCCTGCGGCTACTCGTACCACTGGTCCCCGTCCGTTGCGAACTTCTGGTGCATGTACCCATCCGACTCCGGCGCGTCCCTGGTTTCGCACTCCGACCTGACGTCGCACCTCTCGTGCCGCTGGGGGCGCTTCCTCGCTCGGTCCAAGTCCGGCTTCCCCCCTTGGCGCTACTTGGGGTCCGCGGCGTCGTCGAGGTCCGAGTCGCGGCGCCATCTCGACCAGTCCGTGACGTGGTCCCAGTTCTTCCTCTTGACCATCGCCGACTACTCCTTGAATTCGTCCTACAACTCCCTCGGCCTCTTCTGGGGCACGCGCTACCGGTGGCGCTACGGGTCGTGCGCCGGGGCCGCCGTGTCGACGGCGTAGCGCGGACGGGGCGGCGTGGGCCGCCACCGCTTCGAGGCCCTGGCCGCCCTCCTCTCGCGCCTTCTTCCGGCCCTACTCGCCTCGCTCCCGCCGTCCCCGCGGGCGGGTCGTGGCGCCGCTTCCCGTCCCCCGCGGCCGAACCGACGCCTCTCTTCCGTCGAGGTCCGTCCGCAGGAGCGCCGAGCCGCCAAGGCGCAGGCTGACGGGGCGTCGAGGCCCCTCCGTCCTTGCCCCCGCCCCCTGAGGCTTTTCACCGTCTCCACCCCCCGACCAGACTCTCCTCACCGCCCTTAGGATCGCTGTCGCTGAACATTCATCCACTGCTCGCCGCTACCCAACACAGGGTGCGCCAAAGTGGCCGTCCCTCCTGCGAGACGCCGACCTTTGGAGCCGTCGACGGCGCTCCCCCTGGCCTGGACGAGGGGAGCCCTCGGGGTCGTGGGTGGGCCCAGCCGACAGCCCCGCGCCCGGGGAGAAGACGTAACGGTCGGCGAGCGCGAGCAGGGAGGAAGGGCCTAGGCCCGACCCCCTATCGCCCGTGTCGATTTCTAAAATCTTTGTTGTCGCAAGGCCCCAGCGCGGCGCAAATAATCGGAGTTGTTCACTGTCGCGGGAGTCGGGGGAAGGGGCGCTCTACGTCGCCGAAAAGGTGGGTGTCAAAGAGGGCCGCGTCGGCGCCCTGGGACAAGTCAACGGCCGGTCCCTTCTCTCTTTGAAGCCACGGGCGCCCAACGCCCCGAGGGCCTACGAGCCCACGGTTGCGGGGTTGAAACTTCCTTGGGTCTCGGGGGGGTTCCTGGGGTGGCCCCGCACGAAGTGAATCCCGCGCTTGGCCAGGGAAGATCAGAGGCCGCTGCGCGAGAGGTCAGGGCGCGGAAGGTGCCTCCCTGGGCCCCAATGCGAGCGCCGATCCTCGCGTCCCTACAAGGCCCCCACGGCACCGGAGCGCCCCAACGTTTCGGACCCATGACCCCCGTACCTGTAGATAACGTTCGCTCCGTTTCTATTCGGTTTTCGTCAGAGACTCAGGTTCATCGCAGATTACCAAGGCCTCCTAGCGGCCCCGCGGCCAAGGGTCGCCACTCGGCCCTCGCTGACCTCCGAGACCCCCCACGCCCTCACCTCCGACCTCTCCCGTGTCAGGGTCCCCGTCCTTGGGCCCTACTCTGAACTATGTCGAAAGAGACCTAGGCGCGTTGGCTGTCGGCCGGCGAAACCCTTCGTCCTGTTGGGGATGGAGGACCGAGGGACCGGGTCCTTTACAGGCGGAGCGTGTCCTGACCACCTGACAAATGAAGAATAAACTGAGTCTCATTTTTATTACTTTAAGAATTAAAGACGTCCACGTTCTGAACACACAAGGTAATTAGACTTAAAGCAAAAGACATTTCATTGCAGGTCTGGTCATTTAAGTCGTAGCCTCCCCAAGCGGGTCGGCTCCAGTGGCGATTCTCACTCGTGTCAAATCAAAAGCACGATGAATTTGTACTGTCCGAACTGGTCCCGAACCCTCGTTCCTTCTCCCGACCTCTAGCGCCGCGGGATGGAGAGGCAAAGGAAGTGAAGACAATGGGTGGTCTTAGGGTTAGAAGATTGATGCCGTTACTGGATTATGTGTGCTATGTAAAGGGGTCGTTAAGAAAAAAACAGGAGGTGTGAAGGTGGCGTAGTAAAGGTCAGGTCTACAACTCCGCCGCTAATAATTAATGACCCCGGTCTTTCTTTTCTTGTCAAATGCAGCCCCTATCCATGGTAGTATCGCTAGAAAGTAGAATCGGTCGAAACACACACGACCCTCGAGTGCACCCACCCTCTCTCTGGACAGAGATCGACCCTACGGGTCCCAGATCATACCGGGGGAGGGAGGGGGGACGGTGTCCACTCATAAGTTTTTTTACAAAAGTCTTACCTGGGACACGGTTGAAAGGTCCTTGTTGTGACCTATCATAATATGAATGTCCGCACGAAGGCCAAGGGACCCCTTAAGGACCCAAAGACCCACCCAAAAACAAAAAAAAAAAACATCGATGTTAGATACCAATGTGTGGTAACCGATAAAGTCCCTGAGACAAGAAGTTGACAACTACAATAAAGAAATTTTTTACTCCAAACTTCGTTGTCAACTTTAACACATACACCATATTCGGATATAAATTTCATGTGAGTATTTTTGAAACTTTTAATTAAAAAATTTCTGTCGTAGTCGTTTATGGTGACAAGATGAAGACCCCCAACAAGGTTAGTTTCTTACCACCAAAATTCGGTATAATTCACTTATATTTCTTAACAGACGTGTCTGGATCAAAATCTTACTAAGTAAAGACGGTCGTTAATATTAACGAAGGTAAACACTACGATTGTAATTCATTTTCTAAACTCCGACTAAGTCGATAGAATGAGAAGAGTAAATCCGTTCTTATAAATCGAATTAAACTTTGGACGTAACCGTACCTTCTCATGTAAAAGAGGTGAAATGACGTCTATTAAGAAAAGGTAATCCCGAAAGTAAAAAATTTTTCAATTATAGTAGAGGGTGTGGTCAATGATCTATTCGAGGATTTTCTTTTTTACTCTTTAGAGGACTTCTTTTTACCCCCCACCCCCCACCCTTATTCTTATGGTAAAAATCGTTCCAATTAACTTGTACTTACAGTTAGACTTCCAGTTTTTTGAATAAACTGGATGACCATAGATCCCAGGTAAAAGAAACCTCGGTGTGTTATTTAAAAATGTCGTAATCTATTTAGGAAATCAAGTAAATAAACCACTTATATAGGTCGATCACAAAACATGGTCCGGCAGAGAATCGGTGTCTCCTAAGAATCAGGAATTCCCTAAGTGTCCTTCTCTATCCCATTGTGTTACTGTGAATATGTTGTCACCCCCGAACACGGTCTTTGTCCCCTCACGGTTCCTCCCGTCGTTGTAGTCGGACTCTTCACGTAGTCTCTTCCGAAGGACCTCTTCCTTTATTCCAGGATAAAGTAATAAAATTAACGTTTTTATTCCGTACGAGTAATATGATACATTCTCCTTTTGTCTTGAATATTTATTCTCTTGAACGACAGAAGTTATAAAGGGTGGGGGTCGGGGTGATGTCTCTCGACCGATGACAATTCTCAAACTGTACTTGTAAAGTCCAAAAAAACACGAATATACCTACGTATGTATTCGGAAGGAAGTTTTTTTTATTTGAATTCAGCGAAGTCAGCACAGGCTGAGACACGCTGGGGTATCTGTCGTCGGATGGTCCGAGGGGGCAGGGGTCCTAAGAGGTCCGTTCTTGTGACCTCACCCCACGGTAACGGAAGAGGTATAGTATGTGTGGACAGATATTTTCGTGTAACACCATTGGTCGGAGATTCTCTCAGGGGTATCGAACGACCGAAGGCGTAGAAATCCGGGACACTCGGGGAGGGTGCGAGATCGTCTCAACCAGACTCACCAGCGATGACTGTCCTCCGTCGTCTCCACTACCGAAGTAAGGCCTCTACTCACACATTTTCTGGCTCCGAAGGTACAACTGAAAAGGGAAAGAGCATAGTCAGTCAGAGTCCCTTTCGGTCTACGGTACAAAGTCCCTGTGAGTCGGTCACCTCCCAAGATGTGCCACTCATAGACTCCGGCCGATTGTTAGTGGACTCACTGAAACCTCGTAATGTGCCCCTCAAACACTCGTGCGACCACCAGGACCCCGTGTTTCAACACTGACACCTCTCTTCGTTGCGACGTCTATCTCCGTTCTCGATCGGGGTCTCCTGGAGCCGACGGACCAATCACTCGGACTTGAAAAAGGACATCCGTTAGGATATTCGTCTCTTTCCAAAATGTGACTTTAACTACATTAGTCTAACGTAAAATCTAGTCGGAGGCCGTCGACACAACTCCTACCGAGACTCCCGTGTCTTGAGCTTTGTCTGTGTAGTAAATCCTTTGACGTCGCTAACAGGTCTCTTTTCGATTACTCCCGAACTTGATCCCGTCACCACAAACCTAACTCTTCTCTGTCTCACCTCTTCATAAATCCCCCATTTTCCCTACCCTGAATCACTGACTAAACTATACAGAACCTCACCTCTCCACCCTTATTCCTTTCCTCGTCCCTACCGTAATCAAATCGAACTCGAGGACCCACCTGACATGACTGTTGTTTACTTTTTGCGTGCACGTCCTCCTCGGGTACATCATTCGTTCTACTTAAACCAAGTCAACCCTCTCGGTCCACCCCTTCCGTCCTCTAAGCCCTCATCAGTCATACCTTCAGTTCTGGTATATTCATCTAATAGAGAAAGTTTTTTCTCCGGATAATTCATTCTTTAATTACTCAAGTAAAGACCTTCTCGGTTTAATATCGATTCTATGTGTCTCTCACGAGTGACGGTTTTCGTCTTCCCTGTCGACTGGGAGTCGGACTCAGAAGGGTCTACTCTCTACGAAATCCTCCCGGTGGGGTCCTGGTACCACAAAGAATCGAGAAATTTGAACCTTTGTGTTAGAACAGTCAAATCTGAACCTTTGTTAAGAGAATCCTTACTACTCCTAGATCAATGGTCTCTCAGTGTGTTGAAGGATAAAGAGTCACCCGGTCAAAGACAATAAAGATTCTTTTTTCGGTGCACCGTCCTGGTCTAGGTCAGTATCGACTAAAGTTTAAGGTCGAGGCATGAAGGACCGTTAATACCGGGGACTCTCGGAAGCAAAGACACAGACCTTTTACCCTCCCGAAGGAACGTCCCTACAGTATTTCTAATTTCCCTTATTCTATGTCTTTCGTAGAGTACACTACGGGTCCAGTGTCTTCTATGGGTCACTGGACTCAAGGGGAAAGGACGTCAGTGAGGAGTCACGACTCGAGAGTGACGTCCATGTCCTCCTTGAACCATCTCCGTCTACCCCTACTTTGAGTTCTTGAGTCGGCGGTCCTCTATTTGAGACTAGAAGGGCTGGATCTCCCTTCCTGACCGGCAGGAGAGTTTCAGGTCTCCGACGAACCAAGCACTTAATCATTCTTAAATTTTTAGAACACGTAAGAGAAAGTCCTATCTTAGGTCGAGGAAAGGGAGATCGAACTGTTAGGATCGAGTTCCTTGAGTGACTTATTTACAAGGAGGTGGGAGAAAGTCTAATTATCTGGAGTTCGTGGACTCCAATTCATAATACTTCATCACAAGATTTGTCGAGATTGTAGGGGTTTTGTCGCCCCCCACCCCCCCCGCACCCTTAGCTCTCCCTATAATCAAAAAATTAATGGTCACAGACAAAGTTTACTATGTACTATTTAATAAAATTATTTTAGAGAACGTAAGATTTTCCTTTTATTCAGTAAAGGAAAGTAACATTTGTACTAGACCCAATCCATAAAATCCAGATAATATTTAAGACAGGTATGTCTCTTATGGTTGACACTTGGACGAAAATGACTCGACGTATGTGAACCAAGTTGTCAAACAGAAAGAATGCCTCCCTTCGTTGTGTTTTCGTCAAATACTTCACTGGAGTAGTAGTACGGTCGAGATTCCTACGCGAACTCGTAGAATGTTCTGCCAGTACACTTCGTCACAGGAGAGATACCCCCGGAGAGTTTTTGTCGTGACTAACCAGATTCTTGGTTTTTCTCAATTATGAAAGACATTATGAAAGTAAGTAAGCTGTCTATAAGTGACTTGTGAAAGATACACGGTCCGTACCACGATCCCGGTTCGGTCTTACTCCAGGAACGGGAGTCCGGAATCGGTGACGTAGGACATGACTTGGTCTGAAGGGTAAATAGGAAGGTCATCGTTGAAAGATTTTGAATTAGAATCTTTTATATAAAAGTTCGAGTGCGAAACGAGGTGAAAATACAAAGGAAAAAAAAATTAGAAACATAGAACATTCCACAGAAGAAAAAGACGTCTTTGACCCTTTATACATTTAATCTGTTATGTGTATATAAAATAAAAACAAGACTATTGATGTTCACATAAAAAGAGAAATTTTTAAGAGTTTTTGAACAATTTTTAAATTACTGTCAAAAACGGTAACCATTGTAAAAAAATTTAAAGAAGTGAAAAATTAACTTCCTTTAACGAAATGTCTTAAAACAACAAAAGACAGTTTGACGTTGTACTCAGTCGTTACACTTTCACTTTCAACGAGTCAGTACAGACTGAGAAACCCTAGGGTACCTGATATGTCAGGTACCTTAAGAGGTCCGGTCTTATGACCTTACCCATCGGAAAGGGAAGAGGTCCCCTAGACGGGTTGGGTCCCTACCTTGGATCGAGAGAGTGTACCGTCTACCTAAGAAATGGTCGACTCAGCGTTCCCTTAGTCAGTATCCATATGTATATAGGGGAGGAAGGACTTGTTTCAACAGATAAGATGATGAAAAAGAGAAAGTTGGATTAAAAAATACCTAGTAGTGTGGAGTTCCAAAAAGTTCTGGATTCCTCAATCATTCCTCCCAAATACCGTAATTAATCCTATAAAGTAATAATCAATACTTAATTGATTCATAAAGTAATAAATCAAAATTCCATTAAAGGACTTTGGAACCATCCTGGATTCTGAAAAACGGGTCACTGGTCAAAAAGTTTTTAGACTAATATCTCTTTATCCTTCTTTCTTTATATCCCAGTACCCATATTATAGATTTTTATAAACTTATTTTCATTTTGTATCCATTCGAGAATTGAGAGTCGTAGAAAAAAAAGGGTTATTAAAATAAATAAATAAAAACCGAACGACCTAGGAACAACGACACGTCCGAAAAGAGACTTCAACATCACTCACCCCCATGAGAGATCAACACACGTCCAAAAAATTAACACCACCGAAGAGAACAACGTCTCATGTCCGAGATCCGTACACCCGAGTCATCGACATCGAGGGTCCGAGATCTCGTGTCCGAGTTTTCAACACCGTGCACCTAATCGACGAGACGTCGTACACCCTAGAAGGACCTGGTCCCTGACTTGGGCTCAGAGGTCGTAACCGTCCACCTAAGAAATGGTGACTCGTGGTCCTTCCGAGGGTACAAGAGTACATACTGCCTGTGGTCAGGAACTCTCTTAGAGAAAGTAGGACACACAGTTCGTACATCATCTACGAGTTATTTATTAGCGACTTATTTAGACGTCAATAATCTCGGGACAATGATATTGGTATCTACATAGATATAATATATCACAATATATATATATATGACATAATCTTTTTCATTGGAACCATCCCCACAGTATTTTAGTATTTACTAGTTCTCTATGGCAAATAAACTAAAAATAGTTATCGTCAGTAATATAAAATTTAGTTTTTACTGTTTAATTTTCACTTTATATAGTGATAGTTATATTAGATGTCTCGAGGGTATAAAATTAGGTAAAATATTATCCAAGATAAAATTATCTATGATGTTCTATGTGGTATGTGGTATTGAAGTTAATAAAAATTCTAAAATTCTTTATACCGAATACATGGTCCGCAATTTATCACTCGGTTTCAGAAATAGTCGACGGAGTTTTAACTAAGGTTTTACTTAAAAATTTGAAACTTTATACTTATCATATATTTTTGTACTTTAGATATCATAGTTATTAAATAAAGGACGACTCGTCAAGAAGTCAGTCAGAGGACACAAAGACTTACCTCTTCAAACAGAGTTCGGTCGTACCATTCTGTTTGTCCTAGTATATAGAAATAACAAAGTAGGGTTCGTGTCAGTCGGTGGACCTTTTGTTTTTCCTTCACTCTTCTTTGTTAGGTGTTTACAAGTTTTGACCCTCTTTTTTCGGTTTCAGCGAACCTCACATTCATCTAGTAGGTGGTGACTTGTCTAGAAATTTATCCTCCTTGTGTCCTTGCGCAAAGACCTTTTTTCAGACAAAAGGGAAAAATTCTATGTGAAACCCCGAACAAAGGTTGACTGACTTCAACGGACATTCCCAAAGGGTGGTCTCGATGTATTAAGGGATACCCAGGACTCTATTTACAACTTTTCCATGTAAGGATTTGACACTTGGTTCTGTGGTATGGTCGATAATACCCCTATTTTTTCTTCCTTTTCGTATCACGAACGGAAGTTTCTTGCCGAGTAAGTTTTGGTTTTCACCTTTCACGAGATTATCTGAGAGTCCCTTCGTTAAGAAACTCAGATCGACCCTTTCACAGTCTTCTAAAGTGTTTACGGTGACGTAAGTGTGACCGGGAGAAATCCCCGTCTATGCCCCATCTGTATCTGTAAGTTCAGATTTTTCAGTGTACTTTTGTACTTCCCTTCTATCAAGTCCCACGAGTTTTTACACACAATTTTTTAACCATTCATATCGTCATAGAATCCCATATTTTAGTTGACATAAAGACATATGGTGGTTCTCTTTTAAAAATTTGACGTTTATTTTTTAAGTGAATCTTATCGTAGTTTATTGTTTTATGAATCTTTGTGTAAATTGTTTTCCATACGTTTTGTAGGTGGGATTTTACGTCGACTGTCTTTAATTTCTACCGGGTTTATTTACCTTTTCTATGGTACAAGTACCCAAGATCTAAATAATTTTTCAATAAAAAAAGGGATTTACTAAATATTTTTTAAGTATTAGGGTCGTTCGAAACATTATTTTTATATCTTCTACTGAAAATCAAATACATCTTTCTGTCTCCTAGATCTTATCGGTGTTTTTAAAATTTTTTCTTGTTGTCTCAACATGACAAATGTGATGACCTCAGCTCTGATTAGTATTTTGTTTTCGTTAGATCTGTCACGTTATGACCTTATTCCTATATGTTTATCGAGTTTCCTTCTCTTGTGTCGAGACCTTGTCTGGGTTGTGAACCAGTCGACGAAAAATTGTTTACAAGGTTTTGTTAGGTTATCCTTTTTTTCTCAGAGAAGTTGTTTACTACGATCTTGACCTACCGGTATACCTTTTTTATTCTTAATTTCGGGTTGAAGTGTGGTATTTTGTTTTCAAGTAAATTCTACCTACCTAGTGTCTGACTTTATATTTTCGATTACCATATTTCGAAAATCTTCTTTTCTGTCCTCTGTATATCAGAGTTAGACTCCCGTTCGTTTCTAAAGAATTTATCCTTCATTATTGGTATTTCTAATCTATTATCTGAGTTAGTTTATTTTGAAAACTAGTAGGTTTCTGTGACGATTCTTTGACTTATTCGTTTTGTGTCTCACCCTCTTTTATAAGTGTTTTGTCTGTGGACCGTTTCTTAAACATAGGTCTTATGTATTTCTTAATGATATTGAGTCATTATTTCTGTTGGGTTAATTTTTACTTATTATCTGACAATTGTCTATTTTTTATATATTTACTAGTTATTCGTGTATTTTTGTAAGTTATAGTAATCCGTAGTACCTTTACGTTTATTTTTGGTGTTACTCTATGGTGATGTATACGTGTTCTTACCGATTTTAATTTCTATACGACACGACACGAATCAATAAGTCACCACAGACTGAGAAACACCGGGGTACGTACCTCACATCGGGCGGTCCGAGGAGACAGGTACCTCTAAGAGGTCCGTTCTTATGACCTCGCCCAACGATACGGGAGGAGGTCCCTAGAAGGGTTGGGTTCCTAACTTGGGTTCGGAGGGTGTGACGTCTACCTAAGATATGGTAGACTCTGTGGTGTCTTCGGGTTCTTATGACCTCACCCATCGGATGTAGAAGAGGACTGGGTCCTTAGTTTGACCCCAGAGGACGTAACGTACGTCCAAGAAATGGTCGACTCGATGGTCTCTTCGGGGGTTTAATCTGTTGTAGTTTACGGTCTTCCCTACGTCTCCTCCACAGTGAGAGTTCACACAATACACACAATTCAACGAAGTTAACACAGGCTGAGAAACACTGGGGTACCTGACATCGGGCGGTCCGAGGAGACAGGTACCCTAAGAGGTCCGTTCTTATGACCTCATCTAACGGTACGGGAGGAAGTCCCTAGAAGGGGTGGGTCCCTACCTTGGACACAGAGAATACAGAGGACGTGACCATGTGACCAACAAGAGATGGAGATCACGGTGGACCTTTCGGACACAACCATATTGGTGACACCTTTTGACCGACAAAGAATATTTCAATTTGTATGTGGCCCACTAAAGTGAGGATCTCCCCGAAGGTTGTCTTGACTTTTGTAAAAATGTTTTGTCACATATATTCCTACAGGAATCGTTGGAGTAAGTGTTATCGTGTGCTAACCTTTGTTCGCATTGTGTATGCTTTCTTACCGACTCTTTGATCATTTAAGTTTGTTATCTTACTACGATTCGTTGTGTTACCTCCCTTGATGAACGACCACCACCTCCCTCGTTGCACCTACTTAGAGTGTCTGTCATTCACTCACTTTGTTCTGTCCTTGTTTTCTCATGGATATCCTCTACGGTAGTACATTCAAGATTTTGTCCGTTTTGATTAGATTCCGTTTTATTTTTTAATTCCTTTGCCAACAAAACAGAAAAGTTGGCCTCCCTCCATACCCCGATCCCTCTCAGACCTTTCCTCTCGTTCCTTTAAACTTTCCTTCTACGTTAACAAAACATAACTTTACTCTACACCTAATGTGTTTACATAGACAAACAGTTTTTGGATGTATATTCTAAACATGTAAAGTTACATGTTTTTACTGTGGATCTTTGTCATTCTTATTATTACTGTTATTTTTAACTTGCTCCTGTACTGATCTTCTTATTTGCTTTGTTCTTACAACCATTAACAGTTTAGACCTATTACCTTAACATAGTAGGATAACAAATGAAAGATATGTAAACTTTAAAAGGTCTTCTCTTCCTTTACTTTTTTACATCTGTCATTGTAATTCCTGCTTCGTTGTTCTCTCCCTACACTGGTTTCAATAAACGTGATATAAAGGGTAGGAAATTACCAACGTTTCCGACTTTCAATGTTTTCCCTTGAGGTTCAGAGCCAGTTGGTTTAATGGACCGACAGTGATATCTTATGTCCTTGACGTCTAATTAGTCTTGAATTTCATTTCACTTTCAACGAGAAACCTTAGGGTTGCCTGATATGTCAGGTACCTTAAGAGGTCCGGTCTTACGACCTGACCCATCGGAAAGGGAAGAGGTCCCCTTAGAAGGGTTGAGTCCCTAACTTGTGTCCAGAGGACGTGACGTCCGCCTAAGAAATGGTCGACTCAGTGTTCCATTCGGGTCAGTCTTGTATAGTTGAGGAATAGTAAGTGATTGTTATAGAGTCGAGTCTTAGGTTCGATCTCTTTCGTAATCTCTGGAAAATCAGTTTGAAAAATTTAAATTCCTAATTTTTGGTCTGAGCAGTTCTAAACCAACGATGGATGAAGACAAAGAGTCACGTGGTCCGAGTGTGTGAGTTTAGGACCGTAGAACGAGTACGGAGACACGAGTACATGAGAGTGACTAGGGGAGGGGACTTATTGGAAAGAGGGAGGGAAGGAGAGACCGGGAATAGAACGAAACGGACCTCTACTGTGGAGAAACGTCTTCTTAGGTAAATTCGTAATGGAGGAGACACTTCAGTAAGTGACATGGATATTATATAGTCGACACGAATAAATAATTGTTCACAAAGATCGAGAAACTCCCGTACCTGGTACAACACGATATTGAATTGTTACTAAGCTATTTCTAATCGAGTTTCTTACTCAAAATATGTAATTCTGACGTCTCGAATTGACAAAGAGTGTAAGTGTGATGTCGTCGTCTCCACCTTGGTCTTAGATTGTGACGACTCAGACAAGTGACTTTTGGCACCGGAGTGTTTTCCGACTAGCTATGAGTAATAGACGGATTAGGACGTTGACATTTAAAAATATGGGGTTTTGTGTTTCTAATCATGTGTTTAAATAAGCGGAGTAAATACATATATCAAAAAGTTCACGACCCGGAAAGACATACAACACAGTTGATAATATCTTTTCTCTTAGTCTCTTTACTCTGAATTCGAAGATTATATCCCATAGACATTGAATACAAAGACTTAGGAATAAGTAGTGAGTGGCGAAGGGTCCACCGCACTCACCATTTCTTAGGTGAAGGATTACGTCCTCTACATACTCTGTACCCAAACTCGGGACCCAGCCCTTCTAGGAGACCTCTTCCTTTACCGTTGTGTAAGGTCATAGGAACGGATCTTTTAGGGTACCTGTCTCCCGGACCACCTGATATCATATACCCCAACGATCCTCAACCTACACTGACTCGTACGTACGTGTCGGTCATAAGGACGGACCTTTTCAGGTGCCTGTCTCCCCGGACCTCCCGATGTCAGGTTCCCCAACGTTTCTCAACCTGCACTGACTGGTGTGTACTTATCTGACTAAGTTTAATTACGTTTGTGAGGAATGAGTAATTGATTAATTAATTTTAATTAATTGATAAAGTAATTTGGGGTAGATCACGACCCGAAGAGGTCACCGAGTCACCTTTTCTTAGGAGGAGGAACGATTACGTCCTCTACGTTCAAGTTAGGGACCCAGACCTCCTAGGGGACGTCTCCTTTTACCGTTGGGTAGGGTCATAAGAAGGGACCTTTTAGGTACCCTGTTTCTTCAGACCACCCGATGTCAGGTACCCCAGTGTTTTCTCAGTCTATGTTGACTCGCTGATTTATTTGTTGTACCTCATGACACTTAAAATTTTTCGATTGTTCATTTTTTTTTATTATTCCATTCTTTCTTTTCGTGAAATGATTCGATTGTTGTTCCGAGGTCTAAGAGATTCTCTCCGTTACATCTCTACTCTGAAGGACTATTTCTTTTCACTGGTACTCCAGTGACCCCCAGGCGTCACCCCGTGAGTAATTAATGGTAGTGTTGGGGTTACCGGAACTTCCCGGACGAAGGGTACATCAAGATATTTAATCCTATTTGTCCCGAAAAAGAATTTCAGGGTACGATGGATGGACTTCGGTCGGATTTTCTGAAACGATTTTTGATCCCAATTGTCTTTCTGGTTTTTTATTCCTTCATTTAGTCTACTGTACCATTATTTATGAGAACAAAATGACCTACTCTAGGTGGGTGACGTCATCGAACAGTTTATGTCGTTCTTTAGAAAGGGTCGGGGGCAGGGCGAAGAGGCACCGTTTTGGTAGAAAGGGAGGGCAGGGGTCCTTAAGTGAGGACCTGTACCTCTGAGGAAGTTCCGGTCTGCTGAGTACTGTCTCTTACTCTTCTGTTATTGTCCCATAGAGGAAAGAGTAGATGGCTTCTAGGAGAAAGAGGCAAAGTCCGAGGATATATTCCTGAGTAAAGAAACGGGCAATGGAACGACAGTCCTTTTTGGCACTTTCTAACGTCACTCGTCTATCTGACGATGCACAAGAAAGTCACCTTACGACCGTAACAAGATCTCAGAGTGTCCTAATGACGTCAGATATCCCCAGTATACGGAAGGTGACCGAGACTGACCTAATAAAATGTTGAGATTTCAATATCTTTTGACTGTCATTAGTTTACTAAGAGTCGGTAATTTTAACGTTTACTTCCGACAGGATGTCTCTGTGTTAGCTACGAAACAGGACAGAGGACTCTCTACTAAGATTAGTAGCACAATGACGGGTACCTATGACTGATCAAGACGTAGATAGTCATTTAGGTAAGAGTGTAAATAGTCGACAGATATACACAAACAAGAAACCAAGGAAACTCGATCGACATTTTAGGAAGTGTTCAATGTTTTCCAGAAACTGTGTACAAGTATAATATGAACATACTCTCGGTATAACTTTTAATAGGAACTTATACCGGCGTCTTTTCGGTAAAGTGATTTTCTTGTTTGTACTTTACCCTTATTCCCCGACTATTAGTGGATCGTTTTCCTCCGATTCTTATTAACGATTTTACCTCATACTTTAACTCGAGATAGATGTGTAGGACCGTCGTTTCCACTTTTTCCGTTTGTTATTATATTCTATATGTTTATATCACTTAAATGGTCAAGTAGTCCCCTCTATTTCAAAAAAACATCTTGAACTGCTATACTCTTTATATATTATCTGGGGACAATGTTTTTCGTTATATTACGGTTTTCTCATTTAAATTTTCTTTATTTTTCAGTAAGAAGTATACCGACAAATTTTTTATTTGTAGAGTTGGGAGTTTATTCTGTTTTCATGTGACAATTTGAAATCAAAGGATCTCCGTAAAGATGACACGTCACCAGAGTTCGAAATCGCATGTAATCTTATCGAAGGGTCCATTTCTTAGACGGACGGTCACGTTCTCTACGTTTTTTACACCCAAGTTAGGGACCCAGTCCTTCTAGGGGACCTCATCCTTTGTCGTTGAGTGAGGTCATAAGAAGGGCCTTTTAGGGTCCCTGTCTCTTCGGACCGTCCGATGTCAGGTACCCCAGCGTATCTCAGTCTGTGTTGATTTACTGACTTGACTTGATTTTTAGACACCTACTCCCTGGGTACCATGTCTTCCAAATGAGATATAATTAATTGATCCGAAGACAGGACACGTGATTGGACCTCAAGACTCCTTCATGAAATATACGTTCTTAAAAACCATTAGCTGATTTTCCTTTAAATCGTAGTAGCTTTTTTAGAAAATTTCCTTCTAAAGAGAAGGCTAGAACTCCTTTTTCTTCTCCAACTAAACGGTGATTATTTTACCTTTCGTGGAACACGGCATAAAAATGTAAAGATAAATCTTAGATTCAAAGTTTAGGCCATCCAACTATACACTACCCTTCTGTCACTCAACACTCCTCCTGATTCTTTCTTCTGTGTGACTTGATAGAAATTTCTTTTAGTGATCCGAATGTGGACTTCGTAAGAATTGGTTTTCAAATACATCGAAAGTCTGGATAAGAGGTATTCGTTCTTAGGTTTTAAAGATGAACTTGTGTAATCTTTTAAGATAATGAGTAAATTTGATACCACTTATTGTCATAAAAATATAATGAATAAAATAAAATCTAAACATGGGACCACTCAAGATTTACCCAATCTTGTCAAATATCTATTTGGGTGTCTCGGTTTATTTCATTTATGTCTAAATTTTTATAGACAAGATTTCCCTTGTTTACCTCGTTTTATAAAGTCCACAGTTTCGATTAGTATAATACTGTGGACGTATTATTTAACCCGAGAAACGAAATGTTATTGATACCTCTTTTACTTTCATAAGACCCATTATATCGAAGACAAAAGATTGTTGTAAGTGTATTACTACCTTTGTGAAAACATGTTCATGTGGGTTTGTCCTAAAAAAAATCTCAGTGACTAATACACAGAACCGTCTTAGACCCTTAATATGGGTGATAGAATATTATTGGATATTATCCTATATTAGACGTTTTTATGACTTGGTGATACGATATATGGACTTTGATTGTGTTACAACATTTAGTTGATATGTAGTCGTTGTTTCTTTCTTATCTACTTCTTGATTTTTCAAGATCGAATTTCCGTTGATTTATGTAATATTCAGGAGACTATTTTGGGAGTTAGAAAAAAAAAATTAAAAATAAAAATGAAATAAAATGAAATGTTATGACATAACCAAAACCGTATGTAACTGTACTTAGACGGTGCCCACATGTACTCGAGGGTTTGTACTTGGGGGGAGTGTGGGAATTAGAAAATTCTCTCCGAAAAAGACTGAGGGCAGATCCCAAAGACTTCCGACCGACGGTTCCGGATGGAACAGACTGGGAGAGGAGACTTCCACTCACACGTCCACCTGTGTCATCGTATCCGACTCGGAGGTCCGAGACGTAAAAGACGGGCTCCTATAAGTTCACCTCTTGATAAAGAATGGCACGTTCGAGGGTAACAACCTGTAAAGTAGGGATACAGAAGATTTGAAGGAAATTAGACTCTAGTTTTGTGGTTGGAAAAGTTATTTTGGGTCTTAATAGTTGTATTATCCTTTTTACCGAACAATCTTATAAAATATAAACAAATTACATTTTAACCTTCTTTTCTAATTAGAAAAAGTAATAATAAAAATTTTCGAGGATAGAAGATCCCATCACTTTTTATTGGTCATTCTATTCTCGGGTATGTTTGCAGACAAAAAACAATCAAGTTAAAATGAAACTTGTCGCGTAAACTATAAAGATTAAAATTCTCATTCGTGTAATTAATCTTTATACTTAAAGAACTATAATAGGATCGTACAGTTAAAGAAATTTTGTACATTCCTTCGTAAGAACTTTTTGTCTTATCTTTGAATAATAGATAGTTTTTTCAGATAATTAAAGACTTAAGTCGATATCGTATATGTAGTACTGTAGTATGTACCTTACGAACTCTCGTTGACATAATTTATGAAATGGTAAAAGATACACATTTCATGACCCGATTCAAGGTGTCATCTGGGTTCCTGTAATTTTTGTTTAAGTCAGTTATTCCTCAAATATTATTTTTAAACCACCTAGTTCATTCTGAACAATATTTCGTAGTAGTTATTATTACTAGGATATTTACGTTTAAAACCTTTTGTAATATTATTTTTGTTGTCTGAAATATATGTACACATTAAATCTTTACTAAATATAAGGATCAAATAGTTACAAGAGGTAAAATGATTTTACAAGATGTGTGCGGTAACTATTCCATTACATAAAGTTGACCAAATTATACCGACAATTATATTGTTTCTGTAGGATATCTGGGTAATTTTCCAAATGAAACGACGGTTCAAAAGGTAAAGAATAAATAGTAATATGAGAAAGGAGAGTTAAAACACGTGTTAACAAAAACGGGAACCCTTTAAACAAACGACGACGAAGATTCCGTGAAGTCAGCACAGACTGAGACACACTAGGGTATCTGCCGTCGGGTGGTCCGAGGGGGCAGGGACCCTAAGAGGTCCGTTCTGGTGACCTCACCCAACGGTAAAGGAAGAGGTTACGTACTGTCACTTTTCACTTTCACTTCAGCAAGTCAGTAGAGGCTGAGAATCGCTGGGGTACCTGACGTCAGATGGTCCGAGGAGGTAGGTGCCCTAAAAGGTCCGTTCTCATGACCTCACCCCACGGTAAAGGAAGAGACCCCTTTGAACAAATTAGATGACATTAATAGACATACTGTATATGTCTATGAACATATAGAAATCGTTTTTGCCTGTTCTCTTTATTCGTCTCCTTACATTTCTTTTACTATCTTTAGTGCCTCTCAGTTCAGATTTAAAATTTTTCGTCACGTCTGTCATACAACGTTACATAAATTGATGTCTGATTTCTTTTGTACAGAATAAATGAGTTGGTCGAAGGCTTTCCTTCACTGACGTCTCTTCTTACACCAAATAATACAATTAGTCATACCCCAAATTCATTTCCATTCTTGTCATAACTGATCATATGATTTTTTTCCCAGAAAAGTACGTAGGTGAGTAAGTAAGTAAGTTGTAAATAAGTCATGGATGTATAGTTCCTCAAATACATTGAAGACCGTTCCCCGACCGTGAGTTTATAGATGCCTTCGTTTTTTTTTTCCTTTCCTCTCTTTCCTCTCTTCTGAAACCGGTCCTGAACCTTTCCGTCTCTATGAAACGTGTTCGTCTTCACCTCCTGTCTCTCCCTTTGTTACCGTTTGTGTACCTCTATTGTTTATTATTTAATATTAACGATATTTTATCCCTCTAATGTATCCTATTACTCTTCAATTTATTCTGTCGTTAGAACTTTCATTCTAATTATCGAGTCTGATAAGACCTCCATTGTCCGACGGAGAACTTTCCAAAGACTCTCCTACACTACTTCTCCTGTTAAATTGATGCAACTAAACATTTAATTTTGATCATGCATTGATCATGCCGTCTGTCAATTACCAGTCTCAGGAATTTCTCGTCAGTGTCCTTACCGACTGGTACACAAGGTCCGTTCTTTCTAGATAATCCTCCGTTTACGTAGAAAATATTCTACTCCTTGTATCGGCGGGCGGGGGGGTGGTGTTTCTCTCATAAGACGATGTTCTTCTACTACACAGACAAGTAAATAAGGTCAGTAAAAAATTCCAGGGAATCATTTCCATATATTAAAAGAAATGGATCTCAGGACGTGTAAATTTTTGAAAATAAGAAGATACATAGTATGTATGGTGTATGTGTCAACAACGGTACATTTTCATTAAAAGGATAAAATGAGAAATTGGCTACTAATACACATAGGTGTACCGTAAGTAAAAAATATGTAAAATAATGAAAAATAACTTGAGTAATAAAAATTACCCAAATTTTAACTCCAAGAATCTAATATTATGAACTGTTGACATGCTTCATGTTTCTATTTTAAAAGATGGAAAATTTTAAAAAGATGGAAAATATAAGGCAAAACAAAAGAGGATAATGATTGACCACTGTTAAAATCTTGGTACAACTGATTGTCATTATTACCACCGTTTAGAGTAGAACAAGAACGGAAGTTACCCCGGTAACTATATAAATTCCACTTCCTAATTCTTTTTAGTCTAAACGTATTGTGTCTCGAGACGGTTATTCGTCGTGACTCTTTAGTTACCTTACTACCTTTCTCGAATCTCTGGTCAATCCTCTACGTCAGTAGGTACCGTCAAGTCAAGTCAAGTCAAGTCAGCGAGTCAGCACAGGCTGAGAAACACTGGGGTACTTAACGTCGTGCGGTCCGGAGGGACAGGTAGTCGTTGAGGGCCTCAAGTGAGTCTGAGTACAGGTAGCTCAGTCACTATGGTAGGTCGGTAGAGTAGGAGACAGCAGGGGAAGAGGAGGACGGGGGTTAGGGAGGGTCGTAGTCTCAGAAAAGGTTACTCAGTTGAGAAGCGTACTCCACCGGTTTCATAACCTCAAAGTCGAAGTCGTAGTAAGGAAGGTTTCTTTAGGGTCTCGACTAGAGGAAGTCTTACCTGACCAACCTAGAGGAACGTCAGGTTCCCTGAGAGTTCTCAGAAGAGGTTGTGGTGTCGAGTTTTCGTAGTTAAGAAACCGTGAGTGGGAGAAGTGTCAGGTTGAGAGTGTAGGTATGTACTGGTGACCTTTTTGGTATCGGAACTGATCTGCCTGGGAAGGACCGTTTCATTACAGAGACGAAAACTTATATGACAGATCCAACCAGTATTGAAAAGAAGATTCCTCATTCCTAGAAAATTAAAGTACCGAAGTCAGTGGTAGACGTCACTAAAACCTCGGGGGGTTTAATTTCAGACTGTGACAAAGGTGTAGATAAAGGGCACTTCACTACCCTTCTACAGGAAAAGTAATATCCCCTGACCTACGTTTTCATCCTTCAGTTTTTTATGGATCTCATTGTCCTTTTAAACCGGAGCCTTATGCCTTACTTCGTCCCGTTTCATTATCTCAAAACGGTTCTTTTACGTGACCAGTATCGTTTGTGGGAGAAGGTTGTTGTGTTCTCTTCTGAGATGTGTACCTGTAGTGGTCTACCAGTTGTGTCTTTAGTCTGACTAATATAAGAAACGTCGGTTTCTACCTCTTCGAGATATGTCAGTCGTATTTGTTCTGGTCCTCGACTGACACCGAGTCTAGTACTTAAGGAATAACGGTTTAAGTCTGAATTTAACTTCTTTCATCCCTTTTGGTGATCTGGTAAGTCCATACTGGATTTAGTTTAGGGAATACTAATATGTACCGTCTCTATGATTATTTACGAATAGATTCCGTCGTCTCGACCTTCTCATACCGGGTGTAAAGTCTTTATGACGATTCCTTTTTAGGTATTCGAACTACGGGTGACTTAAAATCCTCACGTTTCTCTTTGTTCTTTTGATCCTACCAAAGGGTCCAGAACTCAGACCGAGGTTCTACGTTGTAATCCTTATAACTTTCTTTTCATTACTTTGTAGACAACTCTAGTGTGTCGTTTTCGTTAACCTATTTATCCAGTTCGTAGTGACTGTATATTAATTTCCGGTCGAATTTCTTCTTCCATACATTTTCTTTCTCCTAATTGTGAACATATAACCTCTTGTGGACGAAAACCTTCCTACCATTCCTTCTTTGACCGTATCCTCTACCTCTATAAATCGTTTCTTCATTCCTTGTTGACCAATCGTACCAAATGTACTTTCGTTGTCCTCCCCTTCTAAAAAGAAAATGTTTTTAATATATCGATTTTTTTCTTTTCAGGCTCTTTTCCGATTGAACCAAAAGTCTTCGAAAATGACCACTGGAAAACCCCGAATTGAAGTTAACTTACTACTTTCCCTCTGCCCATGTCCCCGATTTTTCTCTCACAACTGAAACTCTTCATTTTCGTTGTCAATTCGATGATTAAGAACTACAGATTATTATCTTCTCTTTGATTTAAATGACCATCCCTCCATTCTGTCACCCCAGTTCTCTCAAAACTTTTATCTCTTTTCTTGACTGACCTTTAGATGTTGTTTTTGTTTTAGGGTGTCACCTAGTAACTCCTTCGCTTCTAGACTTACTTTTTCGGTCACTCTTTTAATCCTTGGATTACCTTTCCCCCCTTTTTTGTCTCGACTTGTATTTATAAAACTCCAGTGTCTTGACTTTCTTCTGTAAGTAAGAACAGATAAATATGTTATTCCATCCTCCATTCCTGTTACAAGTCTCACAATTACTACAGTGTCTTCCGACTCCCTTCTATAACACTTCTTACCCGACCTTTTATTTTTTCTGAAGTCTCCGTTCAACTCATCCTGGTTCTCGGATTTACTTCAAAAAGACTTTGTCATTAAACGACACACGACAGTGGTAAAAACGAACAAAAAATTCTTCGTTACGTGGTATCAGATCTCTTTCTCTTTACTCATTCTCTCACTTCCTGACTAAGTCCTTCCCTTGGGTCTTTGTTGTCTCCGATTCCACCCTTGTTAAGTCTTGGAGAGTAACGTTCCCGACAAGTACCTCACGTCCCCCGTTGTGTTTGTGTTAATGTCGTTCTAGGGCGTCTCGACCCGGTCCCCTTCCAAAACACCGACCCCCTTTTGTTCGTCAACAATATGTTAAAATTCAATTTACAATGTGTTAATACTTTCGGAGTTTCTCCGTTGTTGTCTCGGATTACGGACTCTTGTGACCCACGAAGACCGTGGACAAGAAAAGTTGAGATTTCGGTCAGATACTGTTTTCGTGTTTTGTGGTGGAGTCTGATTTCGACTTGTCCTGTACATGTAGGGTAGATGGTCGTTACGATCGACAGAAGATTTTAGACTAAAAAGGTTAGAGTGTGACTCTTAAAATTTTATAAAATAGATGACAGTTGGAAATTTGAACCATAGATACTAATATCCTTATCCCTAGAGTTAGTTTTGTACTCGACTTACAAAATTACTATCGGATTATAAAGACAACAAAAGAATAATAAAATAAAATTGACTCTATCTTGACTGTACAATTGTAGTCAACGTCCATATGTCGTATTACTAATATATATATATATGTATATATATATGTATAGAATATGTATATATATGTGTGTGTGTGTCTCTTGGTTTAGATTCGTAGAAAGTGGTTGGGGTTTACTTTTATGTGTTTTAAAGAAGACGAAATAAAATTCCTTTTTAGAACGAAGGGACCACCAAGTCTGCCATTTCTTAGACGGACGTCAGGGTATCTGCCTTGGACCACCCGATGTCAGGGACCCCATCGTTTCTCGACCTGTGTGGACTCGTTGATTGTGAAAGTGAAAGTGTGAAAATATATTTCATTGATTTACAAGGATAGTACCTATCTGATCCTTTAAGTGAGTAATTTCTAATACTAATGATTCGTGACTATAAGACCTCAGGCTCTTCTATTTACGTATGTACACTATTTTAGTGTTGTTACTTTTTGTACATGTGTTTCACTGGCCTTCTCATAAATGGAAACCCTTCCTCTCCACCTCACTCTAAACCTTCCTTCGTACTGATCCGAAAAACCCTACGACCATCACACAAGGTATGAATTGGATTTACCAACAATGTGTTCACATCAATGAAGAACCATTGAATGACTTAATGTGTGAATTTTATACCATTGAATGACTTAATGTGTGAATTTTATACACAAAGGGTTACATACATAATGTGAAGTTTATTTTTAAGGACCTTTTTCCGACTTTTCTTGGTTCAATTATACCATATTATGTCTAAGAAAGATCTCACCGTTTGGGTACCTATTAGAAATAGGAAAGAAGATTTATATTGAAGAGTTAAAGTAGTTTCCTTTTTGTTATATAATTGTGTATTTACTCCATAGAACCTTACTTGATCATTACAGACGAAAAATTTTCTCTTTATTGATAGAAGGTTTACGTATTTATGGGTCGAATATTTATGATTTGATTTATAGTTACTCGTCTTAACTATGACTTCTCTGTTTCAGTCCCTAAGATTTTTATGTAATTATGTCTTTTAAGGTTAATATGGTTACCTGTATATAATGTCCAGATCTTAGTAATCGGATTGTTGTCTTTTTTTTTCCAAGGTTAAATCTTTATTATTCCCATTCTCTTTTTTCTCTTTTACGGTCCTGATATGTTTAGTTCTAGTCTCCCTTTCTTAAGTTTCTTTTTACAAGACTTCACTTTCTACTAAAGTCGGACCAATTGTTCTCCGGTACCTCATAAAGGATCGTTAATAGGAATTTCTTACTGGGGTCTGTGAATAAACAGTTCAAAATTTGAAAATTTCTGTTCTGGAATAATATGAGTCAGTTTTTCTTTCCTCCAATATTATGTTCTTACAGAAACCTAGAGTAAAAAATCTAGAGATTCTTCCCTCTTCGATTTTTCTTTTAATATTTATGTTCTTTTTAGAGAAAATTCTGTCCCTTAGATAATTTCGTACCTTCGGGTTTTCATGCAGTCGTTTCAGAATATCGACAATCTTAGTTGTGTTCTCTATTGTTTAAAAACTTTCTAACTTTCCATGAGAGATTCTCCACTCTCTTTTTATGAAAGATTCTCTTATTTAATACTTGTTTCTCACTTTAATTTAATTGTACGTTAGTCATTAGAGTTTATGTATATATACTCTTATTTCCTATTTATATACAATTTTTATTGAATTTGATGGTTGTTTTCCAATTACACCATCTAAATTTTACCAATGTTTAAGAAACGTCGATGAGGGTTGTTCTCCATCTCAGAGAGACAGTGAGACTTAGACTGGACCGGAACATTGAATGAAACGTTGTCTTCCTTACAACATACTGAAACTTCAGGTCAGGATTTCTGTGGAGCGATAGTGGGAGGACCTTTAGATGTTGACGATCCAATTCTTCGGACCGGAGTAGACCTTTGTGTACCGAGTCTTCTTTTGGTCACGATATGAGATCCATAAATACACTTCGGTAGAATGTGTCGGGACCAATTCAGTGATCTACTGACCTCAGTAGACTCACTGGGGTCCACTCTAGTTATTTCTTTGATGAACCGACCCAGACCACATTTGACAACTTAGTGTCTTAATTAACATTCGTGTCTTTTAACAACAAACTTGATGATCCAACATTCCTTCAAACAATATATCGTTTTCTATTGACTCTATTCACTCTCTTTCTGTCCCTTCACTTGATTCTTGAACTACGAATAAAGGGGATCTTTCCTCAAATTACAATGAACCATTTTGCTATGTAATTATTATATTTATTTTGTTTACGAACGTAATTTTACACTAAAATCTATACGAGAAAATTTTTTTTACAACCAAAATTTTTTTGAATCAAACTTTCCTTTCAAATTTCAGATTGTGTCTTATATTTATTTTATTTCCCTTTTTCTATTTAAATGTTCCTCTTCTTTTCATATTTGATTAGTGACTTTTACAATTTAGTATACTTTGTAGATTGTTAAATAAGACTTAGAAAGGTAGAAAGGTAGAGATCAGTATGGATACCAAACAAGAGGGTGTTGTCGGTCTTGCTAGAAACTTTTGTGTTTAGTGACCTGTCGGTACCCGTCATTCTTACTCTGACCTGGTGATAGAATGTGGTATTTGTTTTTACTTTTACCTAATTTCTAAAATTACATTCTGCACTTTGACATTTTGAGGATCTTCTTTTGTATCCGTCATTCGAGGAACTGTGACCAGGATCATTATTAAAAAACCGAGATTGAGGTTTTCATTTCCGTTATTTTCGCTTTTTTTTTTTTTTTTTTAGTTCACCCTGATGTAGTCTGATTTCTAAAACAGGTCACTTCCTTTAGTAGTTTTTTCTTCTATTGGATGGATGACTCACCCTCTGATACAAACGTTCTGTATGTAAACTATTCTCCAATGATAGGTTTTATACATTTCTTGAATCGTGGTTTTTGTTTATTAGACTAATTTTTTACCCGTCTTCTTCACTTGCCTGTAAAAAGGTTTCTTCGGTATGTCCATATTATGTACTTTACTACGAGTTGCAGTGATAGTCCCTTTACGTTTAGTTTTGGTGTTACTCGTAGTGGAGTGTGGACACTCTTACCGAATTGTTTTTCTGTTCTTTATCATTCACAACCGCTCCTACACCTCTTTTCACTTGGAGATATATGACAACCACCCTTACGTTTGACCATATCGGTGCTATCCCTTTTTTTACTCAGGAGTTTTTTAATTTTTGTCTTGATGATATACTACGTCCTTAATGTCAAGAGCCATAGATAGACTTCTTCACTTTTGTGGTTAGACTGTAAACCGTGAGAGGTTCTGGACCTACTCCTCAGCGGTACGTAGTGCCTACGTGTACATGACGGAGTCCGGTGCCCGACCCCTGAGACATCTCTACCCAGTCGTCTTTATAGGCTCTTCCTTTTATAGATTAAAACCCAGGGAAAAACCCATGACAGTACGAAGTTATCCGTGTAACGTTGTAAAAATATTTGACCCTATCGTTACTAATAAAATAATTTTTGTCGAAGATACTATTTACAAAAAGAGGCTTTTCCTTGATCATATAAATTTCGTGTAACATAAATGTAATTCCTAGTATGATAAAGTGAATATTGATAAAGTTAAAGAAGAGAAGAATCTACGGTGATTCAGTAAAAGTTTGTCAATAAGATTACGATTACTCTTATAAAATTGTATGTTACTCTTATAAAATTTGAGTCTTAATACAGAACTTAAAGATTTTATTTTCTTTGGGTACATAAGTAAATTTAAATTCTTGTGTCATTACTCTTTGTCTTAAACGAAACACAAATTGAAGGTTTTCAATAGTATTTACGTATTGATGAATCAGTATGTCATCTTAAAGGTGTATAATAAAACAAAGTCCATATCCTACCATAAAAGTGTATCGGACGTAATAATTTCATAGGATAGTGAGTTGCATCAGTTCACAAAGACTAGACTCAAATGTTAAAGGTTTTGACTTCGACGAAATAATTTTTGGACTTCTTATAAAATTTTTCAGGAGTTCTCTTGTTTTTCCCCTTTTCTACTTCAAACCATTGGTCTTGTCGTCGGTGAGAGGAGATGAAACAGGGCGTGCGCCTCGGAGAGAAGACTGGACCGTACTCCTCTGCTTCCACCGTCAGGACTCTCCCTCTGCCGGCCGGGTGTCAGAGTTGGCGAGTCGCCCGTCGGCTTAGGTCCTCGTGTGTGCGAACGGGAGGTAGTCGGAGACCCCGGCTAGGAAGGAGTGGGGTAAGAGGGGGACAGTGGGAAAGGTAACCGTCTCCAGATGTTCAATCCGTGTTATTAAGCCCCCTTCATAGGAAAAGGAGAGTCGTTTCAATTGGGAAGTTCTCCTCTTCTCATACAGTTCAAAGACCTATGGAGAAGAAGGGATCAAAAAGTTTACGAGTTCAAATGTGTCTCTTTTTCCAGTCCAAAGAATTCATTTACATGAAATGGAACGGGATTTCCGTTCTTAAAACAAGTATTTTCGTTACGTACGGTGTGCATCTCGATAAACATTTGACATACCCATCCTTTTTTATACTCCTCTAACTAGGTAATGGACTCATCCTGAGACTTCTGAATTTAGATTTGGTGTTCATTTAAGACATACTACAAGGTGACAAAGTTCTTCTCCCAGTCCGAAACTTTTCAAGGTCTTAGACACTTATGTTTCTTTTTATTTATTAAATTTATAATTTTGATGTCTTTTTGAAATTCTTTTTTCTATAATTTGTATCGTTTTTAAAATAGTTTTGTCCGAGTTGGTTTGTATTTACGTCTCGGGGTGATGATTAGATACATTTTTAGATTATTTCTTTTTTTACACAAAAGAAAACATATATTTTTCTGTTTTTGGTTTACCTTAATAATTAGTTACGTGAGGACAAATTCAAATAACATAAGGGTAATCATAGGAAGTATCTGGTATTCAATATCAATTAAAAAAAAATTTATAACAGGTTCCTGTAAACTCTACTCTCTGTGATCCGAAAAAATCGTTAAGATTTTCGTAAGTACCGACATTTTATTCCTATAACCTAATGTACTTGAGAATTGTAAAACACAAAAATTTATGATGAAGTAAAGAGTTGTTCACTGCACTTGTCTATCATCCAAATTAAATGTAAAGTTGTCGTTAAGTTTCAGAAATTTTTCTTAGACAAGAGAATACTTTTACAGACAATTAAGACTTTAAGAGAAAAAAGACTCCGTCCCGGAAAGAATATCTAAGGTGTAGTTACATTAAAGATCTCCGTTCTTTTTGACTTTATACAAAAGGAACCGGTTTTAATTTATAAGATAAATAGGAGATATCTGACCCTCACCATTACAAATAGTATTATATAGAGACTAAAGATGATATGTCTCTTCTTAAAACAGGACAAGAGTTACGTGTTTTATCATGAAATACAGACTTCGAAATAAACGAGTAGTAGAAATAATAAACTGAGATGTGTGTGGTGTTTTTACCGTATAAGTCTTAGTGTCTCAGTATGGTTAAGTCGAACGGATTAGTAGATGTTGTACCCTGTGTGACTTCCAAATCGTCTAGAGAAACTTTCTCTCATTTATGTGTCTTGGTTGTCAGTCAAACAAATTGGGCCACCATAATAAAGGGATTATTTATGTCTCAACCAGAATAATTCAAACTTTTCCTGACAACGATACCTATTAGGTGACACCCCATGGTGTCTCTGTTACTTATTTGTCGGGTAAATAGTCTAGTGACTTTAGATGTGTTATAAATTCCTCTCACTAAAATGAAAACTTTTTATAGAACAGGTTTGTTTACTCCCATGTCCGACGTCAGAAAGAGTCTTTAATATTATCACCAGAGACTACAAAAACGTATACACGAGTAAACCTAGATCTCTGTCTTAACATGACTTCAGATTAAAAGGTCTAGAACTATTACAAATATTCGTTTTCATTTATATATTAACGTATTAAAGTAAGGACTTTGTATCAATAAGTGACTAAACGTAACTCAGTTATTAGTTTACTAAAACATGTATGGGTGAAACTAGGTTTTTATAATTTTACCAAAAATTTTATACGTAAATTATACCGTTTTTTATATATTCAATTTCCTTTCCATTCCCATACTTTCAGTCAAGTTTGGACATTACTCTGATCATTTGTTTTTATATATAAGTACTTCAACATATATGAACTGTCCTTCCTGGTACTCTACGATTCGGAAAGTCGTCAGTTTCGTCTTATCCTCTGTACTGGTCCGGGACTTAAGGATCACAGATGTAGGTTTAACGAGAACCTTTAAAGTTTTCCTTTAAGTAGGAACCCTTAAGTGTAATGGACTTCTCGTAGGAGTTGTAAGGAATTCCTTTGTGTCTCTACAAAGTACCCAAGAAGGAGTACTCAGTTATCGTAGTGTGGTTTGCCACCAAATCGTCTTAGGGAGATACCCTTCCAGTAAATTAGGTCCATAGTCGAGAGACTGAAGTAAACTCTAAATCTAAAAAAAAAAAGTCATCTTACTTAATTTATGTTTGGTATTTTTTACCAAAATCTTAACAAAAATTTCTATTAGTCCTTTCCTCATGCAGTTCCGACATATAACAGTGGCACGAATAAATTGAATATACGTCTCATGTAGTACTCTTTGTGACCCGACCTCCTTCGTGTTCGACCTTAGTTCTAACGGCCCTCTTCATAGTTATTGGAGTCTATACGTCTATTGTGGTGGGAATACCGTCTTTCACTTCTTGATTTCTCGGAGGACTACTTTCACTTTCTTCTCTCACTTTTTCAACCGAAATGCGAGTTGTACATCTTTTGATTCTAGTACCGTAGACCAGGGTAGTGAAGTACCCTTTGTCTACGCCTTTGTCACCTTTGTCACCGACTGAAATGAAAAACCCCCCCGAGGTTTTAGTGACGTTTACCACTGACGTCGTTACTTTAATTTTCTAGGAATGAGGAACCTTCTTTTCAATACTGGTTGGATCTGTCGTATAGGTTTTCGTCTCTGTAATGAAACAGTTGTTTCCAGACAGATCAGTTCCGATACCAAAAAGGTCATAAGTACATACCTACACGCTCAACCTGACATTTCTTTCGACTCGTCGCTTCTTAACTACGAAAACTTGACACCACAACCTCTTCTACGAACTCTCAGGGAACCTGACGTTCCTCTAGGTTGGTCAGGTAGGATTTCCTCTAGTCAGGACCCACAAGTGACCTTCCTGACTACAACTTCGACGTTGAGGTCGTGAAACCGGTGGAGTCGCTTCTCGACTGAGTAATCTCTTCTGGGACTACGACCCTTTCTAACTCCCGTCCTCCTCTTCCCCTACTGTCTCCTACTCTACCAACCTACCGTAGTGACTGAGTTACCTGTATCCAAACCCACTTGAGGCCCTCAACGACTACCTGTCCCTCCGGACCGCACGACGCCAAGAACCCCAACGTTTCTCAGTCTGTGCTGACTCGTTAACTCGATTTGTACCTAAACAAATATGGGAGGATTCTTCAAAGACCTTTTGTCAAAAATAACAAGAAAACAATAAAATTCGGTCAATTTCCTATTCCGTCGTGATTCCTGTTCTGTCCACCGGAATTCTTTTAAACCAATGATTATTCCCGTACACACACTTTGGTAGGTTGAAATCGAACTTGTTCACACTGTCTCTTTCAGTGTGTACGTCCTCCCGACTTTAAGATGAGTTTTTCAGTCAAACTTAAACGAGATTATGTTTCAAATTACCCGCCAGTACCGGGGTGGGTCAAAGTGTGGTGTCTAAGTATGGTAGGATTAAAATTGTATCCTCTTTGATAGTTCATAATGACACGTAAAACGTTTTTTTGGGAATACTTTGTTTTACGTACGATTGTCAGATTCCAATGATAAACCACTTTCCACCCGATCAGATCACTTACAGTATTATCGTAATAACTGATAATGTGGTAAAGTGTCGAGGTTACATTGATACTTTAATACATTGTATATTTCACATATAATACCATGTTTTTGTTACTCTGTCAGTAAGGATCGTCTTACCGACTGATCCACGGATCTGGTTATAAGGATGACTTTTTTGGGGGTTTAGGATGTATTATGTCCTTTTGTTTGTTTGTGGTCTTTTTGAAGTATTTTCGTAGTCGTTCCTTGTGAGTCTATTTTTGGTACACTTGTCACTTTGGGTCTTTACCTACACCTTGTTACTTCGGTCAAAAACGGGAATCTCCTAGACGATTTATCTCTCTTGGGTTCGAAGTCTAAATTAATTATAATTACTAAAAGTGGATTAATTTTACAGAATTGTTTTTGTAGTTCAACTTATGTCATTTGACGTCTTCGATTTAGCCAACTCTTTTGGTTTTCGTCTTGTTACACTGATATGTGATATTAAACAAAGAATTAGCGATTACCGAGAAAGTTATTTGTTGTCTTTCTTTACATAAAAAGAAGTAAGGGTGGACGGTTACCGTTGGTGACAATTGTCAAACTATACATATATGACGGTCTTAAGACAGAGGTAAGTACAACGTTGTCCTTCCCCACCGGACATTCCTCCTCCACTCGAAAAGAGGTCCAAAAGAAGTTAACGTTACCTCCCTCACCTGTTCAAGAGAAGGACGTCAGAAGGAGACCTGAGATCCCGAGGTCTTCAAGATATGTAGAGTCCTGAAAGTATACGGATAGTACCGTCATTTTAACCGAGGAAGATTAACCCTCTTCAGTCCGGTGTACATAGTAATTCACCAGTTCATTCTGTATAATAAAAATTCACTTTACAAACAAAACCAGATCGTGTGTATGATGAACCACGGAAAAACAGAGAAACGACTACTTTAGTGACTGAGTACCCTTCATTTATGTGAACTTTCCGGAGGTTGCTAATTTTTATAATGTCTTGACATCCTTGTAAAAAGTAAATTTGACCTCTACCTTTTTCTTTTTAAGTAGTACCATGTTACAGACCCAACTCAAAGAAAAGCGGAGACTGATGTCAAGTACTTGTGTCGTTTGTACATTATGACACAGATTTGTTTTGTAGTTTTAATAAAGGTTTTAATTCGGTTTTAATGAAAAATGAAGTAAATTTACATTACACTTTAGAGATATGATTACGAAAACTTTAAATCGGATATCCACTCAAGTCGTCCAAATTTTATAAAAAGTTTCAAGAAAGAAAAGGAAAAGACAAAAGTTGAAACCTCAATAATTGAGAAACAGAAAGGATTGAAGTTCTTTTTCTACCCCTTTACGAAACCGTTGAAAAGTCACAGAATATACATGTAATCAAAATTAATTAATCATTAATCAATTAATACTCCGAAAACAAAAGCTTGACGAGTATTAGATTAAAAAATCCCTAGTCTCCTGGCTGGTGAGTACCAGAAGAGTACAAAAATTTTCAAATTCGTTTGACGTGGTAATACTCAGGGAGACAAACGTGACAACCCTGATCGTCTGAGATCTCACTACTCGTTTTTACAGTGTTGTCGAAGAAAGGAGTAATAAATTAATGAATAAATAAGTTGTTAAACATTCAGGATCTTATACGGTCCATGTTCGTGTTCTTCGTTCTCTCGACTGGAGTCTGAAAGGCGTCGAGTAACAGGTCACCCTATCTGACTGTATTTTTTTTTTCAGTGTTTTTGTGTTCACATTAACGTTAACTGTTCATGGGGGTTTTCTGTTACTTCTTCCTACATTCTTACTTGAGTGCTCATTTCACTGGGACTCGACTTTAGACTTCCAACTCCTCTATCGGTCCACCTTTCGTCTTTTTCGTCGAACCTAAATTCCACGATCGTCACTACTACTTCTTTCCGACCATCCTACCTTTATTTAAATCCGCCTTAATTATCCTGTCTTCTTTAGTTCTGACTGAGGGTACAAAGACCGAAGGTCGTATTATGAATGTTACGAAGGCGATATGTAAATAAATGTCTGGATGACAGGAGATCACCCCTAAGGGACCATGGAGTCGACCATTTCTTAGGCAGATATTACGTCCTCTGGGGTCAAGCTAAGGACCCAGCCCTTCTAGGGGACCTCTTCCCTGTCCGGTTGAGGTCACAAGAACCCGAAGGGACCATCGAGTCTACCAGTTCTTAGACGGACGTTACACCCTCTGGAGCCAAACTAGGGACCCAACCCTTCTAGGGAACCTTCTCCCGTACCGTTGGGTGAGGTCATAAGAACAGACCTCTTAGGGGTACCTGTCTCCTCGGACCGCCCGATGTTAGGTACCTCAGTGTTTCTCAGCCTAACACTGATTCGTGTCGTGTAAAAGGAGATCATCGGAGGAACTTAAGTCCCTGTCATAGGATAAACATAGAGAACGTACATATTTTTACAGACAGAGTGTGTTCCTGTGGGCTTCTTACAAAGTACTTACCTACTTATTTTTTTAATTCACTCCTATATTTCCTGTTCTATCTCTTTGTTATTTCCGGTTGAAGTGTTTATTCCGTTGCAAATTTAGTGGAAATCTGGACCAAGGGTTTACTATCTGGTTTTTGAGGAATATGGTCTGTAAGTTTTTTATGTGTGAAGGGTCGAAACAACTTCTTAAAAAAGGACTTTTAAGACTCACCTAGTCTTTACTTGGGTCTTTCGAAAGGGGTCCTTTACGACTACGAGTTGGTTGATCCAAACCCTTAGTGGTAGGTTTCGTCATGAGAATTCGAATTGAATAAAGTTCTATGGTTACACTGTTTAAGGGTAATCTTTGTCGTCGCTAGAATCCGTCTTTCCCTCCGATTATCCCGTCACCAAGAGTTGGGACTGATGACCTTAGTTAACTCTTTGAATTGAGTAGGTTCCACGTGGAGTCCGTGACCTTCCACGTTTGTAAGAGGTCCACTAATATTACATGTCATGTCCACCTCTTGGAGTACTCTTGGCAATAAAACTCTTTATCAGGGAAATATAACTTCGATCGAGTTCTACCAAAGACAAAGTGTGAACGTACGATCGTGTGTGAGTACGTTCGTGCACGTGTGTGTGTGTGTTTGTGTCTTAGATTATCGCCTCTTTCTTTTCCCTACGATGACTTAAAACAAAATAAGAGACATAACAGAAGGAGATAAAGAAACGTAAGAGATATATCAAGTTAGATAATCCAGTTTAGAGATTCTTAAGTTAAAATCTTGTGAATCACGACCGTGTAAGATCTGATCCCAAAGTCCTGTCTAGAGTTCCCACTTAATAAATAGGGACTCAGGAGGCCCTTGTCTCATTTGATGATTGTCGACTGTCCATCGTTCATGGGGTAACAAGTTTTATTTCTGAACTATGCGTACGTTTATTGATTGTCTTCTTTTGTGACTCCAAGAGACGAGATATTGGGAAAAGAATTTTTACTATTAACGTGTCTAATCTCAGGTAATGAAGACGTTCCAAGTCCTGTTTCTCGTCTACGAAGGACTACGTGGAGGAGCTGGAAAGTGGAGTCCCCGTTAGTGAAATTTAAGAAAATCGACAAAGAAGACTATAAAATAAGGTATAAAGATTTATTATGTGTGTGTCTTTAGTGACTAATAAAAGTAAAAATATAAAAATAGAAAACTGAAGGATGATACCTTCTACTCCGTTTCGTTGTAGATGTAATCTACAACATGTTTATATGTGTTGTTTTAGGTCAGTCAACGGAAAGACTATGACGTGTTGTCTTAAAAATTTAATATTACGTTTAATTGACTGTTTTTAGGTATTTAAAAGAGAACCTTGATTAGTCGTGTTAAGTTTCAAGTTTCGCCACTGAAGATGGTATAATTCGATTCCGAATTGTAAGGAGTGAGGAAAATCTAGATAAAGAAGTACGTGAACGTAATCCAATACTTAATCTGTACCTAAACCACTAAGAATGTCTTTTTACAATCATTATTTATTAAGACTTTTTACAAGACGTCAACACTTAGTTCCATGAATTTTAGGCTTCAGAATGTTCAAAAAAAAGATTATACAACAAAGTAAAATATCCTTTAATAAAAGTAAAAAAGTGGGTCGTATATTGATGGTTTAAATACGAAGTGAAGTAGTTTTCTAGAAAGGTCATGCTGTTATTAATGGAATTCTTAAAAGATTAAATTTGTTCAGTTTACCTTTTTTAGAAACCCTTGTATGATTATTCGAGCTCTCAATGACCAAATATGGATGTTTATAGAATTGGTAATCTATATATTTCGAATTTCTCTTTATTGTCATTTCACGTATAATGTTAATTGACATCTTTTTCTGTTTTTATATAAAGACATTGAAGTCAATTGTTAGTCCTATGGTTATTTTCTAAGGTTTAAACAAGTTATCATTTTAAAACGTTAGTTCAGTAATCACTGATTCGTATGTGTGTAATTTGTGTTCTCTTGTCGTTCAAAAGAGGAACTATTTATAGTAAAAAAATTAGTGTCATACTGAAAGATGAAATTTAAGTCAAAATACTTAATGATGAATTTTGTGTTTCACTTTTGGATTAAATATATGTTGACGAACGTCCGAGAATTCCAGTCTCACTGGTTTCCTATAGTATTTAAAAGTATATTAAATTTAAGCGAACATAAATATTTGTTAATACAATCATATAGGTGCGGGGTCTACGGTCCCTGTTTTACTTCTTTCTCTACTCAGGATGGGACATTAGTCTGTTGTACGAAATGATTGTGTTTTATATAAGTCATGATTTTATAGGAACGTTCTTAATTTCTTTGTACACTTACGTTTATAAGAGTAATAATTTTTTCGTTTGGTCTCTGCTGATGTAATTCTACGAAAGAATTGTGGTCCCTACTTCAAATCACTTGGAAACAGTGTTTCGTTTTTTACACTACTTACTACTCTCAATGTTCGTATAAATGTGGATTCTAGAGACTTTCCGTACTTGTGAGTTGTTGAGACTAGTAAAATTCTTAGACAAGGCTGTTTGGTTGTGAATCGTAGGCTACCAACGGTGGTCAAAAACACCAACCTCATTGTTTACATCTCCTTGATTTTCGTTGACAGACTTTTTCTACTTCATTTTACTAGTGCACTTCGACGTGTCCGCAAGTGCAAGTCGAGGAGTGTAAAGAGTAGATAAATGAAACTGACTGGAAAAAAAACACTCATTCCCCCTGACCCATTTCAACTTTACTTTCCAAACACTCTGTCTCATGTATAAGTCGATATGATAGACAAACGAAACCGACTGGAAAAAAAATACCCCTTCCCCTTCTTTCTCTTCATAGACGAGTACCTTTAGAGACACGATTATTAGTATTCCTAGTTTTTTCTTCCGACAGTACGTGTGGTTTCAATTCTGTGAATGACATATTTCCGTTTAGGGGCCGCTCAGTTACACTGTTTCTATTTTTCATAAAGACGCAGACGACGAAACAATCCGAAAATTTAAATGATGTTAAGTGGATTTCCGGTAAAAGTGCGAATGCGTTGTATTATTTCGATAAATAGAATAAAATGTTAATTTGTAATATTAATAGTGTAAATAATCTTCCATAACTATTCTTTGTAAAAGTCTTAAAATAAAATGTACTAGTTTGACGAATAAAAAGAGAGTTTACAAAAATAAAACTTAATGGTTGGGTGTCTTTTTCAGTTTATTATATATAACTTATAGGTATATGAGAAGTAGCTCTAAGTGGTCAATTCTAAAACGGTGTAAACGAAAAAGAGGGAGATGTGTATACGTATATTTTATTATAGAGACGACTTGATAGATTTTTATTTGATGTCTGTAGTACTCCCGAAGGGACTATCGAGTCAACCATTTCTTAGGCGGACGTTACATCCTCTGGGACCTAGTTAAGGACCCAGTCTTTCTAGGTGAGTTCTTCCCTATCCGATGGGTGGGGTCATAAGACCGGACCTCTTAAGGTCCCTGACATATCAGGTACCCCAGTGTTTCTCTACCTGTGTTGACTCGTTGAAAGTGTCTGTAGTCCTAAACTCACAAAGACACTAAGACGATCAAAAATTGTTAAAACTAGTCTTTATTTTCTTGGGATCTGAATGTTCTTTAAAAGTCCATAGTTCATTATATTTTTCTGACCTTTATCTTCCAGATCCAAGTTCAAACCCAGATAAAGAACGGTGGATACACTGTAGTCAGTCAGAAGGGTAGACTCAGTTGACAGAAGACCTATTTACCCGTGTGGGAGTGTCATCACAACACACTTTTATGAATTTTACATTCTTGTCTATGTCTACACCTTCCTAAAAACCGTAAATTTCTGAATCGATGAGAACCGGGATGGGGTGAGTTTTTAGCCTCGTGAAAACTGTGACCTTCTTCCCCTCCGTTGAGTATTGACATTCCTGATAGTACTGGTGACATCCTGGAAAACGTACCAATGACGGTTGGTTTGCGGCCATCACAGCGGGTGGTGACGGTGTTTTAGTTAATACAGGGGTGATTCTTAATTATTTCCACATTGACGTCTCACATTTATATTGATCCTTTTGTACGTGTCATTGGGAGTCCGGGATAATGGAGGTACCCTCCCAATCTTACAAGAAGACTTTCGGGTCCCTCTGTTATACTTTCAAGATCTTTAGATTCTTCGTGACGTTTCATAAGACGGGTCCCCCGTCTTTCGGTGACTTTCCTTTCCTCCATCTCTTACGAACTCATTTTCAATTAGACCACATATGGGAAGGAAAAGTCCATAAAAAGTTACTTTTCCATATATGTAACCCAACCGGTTGGGCCATTAATGTCTTCAAAATTTTTCAGTTGTTAATAATTCTGTCGTTAGTACCTCCAGATCCCGGTCGGGGACACCTCACATGACCGAACACTCTCGACCACACGTACAGAGAAGAACTGGGCTTCAAATGGCTGTAGTACAGTATGACCATCGAACTGGGACGGTCTCCCCACATGAATGTGGTGACTTGAGGATGAAGTTTGGGATCTTTAGTCCGAGGGGGCGAGTGGATCTCTCGACCGACAGTTTGTAGATAGTGGTGTGGTGACCAGTCGGGAAGGATACAAGATACGACCTATTATTTAACAATTATTTGAGTTTACGACAGTAATGGTCCAGATGTGTTTTCTCTTCGTGTCTAATTTTTATGATAATGGAACATGTATATATAAATCTTGAGTTCCGATCTTGAGACTTAAATTTTCAATACATGGCCTCTTGTGTGACCGTTCAAAGTGTGACAAAGCGACCTTTGGCTTGAGGTCCCTACGTCTCCTGGTGGTTTCCGGCCCCACTCGGACTGACACATCGGTACTTCTGATCTGGACCTTAGCCGGGGTTGGGGTATGTCTACGAGAAGACAGTGGTAGGTAAGTTATGATTATTACTGATATCATCGTTTTTGAATATATCACAGACGATACACGGTCGTAAACACACATAGTTGAGTAGATTAGGAGTGTTGTTAGAATTGCAACATCCATGATAGTGTTAGAGGTCAAATGTCTACAAGTGTGAAGGTGTCCTTAATTTCTCGTTAGACCGATTGGTGTATCCTCAATCAGGCACCAGGATTGAGGACACAATGGACCCTTGCACGGTTGGACGTCAATCAGATAAGTTACATATCAATCAGATAAGTTTATATAGAAAGTGATGGGGTGTAGACAAAAACACTGATGTGTAGAGGGTGATACGGTTGTGTTGACTGTACGAAGTCCAATGAAACACACGAAGATAAAGAGAAATTCAGAAACGAAAATAGTAAAGGAGTCGTTCTATCGGGTTTGATAAATAATGTTATCGACCGTCTATTGTCGGTAAAACATTTTATACGGATTTAAAATTTTCGTGTCGACATGGTAAAATATAGGTTTTTCCTCAAATTGTCAAGTCAACCTTTGTAATTTTAACGACCATGCCCGTTTGTCAAAGTATATTCGACACCTATTCATGTCAAACTTTTGTGACCTTAATTTTAAGTGAAGTTTAAAAAGAACGTTTTTCTAAGATTTAGGTTTTTTCAGATTTTTTTGGGGGTACGACAAAATAACAATAGTTTCACGTGACTAAAATGTTACAAAATTTTCAATCTTATAAATATTTTGATAGGACTTTGTCTTGTCACAATGAGACAAAATCTGATTATTAAAATCGAAATAGTTAAATACTTTCAATATAGAAATAGACTCTTCATAAAGAATATATGTACCTTCTCTGTTTTGCAGGAAGGATTACTTCTTTGTATTAATATCGTCGAAAATGAAAACGAACCTAATTATGTATAGATGAAACAACTAAAGACGGACACAAATACTTTACTAGATATCCACATTTTGGTTTATGATCGTACATCTTGAGTTTGGTATGAATACACACCGACCATGTCGTTTGTACAGACCCGTCTTTTTCGTCATTGGATTACCTCTCATATAGTCTTCTTTCTATTGTCTGATTGTAGCTACTACTATTGTAAGTATTTTCTTACATTTATTAAGTGATAATTTATATAAAATTTTAATTCATGATAAGACTCACTTCAAATCTTTCTTGGTTACACGTAAAGTTATCTTATATAACGGATAGTCGACTTCCCTCAAGACTATAAAAAAGGTTTTCTAACCTCGAAAATAAATTGGATTTGATACGATTTATTAAAGTTTAGATACAATATGTAATGAAAAAATCTAGAAATAATCTATTAACTACTTTGTATTACTCGATGAGATGTCCATTTCTTTCCTGAATTTTGAAAAGGGTCAATCTATACTATTAGATGGGTGTATTTTTTATATCTTGAACTTAAAATATTTTGATTTTATAGACGGTATCGTAGTCAAAACTATATTACGGGTGGTATATTTGACAAAATTTTCGAATTTTTGACTTGTTTTATATTTAAATGTTCATTTACTTTTGTATATAAACTTTTCAGATACAATCTCTTTGATCGGTGCGTCTTAGATGTCACGATAGACATTTTAACGGTCACGATTTTTGATTTGTCCACTGACGAGTAGAATATAGAAAAAAACAACAACAAAATTTTATTAAAAAGACAGTGATTTTTATAATAGCTAGGTCACTCTAAATTTTAAGAAGTCTCCTATTTAAATTGGATATCGTGTACCTCATTTTTAGATGGGTTTTACGTGGAAAGGACTGGAAAGGTTACTCACCAGTGGTGAGTGTTCATTGCTCTCTGTTTTCAGTTTGTTGTTTAATCATGTTAATTTTCAGTATAAAAGTTGTACACAACTCTCAATGTTTACACGTATGTATATATGTATGTAAGTTTTGACTTTTCAAAAAGTTTACTAAAAAAAAAGATAAGTAAAAGGAAACGTATTCCTTCAGAAACTATTGGGGTATAACCTTATATACTAATCATCGGAGATCAATGTAGAACATACTTCTACCTTACCATCATCGATACGTTCGTCCGATTCAACGAAGTCAGCGCCAGACTGAGACGTTAGGATACCTGATATCTGCCGGTCCACGGAGACAGGTCCGTTCTTATAACCCTACCCCACGGTCAAGAAGATTTTAATATACAATTTTAATTTTAGGATAAAGACCTTCTTTTTACTAAAACAGAGATATATGACGGTCACTTCTTTGACCCAAATTTACAAAAAGAAATGAGGTGAAGTCTAACCCTTTCACAAAGAGTCAAAATGTCTCTTTTTCCTCTTGAGGTCCCAAATCTGGACTGATCCCGATGACAAGAGTTATTGACTCTGTTTGTTGCATCTCCTTATACGTGTGGAACGTCTCACTTCCTTCACCTCTTTATTTCTTGCTCTACGGACGCACCTGTGAGGCCACGGACGGAGGTCGTCTCACGACTTCTTCGCCCGGGCTCGACCCGTTCTCCGGTCCCGACCCGTTCCGCGCACCCGTCATAGTCGCACTTACGTATACATCTTCATATGACTCGGTCTCGAGTGGTTCAAATTTCCCCTCTCTTTCTCTAAGGTACTACTTCATGTCTTTCCTTCCCGACCCCTCCTACTCTTTTATTTTTGTTTTTTCTTCTTGTACCTTAGGGATTCCATTCCTCAAAATTCTTCCTTTCGGACTAGATGTTAAACTTTATGTCGTTGTTCCAGGTCATGCTGTTCACGACTGCTCGCCTGACCTATACCATAATAACTCCAGTGACTACGAAGACGGTCTCGTTAAAGTCATTTCTTCACCCCGATTCGGTCGAAATCCGAATCCTCATTTGCCTGAGTGACGGGATTCACGCATCCTGATATTCGAAAGTTCCTAGATGTTCTTACAGACTCTCGACTGTTAATTTTAGTTAAAAATTAATTCATGTATATTTAAATTGTAATAATTAACAATTCATAACATAAATTTGTAAAGTAAGGTAAATTTTTGTTAAAAATACAACCTAAAAATAAAGTGTTTTTAAGGATTCATTCGTATTACTACCGGTTCTTTAGTATTAGGTAGTGTTCATTCGGTGAATAACGTTCTACTGAAGTTTTCGGTTTCGTATTTTTAGAAAGTTCTATTAATCGGGACAACTTAGTCACTACACCTAGGTAAAATATCTAAGTTTACTCTATCCCATTCATTCTGGAGGTTCGTCTCGTAGGATCCTGACGTCTCGAAAACACCGGAACCACTGACCTCGGAGTCCCCTGAGATTTCGAACCGATCCCGAAGGGTCCACCGAGTCACCATTTTTTTTTTTTTTTTACAGACTGCGTCCTATGTCGTACGAACCCCGACCACGTACCCCTACTGGGTGTCTCTACAATACCCCTCCCTCCACCCTCCCCCCAAGTACAAACCCTTGTGTACATTCTTAATTTCTAAAATTTTAATTTTTTTATTTTCTGATTATTGTACATTTTTTTTATTTTTTATTTATTTATTTATTTTAGACGGACGGTTGTGTCTTCTGTGCCCAAGTTAGGGACTAAACCCTTCTAGGGGACCTCTTTCTTTACCGTTGTGATCATAAAAACGGACCCTTTAAGGTCTCTGTTTCCTCAGCCGTCCCGATGTCAGGTACCTCAACGTTTTTCAGCCTGTGTTGAAATCGTTGATATTTGTTGTTGTTTCGAACCGATTCTTCCCTTCTCTTGAATTTCCTTTTATGTCCGATGTCCTTCTTCAATGTCCGACTCCTCTTTCAGTCATCTCTCAACGTCTGACTACTATGTTGTGTTTCTTCCGTAAATTACCTTTTTTCACGACTTCCTGTATCTTCACATACCCTAATTTTAGCGAGTACACGTGTCCAAGACTAATCGTGTCTTCTTTACCTATCCATGTCTAAATCTATTTAAATGTCCAAACGTCACTTTTAATCCCGAAGGGACACCGAGTCTGCCGTTTCTTGGGCGGACGGTTATGTCCTCTGTACTCTCTGTACCCAAACTAGGGACCCAACCCTTCTAGGGGACCTCCTCCCGTACCGTTGGGTGAGGTCTTAAGAACGGACTTCTTAGGGGTACCTGTCTTCTCGGACCGCCCGATGTCAGGTACCCCAGTGTTTCTCAGTCTGTGTACCCCAGTGTTTGTCAGCTGACTTACTGACTCGTGTCGTGTCTTTTTTAATTCTATTAAACACAAACTCGGGATGTTAATCAAAAAAAATTTCTCTCTCTATTCCACCAAACGACTTTCACGTCCCTTATCCCGTCTCCTCCATTGAATTCTTCTCTTCATTTCTAACCTTTGGGTCTATTTCTTAATCGTGTCATAAAAGTACAGGAAGATACGTTAAGAAGTTATTGAAACGTTCGAACACTCCTGTAAGGTAAAAGTATCATTTCTTTGGATTTGAGATCAATATGTCTGTTTTAACGGACAAAATTCAGAAAAAGTTGATACAATTTCTAGAGTGTAATGGATTAATACTAGTGTTAGAACGGTTTACAAATGGTCACTACAAAAACTAGAACGTCATACAATGTCTTGGTTCTGGATCGGTAGGGAGAGAGGGGTCTTCGTGACTTGTAGATAGGGGGTTAGAGATCAGGACGAGTCCTAAATCTTTTTTTCGTTTCGGATTAAGAATTTTCACCTCTCTTTTTTCTTAGATATTTTCATCACTTCGTGATACTTTATGTGGACTTCGATTATGTTATAATATTTAGTTGATATGAAGTTAATTTTTCACCTCCCTTCTGAGACACGGTGTTTTGACGTTACTAAAGACTCGTATCAATCCATGGATGTTCTAAAACCTCATGACGTCAAACGTGAGTTTTCGGGTCAGACCTGTTTATAAGGACTCTATTTGGATGTAGTTGTTTTCACTCCGTAGAGGGTTGACACACAAATCCCTACGAATTCATATATGTATTTTGTCCCTCACCAGTCATTTTAATTCTAGTATTACTGTTAAGACTTTTCGTTCTTGTCCATCAGAGGTCTAAAAGGGGAAATTAATCTTTTCCAGTCACTTTACCTAAATTCTCCAGGTTTCTAATTACGGGGGTGAAGTCAAAAGTTCCGAAACCGTTAGTCGAAGTTTGAGGTCTTCTCTAAGACTTTAGGTTCTTGACCTAAGACATAAATCTTTAGAGAAGACTCGGATGTTCACTGTGATACATTCTCTCTTCTAAGGTTCGAGTGAGAAACAGAACAAATCGGATGGACCTAGAGTGTAATGCATCCGGCGGGTGCACACCAACTGTAGGAGCGGACGTCAAAGAGACTGTATGATGTACGAGGCTCCAGAGAAGAACAAAACCCATTGGATAAGGCAAGAAGGAAGATTGTAATTAAGGGAGGATCTCTAACAGACCAAACAGGAAGAAAGAGACTTGAATAGAGGGAAACTAACTACGTAAGAAGACCTGATTTGATAGATTCAATTACCGGAAGTTTAGGTATGAATGTCGGGAGTGGAGATCAGTTACTGGATCGAGGTGTCTACGTCAGACCTTCTCGAACGTCGCCCCCGACTTGTTGACTATCCAAAAGGAGGACAGACGGTACAACGGTAAAAAACCGAGGGTACGATTTTTAAGATATTAGTGAGGTATGATAAAATATGTCTGATAATGTAATTTTTTAACCAGTGTCATGGGAAAATTAACTCTCTACCTTCTAAATCACACTAATATGAAGGGTCACACAGACGGACGAACATAACCTAGTCAGGTTTTTTTGACTCAATCCGGTACATTAAGGAGGAGTCCGTAACAACATTAAATAAGATAATCTTAATGTAAGGTGTGTTTGTTTCAATGTATCGAAGACGGTATAGTTTATGACTGAATCTTCATTTCCTCTTTCCTTATGACCCATCAACTTCATTACTCCGGTACATTTAGGTTTGGAGAATCACATAGGAGTGTTTTTGGTTATGTCTTGTCGTTTTTCTTGTTGATTTTGAGTCCGGAAATTGTTTAGGGTTGAACATTAATGTACATTTTTTTTATTTTTGTCTTAGAATCACACGTAAGAGGGTACAAGATCTAGATTGATTCGAAATAACTTGTCGTTCCCCTTAAATCCTTTTTGACTTATCTTGTCTCTTCTCGATCCTAGTCCAGTTTTTGACTAAATTTCGATGGTGGTGTTTCTCTTTCGGGTAGGATATTCTGTTTCGAATCGTATCTTGTCTCATGTCTAAAATTTCACGTGTCCTGTGTTCCATTATCAAATTTCCCTTTTCTTCTGATTTTCCTTTCTTTCGATGGTCAGGATTTCGTAGTTAGGACATGTGTCTATACCTCTTTGTATGTTTCAGAATGAGATAACATTTTTTTTTTTTTAAAAATTAACTACAGTATTTGAGTTTGTTAAGTGGACTCTTTTCTAGTGGAGTTTTTTTATTTATCGTTTCACATTCTTTTGATTATATTGTAAGATTTACCTTAATTATAGAGGTTTGTTCGTAAACCTCTGTGTTTCTTTTTGAACTGGATCTAATCATATAGTGTTATTCTCAATATAAACTAGAAATGGACATCAAGGACCGTGTCTCGAGGATTTTGGGGACCTTTAAGGATTTATTTCCTTCACTTCACTTCAACGAGTCATCACATGTTGAGACGCTAGGGTAACTGACATCGGGTGGTCCGAGGAGGTAGGTACCGTAAAAGGTCCATTTTCATGACCTTACCCGACGGTAAAGGAAGAGGTCGCCTAGAAGGATTGGGTCCCTACCTTGGGTCCAGAAGTCGTAACGTCCGTCTACGAAATTGGAGACTCGGTGGTCCCTTCGAGCTTGTTTCCTTACATAAACAATAAAAATTCCTGAGGGAGACCTCATGTGGACTCTAATACGATTATTCCGCTGAATTCTACCTCAGGAATGTATCAGAGTACACTGATTTCCCTACCCTAAAAGTCGGAGTAGGTGACTTATGGGTCTCTTCTCCTTCCCGACCTTTATTTCAAGATATTTAGATAACTTGTTCGAAACTACTCGAATGACAATTTTCATAACCGTTCCTACCCTTGGTGTCACGTAGTGACTACCCTTACGTTTAACCACATCGGTGATACCTTTTGTCATCTCTCTAAGGAGTTTTTAAAATTTTATCTTATGGTGTACTAGCTTGTTAAAGTCAAGACCTAAAAATAGACTTCCTTTGTTTTTGTAATTGTACTTTTCTATATACATAGGGGTACAAGGAGAGTCGTAATAAATGTTATCAGTTTTATACCTTTGTTGGTTTCAAAGGTAGTTGTCTACTTTCCTATTTCTTTAACACTGTATACTTATGTTACCTTATAATAAGTCGGTATTCTCTTCTTACTTTAATACGGTTGACGTTGGTATATCTATTTGTTTTTGTTTTGTTCGAATGTCTGTGTCTCTTATCTCTAATCACCAACGGTCTCCGTCCTCTATACTCTTAACTTACTTGTCAAAACACAAAAAAAGGGAAGTTTACATTTATTTTATTTCCCTTATTTTCGTGATGTTTTGAATATTTTGGTTTCCGTTGGTGACTTTGTTTCGTTTTTTTTGAATAGATTTATATTAAAAAATTTATTTTCTCGTTTTTTAGTTTTATGTTGTATTTTATATAGTGTATGTCCTTGTTATTTGTCTTGTATTCTGTGTTATTAGTAGTATTTTATGTTGTCTGAACGGTGGTTTACATAAAAATAGTTCTTTATACTTATTCAATTTCGAAGGGACCACCTAGTCAACCATTTCTTAGACGGACGTTACGTCCTCTGTGTAAACTAAGGACCCACCCCTTCTAGAGGACCTCTTCCTTCCTTTACCGTTGGTTGAGGTCATAAGAACGGACCTTTTATGGTACCTGTCTCCTCGGACCGTCCGATCTCAGGTACCCCAATGTTTCTCGATCTGTACTCATTCGTTTTTTGATTTGAACGTATAATGTTATTTTTTCTAAAAAATAAATGAAGTGACTCGTTTTGGGTTTATATACGAGATATGCTCTCGGTATGGTTTTTGTTGTACCTAGTTTTTTTTTTAATTTTCATATCTTTTTCCATAGACCTTCTACCTTTGTTGTACTTTCGTCCTCATTACTATAGTTATTCTCTATTTCACATTAATTTTGATTTTCGTTAATTGACACAGTTTCAGTCTGAGAGAAAATACAATTTTCAAAGTCAAGTGATTTACATATAATATTTATAAATACGTGGTTTATATGTCGTATACGGAAATACTTTAGTTTTGATCTTATCTAAGTCCCTCCGTATCTATCTCCGGGTGACTATTATCCTAAAAAATTATAAGGTGAGAACCATGTTTTGTCTAATTCACTTGATTCTTATTCTTTCCTATGTCTACTAGGTTTATTGTATTAATGAATCATCTCGAATACCAATATTCCACCGTGATCACCATTTCTTGGGCGAACGGTTACGTCCTCTATATTCTCTGGACCATAGTTAGGGACCCAGTCCTTCTACGGGACCTCCTCCCGTACCGTTGGGTGAGGTCATAAGAACGGGTCTTTTAGGGTACCTATCTCTTCGGACCGCCCGGTGTCAGCAATTCCAGTGTTTCTCAGTCTGTGTTGACTTCGTTGAATCGTGCGGGTATACGTATCAATATATAAATTGAAATGTTTCACTTTCGTCTCTAATTTGGAAGAGTTTACGTATACATTGTAAATTTTTAAACTGGAAAATAATCCAAGAGGGGGTATTTTGTCTTACTGATTTTTTGTCATAAGAGACTAGTGTTACGTTATTTTGATCTTTAATGAGTATTTAAAAGTTTTCAATTTTTCATAAGAGTACACCTTTAATGTATTGAAGGAAGATTTGTTGAGAACCTTCTTTGTAGTTTGTGTTTATCTTCACTGTATAAAAAATTGTTATTACTTTTATAATACATAATCTTAAGTACCCAATGTTTACTTTATTTTTGATCTTCTTTTAAGTATCAGAATTTATCAAATAATTGTTCTACTTTCTTATTTTTATTCATTTAAGGGTCAAGTTTTGCACCTTTTTCTTGTTTTATTCGGTTTTCTTTCATGGTTCTTCCTTTATTTCCGTTATTAATTACTCCATGACTTATCTTTTTGTAATCAAGAGTGATTGTTTAGTTTTAAATCATACGAATTCTTTTTTTATTGTTTTATTTGTATGGTAATCTATTCAATTTCATCTTTAGTGTTTATATATGTTTTAGTTTTTATTATTCTCTCTTTATGGTGACTTAGTCTTCTTTAAATTTTCAGTACTGTGATATCTGTAAACATATTTATTTACACTTTTGGGTATTCGTCTCCTATTAAAAGATTTGACTAGTTAGTGTAATCTCCGTCTTTCAAATTTCTCTTTTTAAGGGTATCTTCTTTAATTCAATAGTTCTTCATGAGGTGTTTTTCTGGGTACGGGTCTACCAAAGTGTTTCTTTCAGATAGTTTCGACGTTTTTGGTTTATAGGAGATATAACGTTTTTGACAAGTCTTCTACATCTTTTTGAATGTAGGGATGTATTTGGGACACACCACACCCAGGTCTTAATCCCAATACTAATCTCTATACGTATACAATCTCTGTGTATATCCGGTTTTAGTGGAGACTTATAACTACATTTTCGAGATTTATTTCATAATCGTCTGTTTTAGGTTGTTTTATAGAACAAGATACACATTCTATTACTATATGTTTCTTATCCTCGCTAAATCAGATTCTTACGTTCTGACTAAACTAGGTAATTATTTTGTTTAGTATGCTTATCGAGTTTTTTCTTTTTAGTACTAGTAGAGGTATCTACGACTTTTTCGGAAGTTGTTTAGAATTCTGAGTAAGGACTAAGATTTTTTTTGTGAGTTGTTTTGTTCGTAGCTATTTATAAAGAATCGTACTATTTATATGTGAATCAAAATTTCAGTCGTAGGAAGAAATTTGTCCCTTTGTAATCTCCGTGAAAATGATTTGTGTACTTAATTCTGTAAGAGACATTGTAAACAGGAGGGACTATCGAGTCAACCATTTCTTAGACGGACGTTACGTCCTCTGGGTCTAAGTTAAGGACCCACCCCTTCTAGGCGACCTCTTCCCTATCCGATGGGTGAGGTCATAAGAACCCGAAGGAAACACCGAGTCGACCATTTCTTAGGTGGACGTTACACCCTCTGGACCCAAGCTAGGGACCCAACCCTTCTATAGGACCTCTTCCCTTGCCGATGGGTGAGGTCATAAGGTCGAACCTCTTAAGGTACCATATCAGGTACCTAACGTTTCTCAGTCTGTGCTGACTCGTTGAAAGTGAAAGTGAAGTGAAGTCAAGTCAACGAGCAGCCCAGGCTGAGAAACACTGAGGTACTTGCCGTCGTGCGGTCCAGAGAGACAGGTAGTGATTGAGGACCTCAAATGGGTTTGAGTACAGGTAACTCAACCACTACGGTGGGTTGGTAGAGTAAAAGACAGCAGGGGAAGAGGAGGGCACAAGTTAGGAAGGGTCGTAGTCTCAGAAAAGGTTACTCAGGCAAGAAGAGTAGTCCACCGATTTCATAACCTCAAAGGCGAAGTTGTAGTCAGGAAGGTTACTTATAAGTCCTGGACTAAAGGAAATCCTACCTGACCAACATAGAGTGACGTCAGGTTCCCCGAGAGTTCTCAGAAGAGGTTGTGATGTCAAGTTTTCGTAGTTAAGAAGTCACGAGTCGAAAGAAATGTCAGGTCAAGAGTGTAGATACGTACTGATGACCTTCTTGGTCTCGAAACTGATCTACCTGGAGACAACCGTTCCATTACAGAGACGAAAAATTATATGACAGATCCAACCAGTATTGAAAAGAAGGTTCCTTATTCGCAGAAAGTCAAAGTACCGACGTCAGTGGTAGACGTCACTAAAACCTCGGGTTTTTTTATTTCAGACTGTGACAAAGGTGATAAAGGAGTAGATAAACGGTACTTCACTACCCTGACCTACGGTACTAGAATCAAAAGACTTACAACTCGAAATTTGGTTGAAGAAGTGAGATGAGAAAGTAAAAGTAGTTCTCCGAGAAATATCAAGTGAAAGACGGTATTCCCACCACAGTAGACGTATAGACTCCAATAACTATAAAAAGGGTCGTTAGAACTAAGGTCGTACACGAAGTAGGTAGGTTTACGAAGTAGTACTCGCAAAAAGTACTACATGAGACGTGTATTCAATTTATCCGTGTCACTGTTATATATCGGAACTGTATGAGGAAAAGGATAAACCTTGGTCAGACAACAAGATACAGGTCAAGATTGACAACGAAGAACTGGGCGTATGTCTAAAGAGTTCTCCGTCCAGTTCGCCAGACCATAAGGGTAGAGAATTTCTTAAAAGGTGTCAAACAACACTAGGTGTGTGAGTTTCCGAAACCGTGTCAGTTATTTCGTATTCATCTACAAAGAGACCTTGAGAGAACGAAAAAGCTACTAAGTTGACTACAACCGTCAAACTAGACACCAAGGAGACGGAAAAGATTTTGGTCGAACTTATAGACCCTCGAGTGTCAAGTGCATAACGACTTCGGACCGAACCTCTTAAAACTCATAATGAAACGATCGTACACTCTACTCACGTTAACACGTCATCAAACTTATAAGAAAAAGTAACGGAAAGAAACCCTAACCTTACTTTTGACTGGGAAAGATCAGGACACTGGTAACGACTCAAAAGGTTTAAACGACCGTATAACTCACGTCGTGAAAGTGTCGTAGTAGAAAATCCTAAACTTCATCGTGTTGACCTTAAGGTAGTGGAGGTAATCGAAACAAGTATCACTACGAAAGATTCCGGGTGAACTGAAGTGTAAGGTCCTACAGACCGAGATCCACTCACTAGTATGGTAGCACTAATAGACTCAATACTTCTAGAAAAAACATATCAAGAAGACACATAAGAACGGTGGAGAAGAATCATAGAAGACGACGACAATCCAGGCATGGTAAAGACAGGAAATAACACGGGTAGAAACGTACTTAACAAGGAGACCATAGAAATTAAAAGAACTTCTCTAGAGATCAGAAAGGGTAAAAAACAAAAGGAGATAAAGAAACGTGACTAGTCACTCCTTCCGAAAGAATAGAGAGGAACGACAAACAACCTTGAGACGTAAGTTTACCATATAGAAAGGAAAAGAGGAAATGGAAAGTGAAGAGAAGATAAGTGTCGATAAAGATTCGGGTGGAGTCTGTTGGTAAAACGGAAAAACATAAAGAAAAGGAACTCCTACCAGAACTAGGGACGGAGGATATGTTACAGTGCTTGGAGGCAGGTATCAAGTAGTCCGTGAGATAGTCTAGATGAGGGAACTTAGGAAAACAGTGAAGGTGACATATTAGTATTCCCTAAATTAAATCCTGGCTGGACTTACCAGATCAACAAAAGGGATAAAAGAAGTTATATACAGACTTAAAGTGAAGTGATATTGTGATAAATTGTAACATTATCTCCGTAGACAGTCCCGTTAGTCTATGTAGTTAATCCCCGTAGTCTTGAACTTCTACATTTTGATATAAATATCTACAATACTAGTACTTGAACCTTTGGAGACTTCTTAGTTACTAGGAATCTACCATCTCTTTGTCCGTGAGAGTTTGTGATAAGGAACCTTACCTTATGAGGAGTACCCATCCTTATATTTTGTTTATATATTGTTTTGTCTTCTATGTATAAATATAGTAATGGAAAATTAAATCGTTAGGGTGAAGACCCTTATATAAGACTTCGATTAAGAGATCACTACACTTGTATGAGTGTATGTTCCAATAATAAGTAACACCGTGACAATAAATATTTTATGAACTTTGTTCAATTTATAGGTATATATCCTCTTATTGACTTATTTTATATCATATACATGTATTTCCTCAATAATACGTCTTACTTTTTTTAGAAATACTTGACTATGTTTCACTAAAGGTTTGATGAAAGGATCTTAAGATCTTATCGTTCATTCATTTTTACAACATTTATTATTTTTAGTCCTCAACATTTAGACCTTTTCCTTTTTTTCATCTTACTTGGGACACACCACACCCTAGTCTTGACCCCGATACTAATCTCTATGTATATATGTATAAGTATGTATCTATGTGTACATATGTGTGTATGTATGTCAGTAGGTGTTTGTATGTATGTCAGTACAACAAAAAAATATAGTTAAAATCGGTATTCTAAATATATTAATATTTATTCGTTTATTCTAAAGTGTTGAAAACTTTAGATTTAAATTTTTCCATGATCGATCAGTCAGATACCGTGTCCTTCTATAATGAAATCCTTCTTGTCAGTCCTTTTTTCTGAATTTATCTTTCTAGTTCGTTTAGAAATTTATTATTTCTTAAGTAAGTAGGTACACTGATCTAATATTCTTGTCCTTTTATATTATAATTAAAGTCATCTTTTATAAGAGTACAGAGGTCGAGTCTAATAAAAATATAATCGTTTTATTTGTACAGGAATTATTTTCAATATTTCTACGTCTACCATGAACCATAAAATGTTACTTTGTATAGTTTTTGGTGACATGGAATGTCATTTTAGTATCCTTGTTCTCCGGTCGTGTCTTCGTACTTTACCACTTTTGATGTTTTCTTTTGTTTTTTCAGTTAAAACTCCAATTGACATTAACATTGTACCATGAAGTATTCTAGTAAGGGTACTTGAAATAATGTTACAGATCTGTCCTGACAGTCTTTATGTCTGTGATAATATACAGTTTGTCTATTGATTATTCCTGGATGATATATCGTGTCTCTTGAGATGAGTTATGAGACATTACCGTATATACCCTTCTCTTAGATTTTTTTCTTACCTATATACATATGCATATTGACTAAGTGAAACAACATGTGCACTTTGATTGTGTTGTAACATTGAGTTGATATAAGGTTATTTTTTTAAAAAAATTCATCAAAAAGGTTTGGAATAATACCAAATTAAGTTCCGTTTTTAGAAAATCAGAAAATTCATAGTGGTGGATGTCCTTTTTACCAACAAAAATGTAAGAAGTTTCTTTCAGTAAAGAGTTCGAAAATTTTAGAATAAATTTTAATTTATAAGGGATTTACAACGATAAGACCTTTTTAATCGTGTTAAAGTATAACCGATAGGTTTTAATTGAAGATGTTTAGATTTCCTGTATTCACATACTACTAAGTGTTTATATTAATAGATTACTTGGTTAGAACATTTATATAAATAATATTTGCGATAATCCGTGTTCGTAGTTTGTAAATTTACAATTTTCAAAATTTTATTAAAAATACGATAAACATATAGTGTAGATTACTTTCACTATAGTTCCAGTTTTTAACGTTTAAAATTCCTGTCCATTATATATTCATAATTATATGTAGAAAATTGACCGACGGGTGACATTAAAATAAAGGAGTCGCAAAAAGAATGGTCATGAAATTTACAAATATATGTGTATATATGAATGTAAACTTACAAGAAGTGTCAAACGTTTTGTGAAAGTAATAAAGTGGGATAAAGTAAGAGTCTTCTTGATACTTCATATATATCTTTTGTAAAAAATTGATGGTTTTGAACACACGGTAATTTTTTTATTAGACCCGTGACCCAGAGTATAAAACTCAATATTGGTCTTTTTAAAATTTATAATTGACGCTGAATCTTAAAAATTTTATCCCTATTGTCTTGTTAGAATTAATTTTCTAGTTTTTCCATGAATAGACATTACATTTTTTTGTTTTTACTTTAACCCTCTACAGGGAATTATTCTACGAAAGGTGTCACTGAATCGTTTTAAATGGATTTATTTTCGACCCTTCCTGAAGGGACCACCAAGTCACGAATTCTTAGGTGAACGGTTGTGTCCTTTGTACAAACTTGGGACCAGGTCCTCCGATGGGTGTCCGTTGCTTCGGATGAGTGTCCGAGATGGCTCGGACGTGAGATGTCGGGTAACCAGGTATTCTTCTCCTCGGTGGTGTTACTCTGTAGGGGCGGACGGCATTGATCTCTTCCGGAGGCACCCCATTGTTTCTGGGATGATGTGTGTCTGTGTGTGTGTGTGTGTCTGTGTGTGTGTGTGTGTGGTCGACCTGTAGGGACGGACGGCATTGATCTCTTCAGGGGGCACCCCATTGTTTCTGGGATGTGTGTGTGTCTGTGTGTGTGTCTGTGTGTATGTGTCTGTGTGTGTGTGTGTGTGTGTCTGTGTGTGTGTGTGTGTGTGTGGGTCGACCTTGTGTGTATGTGTCTGTGTGTGTGTGTGTGTGTGTCTGTGTGTGTGTGTGTGTGTGTGTGTGTGTCGACCTGTAGGGGCGGACGGCATTGATCTCTTCCGGGGGCACCCCATTGTTTCTGGGATGTGTGTGTCTGTGTGTGTGTCTGTGTGTATGTGTCTGTGTGTGTGTGTGTGTGTCTGTGTCTGTGTGTGTGTGTGTGGGTCGACCTGTAGGGTCGGACGGCATTGATCTCTTCCGGGGGCACCCCATTGTTTCTGGGATGTGTGTGTCTGTGTGTGTGTCTGTGTGTATGTGTCTGTGTGTGTGTGTGTCTGTGTCTGTGTGTGTGTGTGTGGGTCGACCTGTAGGGGTGGACGGCATTGATCTCTTCCGGGGGCACCCCATTGTTTCTGGGATATGTGGGTGTGGGTGTGTGGGTGTGGGTGTTTGTGTGTGTGGGGTCGACCTATAGGGGCGGACGGCATTGATCTCTTCCGGGGGCACCTCATTGTTTCTGGGATGTGTGGTTTTTTTTCGACCTTTTGATTGTAATCAGTGAAATATTGGACTGTTTAAGTCCTCTCCGTCTTCTTTTTTCAATAGAGATGATAAGTGTTTCACCTTTAAAAAGATATGAGATATTGAAAACACTTGTAAGTATATATATTAGTACAATCCCTTTTCTTTCTTAATTGGTGGAGAGACATGTTCAAAGTTGTTTTATTTGAACAGGTGACTTACTTTTTAATATTTCTGAGATTGTGATTTTGATTTAATGATAGTTCAAAATTTTCTTTATCATCGTACCCCTACTGTCTTACTCTTTTTGTAAAAATAAGTGAGGACTCATGGTGGACTGATATAACAATATTCAGTGAGTTATTAGTAAGGTCATAAAATGGATTAAAATCGAAAGTTACAAATAATGGTAAGTGACCCATTGTTTTGTACTTTTTTTTTTTTTTTCTTAGTTATTGGGGTAGGGAATTTGTGGAAAATTTACATGAAGTAACTGACATAAATAGAAAAACAAGACGCATCTTTTTCTTTTCTATTTTTGAATGAAAGTGAGAGGATTATCGCATTCACACTGGCTCTTCAAGTTTGTGTCCAACTGCATGTAAGGAGTTCAGGGTCGGAGAGTTTGATGTTAGTTGGCGGGGGCAGTGGTGGTTTAAGACGTTTGTTATTTCGTTCCAATTCACACTGAGAAATGTTCATGCGTCGTCGGTTCGAAAGGATGACCTTTATCATAGATAAAAGACCATGAATAAATTAGACTTGGGTCTTCAGTAAGAATTTTTCAATGTATTGTAATATCTTTCCTCAATTTTATACGTAGTTTTCGTTTTGAATCATACTGAACCTTCTTTTCCTTGAGTTATACGGAACCCATATACTTCCTTGTGTCGTGTGTTCTCTTTTTCCGTATCAGAGTGTGTTGGAACATCGAAGAGGGTGAATGAAAATCCCTATGATTATTCTTGTGTTCAATGATTTTTAATGTGGACTGTCTTCTCGGGTGGACAGAGAAGTCACAGGAACCTCCAAAGATGGTCCACAATTTTCCGTTCTCTGAGGATTAAGTGTTTATAAACTTTCCCGTTTCCATATTTAATTTACAACAAAAGGATTAAGATTTAGTTAGTAACGAGGATTGAGAGTACCTGGTACAGTATTACATTATCGATTGAGATAGACTCTTAAAAACGTTTATCACCCATCAGAGGATAGATCTTGTGATCCACTTGGGTCTCAAGTGCCTGTTTATCCGGTTCTCGACCCAGGTATGAGTCGGGGTAAGGTGTAGCTGGTCCCGTCATTAGGTAACAGACTTGCAGTTATCTTCGAGTAAAAATTTTTCGAAGTCGCTAACAAAAATTTTTAAAAATTTCATGAGAGTTCACATATAGACCTCTTCCGTTCTTCCGTTACCGTGGGGTGAGGTCATGAGAAGGACTTTTTAGGGTACCTACCTCCTCGGACCATCCGACGTCAGGTACCCCAACGATTCTCAGCCTGTGCTGACTCGCTGACGTGAAAGTGAAAAGTCAAAGTACGTAACCTCTTCCTTTACCGTTGGGTGAGGTCACAAGAACGGACCTCTTAGGGTCCCTGCCCCCTCGGACTACCCGACGGCAGATACCCCAGCGTGTCTCAACCTGTGCTTACTTCGCTGAATCATCGTCGTCGTCGTCCTCGTCGTTCACGTATAGTCGTAGAAAAAATCTTAAGGGATTTCATATTGTATATCAGGTGTTAAAGTAAAAGAATAAACCTTTTAAGTACCCACTCTAAACTTGACATCAGAAGTCGTGACTTTTAAAATAATTTTAGTTCATAATAAAATTTATACAAGATATAGAAGAAAGTAAAATAAAGAAAGATTAATTTCTTGAGTCGGTTATGTTACAAGGGAATTAAAAGTAACTGATTTTGACCCTTTTTTTGTTTCAATACAATATGAATTGACAGTGTCAGTTGTCTAGTGAAGTCCATGTATTTATATTAATTTACCGTATAGTTGTGTATAAATTAGGTAAAGATAAAGATTAAGTATACGGGTATACCAATCGGCTTCCAACGTTTTCCAACATTTACCTGTGACGATAGAAGATCTTTGTACTTCGAATCAATCCGAACATTCCCTTTTACTTTGTCTTTTAAGGATTTTGGCTACCTGACAGTTTAATTTTTAGTTCAATGTTTATCAAGTCGTCGGAATGATCGTTTCACGTTTTCTTTACTTCCGTTTTCTACTATGTTTAACCGTCCCAATTCTCGTTATTTCATTTTTTAATGTATTTAACATTTCGTCAAGGGGTTTGTTTGTTCATTCCGACGTGATAACTTGAAAACTCTTAAAGACAAAGAATAAGTCGGACAAAATACACGTGAATTTAGGTTAATTACGATTACGTCCAGTGAGTGTTAGTAGTTAATCTTTCCTTTCCCTGACTTAGATTGAATTACCGGGTATTTGTGATAGGTTCAGGTGTATTTGTTTCTATTTTAGATCTTGTAAAGTTGGAATCCTTCCCGAGTCATCGATTCCTATCTTGGTCTATCCCATGGAGTAACATAAATGTGGTCAGTGTCGAGTTTTAAAGGCGGACTACACGACCTTGGTGTTAAGACTGAGGACGACAGAAGTGCAGGGTCTAAGAGTTTCAGACTAGCGGACCACTTTCTCCTTCTGAGCTAGTGAGAAATAGTGTGGTGAACCTACGGACCATGGGTACTACTGTTCAGCCCCTTTTGTGTGGTGAAGGTAATAGTCCTGTAACGGTAGACATACAGTATATGTGTATATGTAACAAAATGTACTATTATTATATATTCTTGATGATTTTCACTGTCGATGTTTTTTGTTCCGTGGTATAATTCAAAAATCTAGATGAGTTTCGTCCTTTTGGACTTAGAGTGTGACTGTGTTCGTCTCGTCACTGATTCGTGTGCGGGTCACGTAAAAAGAAGTCCTTTCCTTTTCCGAGACTTTTAGGAGCAAAGAACATTCATGTCAATCGTGGGATATGGTCTTATAAGATGTCCTTCGTTTTACCAATTGTCAAAATGACGTTTTACACACGTTTCAGATGGTTCAGTCTTACCTAGTAAAGTTTAGACTCGAAAATGTAAATAATGTAAACTTTCCCGGTAGGTTTCCATACCTAAAGTGGAACTTTCTTTGTTCACCTCTTTTACATTCCTAATATGAGACTTGATGATGTTTTTACTAAGTATGGTAGATCTCATAGTCCCGACGTGTCTCAGTTGGGACTAATCGACAAAATCTACGACAAGCGGAAGTTAAAACATTTTATGCTCCTTTGTTGTTTTACTGGTCTACTTTTTAAGACTTATATACATGTAGAGGTAATTTTCATTTAATGTGTGTTATTGACTAGGAGACTCTTTCGGTCAAGTCCAATTACATTTTTTTTTTTTTTTACGACACTACCGTCATTTACCAGAACTAAGGTAAATCATCAACACACTGGGACGTGTTCGACATATTATAGAGACTCTAAACATAAACATCAAGGAGTCTTACGGACCTACCTCCTACCATGTTTTTGTAAATCATATTATTTCAAAGACGTTTCGAAATCGTACCAGAGATCGTATATCGTCTATGCGATTATTCACCATATATTTTTGTAATTGAAAATTTGCAAAGGAAATCAATGGATGTATATTAAAGGATAGTAGGGTTAAGATTTAATAAACAGTAAATCGATTCAGGTTATTAAAGTCTGTTAAAAAAAAGACTAAAGAAACGTTCAATTCTTTCTATTCTTAATTTGACGAACACCATTACTTTACATCTCAAATTCTTATCCCCGAAACCTCGAAGTCTCGAATCGAGATCAGGTCGAGTTAGTAAAGTATCAACCACTGTAAGTCGGTTCAATGAATTGTAGAACTTAACAGTAAAAGGAATGGATGCTATTTTATAGACGGAGTATGTCTGGGTGTCTGTGTCCCTTGTTTAGTCACCAGTGGTCGAGCCACTCTCTCCCTGTCCTCCTTTTATGTCCTCATCCTCTAATTCTTCATATTTGATAGTACATATTTTATTCTATGTTTCTATATAACTTGTTGTTTGCCTTATATGGATTATAAAATATTATCGATATTTACCACATATTGGAAATTTTTAACACTTAGTGATAAAACATATTGACGTTGAATGTATTGAAACATTGGGTTGATATGAAGTTTTCTGTGTTTTTGTATAGACGGAATGTTTCGACGGGGACCGTGTCGATCCGACCGGATTTCCTCTATAAACCCTAAAGAGACTCGACACTAACTTTTTTATTACGGTCAGGGGGAGTGTGTCCTCTTAAATGTCCAATGTTTTGACTCCTTAACAACCAACCGGTACACAAAGTGACATACCTCTTTCAACTGGACGTGTCAGTTCAGTCGGTCGTCTCTTTTGGGGTCTAATCTCTGTCTCTTACACAGGACTCCAACAAATTCGTAGGGAAGGGGAAGTCCCCAACGAAAGGTTAGTTAAGATGTTTCTGGATGTCAACGAGTTCGAGAGGATAATGGTGGACGTCCGTCTCCTCTAAGGAATAGTAACACCGTCGATACTTACCTTAAGTGGACTTCGAAGTCTGAGTTTCGGATCGAGGTCTCTTTTTCTAATTTGAGTCGTGTCCCGAAGGTCATTTTTGTGTCCTTTACAAATTTACTACATGTGCTCTAAAGTTTTCAAATATACAATATAATTCGGACTATATTGTATATTGTGCCCAGTACCACCTCTCAAGACTGTTTTACACCAGGTGACCTCTTCCCTTACCGTTTGGTGAAGTCATAAGGACGGAACTCTTAGGGTACTCGTCATACTTTTCCGTTTTTCTATCCTACGACTTTCTACTTGAAACGTCCAGTCACCCGCGGGTTATACGATGACCTCTAGTCACCTCTTTATTGAGGTCTCTCTTACTTCTTTGTGTCGGTTTCATTTTTGTTATGGGTCAACACCTACACTGACCACTACCTTCGTTCCAGTCTACGATATTTCTCGTTATAACGTATCCTTGGACCATACAATCCAGGTACTTAGTTCCGTTTAACCTTCACTAGTTTGTCCTCTACCGTTCTCACTTGTAACTGTAAGATCCTTAGTCGCTTGGATCTACCTGACCTTACCCACTTAAATCGAGTCTACTGGTAACATAGATGATGACACCCGTTCCCTCATCGGTAGTATCAGTTGTTTTCCCAGGTTTTACGTCACGAATCTACGTTAGAGTTTTTGTTGTCTTACTAGAGACAACCAAAGGTTCCGTTTGGTAAGTTATAGTGTCATTAGGTTCAGATACGGGACAGGTCATTACGACTTCTTCGACTTCAACTTACCAAGATACTTCTGGATGTTCTGGAAGATCTTAATTGTGGGTTTTTTCTACAGGAAAAGTAATGTCCCCTGACCTTATGTTTTCATCCTTCAGTTCTTTGTGGACCTTATTGTCCGTTTAAACCGGAACCTCATGTCTTACTTCGTCTCATTTACGATTATCTCAAGACGGTTCTTTTATGTGACCAGTATGGTTTGTGGGAGAAGGTTGTTGTGTTCTCTTCTGAGATGTGTACCTGTAGTGGTCTACCAGTTGTGGTTTTAGTCTGACTAATATAACAAACTTCAGTTTCTACCTCTCCGAGATATGTCAGTCGTTTTTGTTCTGGCCCTCGACTGACACCGAGTCTAGTACTTGAATGACGGTTTAAGTCTGAATTTGACTTCTTTCATCCCTTTTGGTGATCTGGTAAGTCCATACTGGATTTAGTTTAGGGAATACTGATATGTCACCTTCACTCTTTATCTAAATTCCCTGATCTAGACTATCTATCTCACGGACTACTTGATACCTGACTCCAAACTCTGTAACATGTCCTCTGCCGTCGTTTTGGTAGAGGTTCTTTTTCTTTGCGTTTTTTCGTTTTACCAACAGACTCCTCCGGAATGTTTATCGAGACTTTTCTTCTCTTTACTTTTCGTTTCCTCTTTTCCTTTCTACGTGGGTAAACTTATGTCTCAAGGTTTCTTGTCGTACCTCTCTATTCTTTCGGAAGGAGTCACTAGTCACGTTTCTTTATCTCTTTTTGTTGTCTTACCCTTTCTGATCTCTAGAGAAGTTCTTTTAGTCTCTATGGTTTCCTTGTTAAGTACGTTTCTACCCGAACTATTTCCTGTCTTTACCATACCTGGATTATCTTCGTCTTCTATTAGTTCTTCTCCACCGTTCTTATGTGTCTTCTTGACATGTTTTTTCTAGAAGTGCTGGGTCTATTAGTGCTACCACACTAGTGAGTGGATCTCGGTCTATAGGACCTTACACTTCAGTTTCACCCAGAATCTTTCGGAGTGATGCTTGTTTGGATCACCTCCACTACCTTAAGGTTAACACGATGAAGTTTAGGATTTTCTACTACGACACTTTCACGACGTGAGTTATACGGTCGTTTAAATCTTTTGAGCCGTTACCGGTGTCCTGACCTTTTCCAGTCAAAATTAAGGTTAGGGTTTCCTTCCGTTACAGTTTCTTACGAGTTTGATGGCGTGTTAACGTGAGTAGAGTGTCCGATCGTTTCATTATGAGTTTTAAGAGGTTCAGTCCGAAGTCGTTATGCACTTGATACTCGAGGGTCTATAAGTTCGACCAAAATCTTTTCCGTCTCCTTGGTGTCTAGTTTAACGGTTGTAGACGACCTAGTGACTTTTTCGTTCTCTCAAGGTCTTTTTTTGTAGATAAAGAAAAAATAACTGATACGGTTTCGGAAACTCACACACCTAGTGTTATTTGACACCTTTTAAGAAGTTCTCTCCCTTATGGTCTGGTGGACTGGACGGAGAACTCTTTGGACATACGTCCAGTCCTTCGTTGTCAATCTTGACCTGTACCTTGTTGTCTGACCAAGGTTTGTCCTTTTCCTTATGCAATTCCGACATATAACAGTAGAACAAATAAATTGAAGATACGTTTCATGTAGTACTCTTTGTGACCCGACCTACTTCGTGTACAACCTTAGTTCTAACGGACCTCTTTATAGTCTTCTATTGGAGTCTATACGTCTACTGTGATGGGAATACCGTCTTTCACTTCTTCTTGGTTTCTCGGAGAACTACTTTCACTTTTTCATCTCACTTTTTCAACCGAATTTCGAGTTGTAAGTCTTTTGATTCTAGTACCGTAGGTCAGGGTAGTGAAGTACCGTTTATCTACCTCTTTGTTACCTTTGTCACCGTCTGAAATAAAAAGACCCGAGGTTTTAGTGATTTCTACCACTGACGTGGGTACTTTATTTTCCTACGAATGAGGAACCTTCTTTTCAATACTGGTTGGATCTGTCATATAATTTTTCGTCTCTGTAAAGAAACGGTTGTTTCCAGGCAGATCAGTTCCGATACCAAAGAGGTCATCAGTATGACATACCTACACTCTCCACCTGATATTTCTTTCGACTCTCGGTTTCTTAACTACGAAGACTTGGCATGACAACCTCTTCTGAGAACTCTCAAGGAACCTGACGTTCCTCTAGGTTGGTCAGGTAGGATTTCCTTTAGTCAGGACTTACAAGTAACCTTCCTGCCTACAACGTCGACTTTGAGGTTATGAAACCGATGGACTACGTTTCTCGACTGAGTAAACTTTTCTCGGCCTACGACCTTTCTAACTTCCGCTCTCTTCTTCCCCTGCTGTCTCCTACTCTACCAACCTACCGTAGTGACTGAGTTTACCTGTACTCAGAGTCATTTGAAGTCCTCAACCACTACCTGTCCCTCCGGACCGCACGACGTCAGGTACCCCAGCGTCTCAGCCTGCGTTGACTCGCTGACTTGACTTGACTTGGCTTGGCTAGTCCAGACTTTCCGAAGGAACCACCGAGTCTACCATTTCTTAGGTGGACGTTGCGTCTTCTACATCCTCTGTACCCAAGCTAAGGACGTAGTCTTTCTAGGGGACCTCATCCTGTACCGTTGGGTGAGGTCATAAGAACGGACCTTTTAAGGTACCCTTCTCCTCGGACCGTCCGATGTCAGGTATCCAGCGTTTCTCAGTCTGTGCTGACTCGCTGAAGTGAAGTGAAGTTTCGTAACAAATTTCAAGTCACTCGAGTACAAGTAGGATTATTAATGTAAGATACCCACATACGCTTACGAAATGTCACAGTTTTGTAATGTTATTTGCACCTGATCCTCAATTCTTCATTGATCATTAAAATCGTTGTTATACCTACTTAGAGTGTTTTGTATTACGACTCGTTTTCTTTGGTTCTGTCGTGTTGTATTTTTGTCCATTGTAATTAGCTACGATAATCCTCCGTCAAGTCTCCAGTGGGAGCTTACCTGTCCCCACCATTACTGACCTTCTTACATTCTCCCCGGAGACTCTTATAGGACAAAGAACTGGGCCCAGGGCTCTCGGGTCCAGAGGTCTCAGAGGACGTACCCGTCCGTCTAAGAAATGGTGATCACGGTGGACCCTTCGGGGTCATGTGTCCACACAAGTAACACTTTTAGGTAGCACGATATTTATCCATGACAAGACACACACATAATATATGAAGTTGTTATCTAATTTGTTTATTGTTGGTGTTTCCGACCCACCTACGGAGACAGTTTAAAGAGACCCTGTTATAAGACCAAGAAGTGGTCGTATCAGTCCGTTTCAAAAAAAAAAAAATTTCTGATGTCAAATCCAACAGGGGAGACCGTCAATTGAATTTCTCGTGTTTTTCTCACTCTTCACGAGACTTCCTCGACTCTTAGGGTGAAGGCGTGTAGGCCGTGAAGGAGGAGGAGTAAAGTAAACGGTCCATCCTCTCTCTGGAAGACCGGTTGACCATGGTACTGAGTAAGTTGAGCAAATCGGTGGTCCTGTAGATATAAATATAACGAACAAATTAACGTAAAAGGTCTGTTGACCGGAAAGTAACAGTCGGTCTGCAAATGGTCCCGGGACGCCGTCACGGTGTCTGGGTGGACTTAATGGTCGAAGAGAATAGTCAACGTCTGAACGGTGACCGTTGTTTTGGTCACTTAAATTCACGTACTATACCATGTCCTTCACGACCGATGATGGTACAGATTAAGTTCAACGCCGTAATTCTTCTTCGACCCATTCCTCTTACTCACATTTGCCACTTAGACTTTGGTCCTTCACTTTACTTGTCGCTTTCTACGTATAACCCGGGTTTATTAAATTAAATAAACTTTACGGTCTACAGATAGTCTACTGAAAAAAGAAACTCATCTTACTACAAAAAAAGTTTGACGACCTGAGGTGTGTAACTCCGTACCGATACTAAATACGTTAATATACCTCAGTCATTATCGTCATTAAATCAAAAGAACCAAGTTTTCTTTCAAATGAGGTATAATTAGGAGGAGTACATTACTCGAGTTTATAAGAAGGGAAGGTAGAGTGTGTTAAACCTTTACACTTAATACATTCTTATTTTGAAATTGTTTGCTTTGTTTTGGTTGCGGGAATCTCTTGAGACGATTCCTTCTAGATTTACAGATTCAGGATGAAGGAAAACCAAACAGAATTGAATCGATTACTATTTAAATCATGATGTTGAAACTCCCCCTAGTTTAAGAACCTTTTTGAATTTATAATATAAGAGTACTTTCACTTTCACAATCGACGAGTCAGCACAGACTGTGGAACGTTGAGGCGGTCCGTTCTTATGACCTCACCCATCGGTAAGGAAAGAGGCCCCCTAGAACGGTTGGGTCCCTTACTTAAGCCTAGAGGACGTGATGTCCACCTAAGAAACGGTAGACTTGGTGGTCCCTTCGGGTATAATAATATATGATAGAATTTTATATTTGACAATATTCGTCAACTTACTATATTAATCGATATACACACGGTGTCCTAATCTGTATTTTGATACAGAACTGACGGTTAATCTATTCGACGAATAGTAAAAATTATAAACACTTCTGTTTATAAAATGTTGAAACACAAGAAGTTGGTACTTAAAATGTCGACTCTACTAAAAATACGTTTATGATATCATACAAAGTATCGTTTGAGAACAGACATTCGTTCTTTTGTTTCTCTTAATTACCTATTTTCTGATATTATATTGAGTTTGATATTGACCGTTTTGAGTCTTTTTTTGATTCAAGAGTTAGAATCCTTTGGTGAAGAAACTTAAGTCGTGACTTTGGTAAGATATCTCAAAAATTTTCTATTCATATAAAGACAATTTTTATTCGTGCTTTAAAGGTAATGTAGTTGTCTTTATTCGATAAGTAATCTGTAGAGTTTGTCTCGTTGTAGTGTCTGATCGTGTCACAAAGGGTTTAGTCCGAGTAGTGATCTGAGTCGAACCCACTAATTTTTTATGTGGAGAGTCTCCGTAGACTAAGTCATCCTGATTCTACTTCCGATCTTAAGAGAACAAAAACTGCTGACTCGCTGAAGTGAAAGTGAAAGTGAAAGAAGGAACCATCGAGCCCCATTTCTTAGGTGGACGGTTACGTCCTCTGCGCCCAAACTAGGGACCCAGTCCTTCTGGGGGACGTCTTCCTTTCCCGTTAGGTGAGGTCATAAGAACAGTCCTTTTGGGGTACCTGTCTTTTCAGACCACCGGATGTCAGGTACCCCAGTGTTTTTTTCGGTTTAAGCTGAATCGCTGATTTGTTGTCGTTGCCTGACGTTACCACCCGGTCCAAAGTCTAGTGACCTGTCCAATGCAATAATATGTTCGTATGTAAAGTCTAAGGTGGACCTCGTTCTTTGGACTTTGAGCCAAGGGTCTCAAAATTAAGGGTCCATTCGTGACTGAGAGTTAGGAATGTCGTGTATTGCGTACGTTTCTGGTACGTTTAGAAGGAGGTTGTACGGGGTATGAGAAGTACAAGTAGGGAAATGAAGGGTGAAGAGTGGAGGAGTAGACGGACAAGTATTCCGTCGTCGACTTCGTGACAAAGGAATCCCTTCAACGAGACTGGTCGGTCAAAACTGTTCGAGTTCTTAGGAAATGACACAAGGGTGCTTAGGACTCGTGTGTGCAATTACTGTGCTCCGTGGTGAGTCTCGCGGGAATGAGACACGGTCCGTGCCAGGATTCGGAAGTTCGAATATAGAATTAATTAAGTGAATTAGGAGTAGTTTTGAGGTGTTGTGTCCAATAATAATAGTGAGAATAAAAAATTTACTCCTTACTGCTCTGTCTCCAATTCATCGTACTGTCTTCGGTACATTCTCGTCACTTTCCTCTTAGACTAGTGTCCTTCAGGTCGAGGTCTCAGACACAGGTATTGGTGACACGACACTGGAGAAAGAGTTTCTTGGAGTGCGAGGAGTAGTAACGACAGGGATCACAAAAAGGAATCGTAGAGAGAAAGGGTGAACTGATGTCCGAGTCACATAGAAGTCACGGGTCTGTTATCGTAAGTGATTTCTAGACTTACTAAGTGGTTGTTATGGGGAAAACTGTTAGTTTTAATTGGAATTTATACAAAATTTTTAAAACTATTATGTCAATAAAGGTATCGTATATATTATCATTAGTTTTTTGACGTCACAAACGAACACATTCCGTGAGTCGATACAACTTCTGCTGTGTACGGGACAACCTTTATGTACTTTTGTTAAGTTCGTTTCTTTTGTGTGTTTGTTCACGTGACGTTCATGTGTTGGACCCTTCGTTTAAAAGAACAGAGAGAACTTTACCGTTTCCGCGTTACTCTCAAAATCTCGAATGGGGTTGAAAATATACGGTGTTTGGGAGGAAAACTCGATTTATGATCAAATAAAATTTCTAATCTTTTAAAAATTTAAGATTATTTGCGAAATCATATTACAAAAAACTGTTCTTTTAATCGACAGATTGACTTTTCGTTCTCTTCATACAAGATCTTCTATTTTTTGAAATTGTATAAACCTTACCTGTATCTGAAAAATACCTCCTTATGTCCTTTTACAATGATTGTCGTCAAGATATCCTCTCCCCCTTACTCGTCAATGAAAAATAACCCGTACAGAGACACAACAGACTTAAAGAAATGATGCATATACGAGTTTATCTTTAAAAGTCCCAATGGTAAAGACAAAAGAGAAGTATTTAAATGAAAAACTATCAATATGTTCTTTGTTCTTTATTTCTCACGACTATAATAGAACAGTTAGTGGTGTTTGTAAATACTAATTAATTGTGCAATATGTAATAATATTGACAATGAGTCTGAATCGTTGGAATGAGACTAGTTGTTTGGTTTCTATTTCGGTAGATTCGGTTTCGTCGAGTCATCGATTATCTTTCCTCGATCTGACCAAAGGTTGAACCCTTCTAAGTATTGACCAATCCTAGATGGATTCTGTCTGGCAATTAGTACTTAATTAGTAATAAATTTGGTATAAACAAGTAATTATCAACACGAACTGTTTAAATGTAATGTTTTTCAGTACCACACTGTCTATAATACTATAATGATTTTTAATTATAAGGTAAGATTTGGTGTACTTATATTGAGACTGAAGGTTACATGACAAAGGGGTGACCCTTACTGAGATGGAAGATTGGTCCCTGTCTTTCCTTTTAACAAGAACGACAGAGTTCGGAGAAGAGGGGTAATAGGAGACCCTCCTGGGACGGTGACTTGAACAAGTACATTTCGGTCCCGGTGTCTTCAACTGTCCGATCCGACCACCCCTTTTTCCATTTTCTTATTTTCATGTTCTCGACACTCCCGTCCCGACGTCGCACGCTCTCTTTCCGTTTGTCGGTCCCCTCTCCACGAGATCTCGTCGGTCCCCGCTCACTGCCACGCCCGGTGATAAAGTTGCTGGTAAACCGTCCACCGGGTACAACAAAATTTACCTGACGTCTGTTCGACACGCTACAAAGAGATGTTTAATACACATAACAAGTCTAATATGTACTAAATACTTAACCGGATTTCTTGGTTTAAACATTTGGGAGTACGTTTGTCATGTTTTAGATTAAAAATTTGCAGATATTTTACTGAAGACAGGTAATTTTTTATCTCTATATATTTACATACATAGATGAATTAGAATCTTAACTTCTGTATGTAATTTTCGTTTGTCCTTTTTACTAGTATGGTTTATGTCAGAACGATACCGAATCACCGTTACTTAATTAGGGATTGTCTCCCTATTTATAGTTCGTTTCCTCCAATTGATACACACTCTGTAAAACACAAAGGAATAAAGTAGGACACTTGTTGAGGTGTTCGGGGTAAAATGACTACTCTTTTCAGTAGTGTAGTGGGACTCCAGGGTGTTGACTGGTGATTTTCCTCAAAAGTTTAAATTAGTTCAAGTTACAGTCTCAGGAGTGAAACAGGGACTGGAGAGTAGAGTGGTTTTCTTATGTACAATTCCGTTTTCCAATCTTCGTCCAACCGATTAAGAACAGATCTCTGATTCTTTCTTACTTTATCAGAGTTCTCAAGTTCATCCTTACGAATGAAGAGGTTTGGATTCCATGTGTCGCGGTGGAAGACCCCTTTCACTCCAGTGGTAAGTGGTGTTTGTTCCAAAAACCATTTAAATAATAAATGGACTCCTACTTCGTTTCGTCGGTCCTTACACCCCTCTGGTCTAGCACGATATTTACTGTGAAAGTACTGGAGATTTTCACGTGTCTCTGAAAGGTTGTCAACCTAGGGTGACGTTTATTTCCTTGTCTAGTTAGTGAATTGTCCTCATTTAATTTTAAATACGAAATATATATGATATATACTATGTAGTATATATATGTGTATGTTATATGTGTATATAGAGTTCCTAAATACATTTCATATAAAAATATATTTCGTCGTATCATAAATTCTCCGGTTTTATTACGACTCGATTAATAATCAAATATCGAGTTTCTAATCTTTTAAAATTTAAGATTATTCGGGAAATTATATTACAAAAAACTTTTCTTTTAATCGACAGATTGACTTTTCGTTCTCTTCATACCCAGATCTTTTATTTTTTGAACTCACCTGTGAGACCCCTTCCCTTATAGACCAAAATGTATGTCATTACGACTGTATGGTCAGACTGTCAAACTAGGGTACTCGGTCTGTGGTGTTCGACAAGTGGAGACCAAACCGAGGTCAGTTGTGACATGTGGATTTTGTAAATTTTCACAGTAAATATTTCACTTTCTCGACCCCGCCCCCTCTGTGTACATATGGATACTGGCTAAGTACAACTACATGCCGTCTTTGGTAGTGTTATAACATTAATAGGAAGTTAATTTTATTTATTTAATTAAAATTTTTTTCCTTTCTCGTAGTTCAAGTTGTAATGTAGAATAGACAAATATTGGCTTATCAGTCAATCTTGTTGATTAAGTGAACCAATTTTGTAGTTTCGAGATATTTGGAGGGGTGTCACAGTCTGTTTCCAGTAACACAGATACGGGGATCTGAATGGGGATTGTCTATTCTGAGGTGAGATGTCTCAACTCTTAGGATGTCTCATAAAGATTCTAGAAGAGGTGATTTTGTTTAATATGTATACAAATTTGGAGGGTTATTTAGTGACAGACGTCGTGGGACTTCTTTGTAGTCTCTTCTAATCTTTCAATCAGTAGATTTTTGTGAACGGTCCGGTTACAAATAGTCTTTCATCATTTTAAGTTAATTATAAAATCAGAAAGAACTATTTTCGTATATCCTTGGTCCAAAAGGAAAGTCTAGATAACCATTTGTCGAAGTCAATAGATTACGACGAGAGTCATTTAGTGAAATTCACTTAATAAACTTTTGAATACCTTTGTCAAAATTAGGACAATAGTCTATTTTGTCCAGTATATGTCTAGTGATGACCTTCGATTCAAGTTGATTTAATACACGTATTACTTTGAAGTGTTTTCGTCAGGACGGGGTCTGGGTTCTTATACGGTAAGTCACACTTGTCGGTCGTCCAAATAAAACTTAGATTTTTGAGATGGTATAAATACGTCCTTCATACTGACAGACCCCAAACACCGTCGATTTCATACCCAAGGGACAAGAGACGACGGATTACGATACGGATCGGTATAACCTTGGACTCAAATTTTGGTTTTTTTAACCATTGTGACTAAGACGGAAATGAATTTTGAAACTATAAACCGAGTAACATCTAAATGCAATTAAAACTAAAGTTTTTATGACGTAATTCTCTAACAAATCCCGAAGGGTCCACCGCGATCACCATTTCTTGTGCGGACGGGTAGGTCCTCTACATTCTCTGAGTTCCGTGTGTGCAAGTTCGGGACCAATTCTTTCTAGGTGACCTCCTCCGTGGGGTGAGGTCGTGAGAACGGACCTCTTAGGGTACCTGTCTCCTCGGACTGACCGATATCAGGTGCCGTAGTGTTTCTCAGACTGTGTGTTGACTTCGCTGAATCGTACTTGTGTTCTCTAATAAATAGGACTGATGACTCGAAAAACACATGTCAGTGAGTCTGGACAGCCTGAGAAACGCTGGGATACCTGACATCGGACGGTCCAAGGAGAGAGGCACCTTAAAAGGTCCGTTTTTATGACCTCACCCAACGGTAAAGGAGGAGGTCCCCTAGAAGGACTGGTCCCTAGTTTGGGCACAGAGCACAGAGGGTGAAACCGTCCGCTCAAGAAAGCGTGGTCACGGTGGACCCTCCAAAAAACCCCACCGAGTCTGTCATTTCGCAGACGGACGTTACGCCCTCTGGGTCCAAGTTGGGGATCCAACCCTTCTAGAGGGCCTCTTCCTTTACCGTTGGGTGAGGTCATGAGAACGGACCTTTTAGGGTACCTGCCTCCTCAGACCACCCGATGTAAGGTACCCCAACGTTTCTCAGTTTGTGCTGACTCGCTGAAGTGAAAGTGAGGTGAATTTAATGTATAGGTTCGATTCGTGAGGTGGTGAGGTCAACACCGGGTCGACGTCGGACATAAGAATGTTTACTCTCTTCTCGTCAGCCTTGTGGTTTCTTTAGCGTTGGGGTGTTGTCTCATCGAGTATTTCATGCGTCATCCCAGTCGTTTTGGGTTTCTCCACGACGTCAGTAGACAGTCAATGCCTACCTTTTTCTATTCGAACCTCCGTTAGTCTCTTCTAGAACTCTGGATTTCTCAGACACGAGTAACGTTGTATCACTAAATTTTTTGGTTTAAATAGAGGTGTTGGACGTAGCAACGATTCATTAATATTTCTCGATGACGATTGTAGTAATCGAGTCTGAGGAGACGGGGAGGTGTAAAGGTCACACTGTGTCCTGAACTTTGGAATACTGAAGAGTAAAAATTTTGAAGTTCTCGGAGGTACCCGAGTCTCTTTTGGGTCGGGGTTTCTATTGTTTTCTGTCCTCCATACTTTTGATACGACGACGGTCGAGACGATACACTGTGTCCTGTTTCACCGTTCGTAGTTCCAGATCCTGTTGTTCTGGCTCGTATCTTGTGTGCACCACTCCAAATTTTACCCTATTTTTTCTTCCTCTATTTCCACTAAGTTAGTTATTTATGAAAAACAAACGGAATGACACAAATTTTTATGATCCTGTACCTTTGCATTGCTACATTCGGTCCTATAACACAAATTTTGTGTTTTTGACATCTGGTACTTATGTTTTCGACCACCCTGCCTTTTTAAGTCGAACTACGGGTCTTCTCTTCTTAGAAGCGTTCCGGGACGTCCGACCGATTTTACAGTTGTCGTCTTCCGTCTCCACTTTTGTCGCTGGTCTTTGAGGGAGTTTCTGTGTTTACCCCTGTATTCGAGGGATCCCTACCCTTGATCACTTGCGGCGTTCTATTGTGGTTCCAAAACACGGACCCCTGACAGTCGTTACCACCGTAATTGCTGTGACCTTCTGACCTCCTTCTCACTATTACACATTAAAATCTGTACCACTCAAACTCCACTGTCGGACTATCAGTTCACCTTTACAGATCCTTCCTGTCCCAAACCCGTAATTGGAGTTCGGGACTTTTTTTAAATGTCGTTCTCTCTACAAACCCTCTGTCGGTTTTTCCTTACTGGCCTAAGGTAATAGGGTTAGAGTTCAGTTTAGATAAGTTATTTACAAATGACACTTGTTCCCTGCTTCTCATATCACAATCCGTTTTGTCTATTTCATGGTCGGAAGCACCTAGAATATGAAATCGTTGCCTTCTACACGATATTCATATATTAAAGTCCAACGCTAGTTTTTCTTGATAAGTCTTTTTATTACGTCTCATTCTTCTGATCTTTTATTATTGTTCCCACCCCTCCCCCGTCCAGTGACGAGTCATTTCACCAGTCACTTCTACAGAGACTTGTCTCTGGACTCACGTCACTCTGTCTTGGGACGTCTAAACTCTCCTTTCCAAAGGTTTCGTTTCTCGTTCGGATTTTCCTTTGTTCGAGTAGTGTGGAATTCTGGTCGTTCCAGTTTGCCGAGTCTCGCTGTTCTGAGGTTTCCCGGTACTCAAACATATATTAAAGAGACTTCTCCGATGTTGGTAGTTGGTATTCGCTGGTGGATGGAGTGTCCTGCGAAGATTGACGAGGGAGGAGGTAAGAACAAGTGGAGGTTAGGTAATGGGTAAACGACAACCAGCCGACCCTTCACCCTAGACTGAGACCCTGGGGTACCCGACGTCGTACGGTCCGAGGAGACTGGAGGTGATAGAGGGTCGCAAACGACGTTAGGTACAGGTAACTCAACCACTACGATAGATTGGCAGAGTAGGAGACGACGGATGAACCAAAGGTGTGTCAATGATGTACCGAGGATGTCGAATGGTAGAAGTGAGTTGTGATTCTAAGTGAGTACAACAACGAAAAGCCGGTTTCCAGTTTTAGTACGTTTTGACACGTACACATGCGTATTTTGATTTTCCTTTTTATTTCTTCTATATTTATCTTTTAAGTCCTATTACCAACAAGAACACTTTTTTCCTCCTACTTCCTGACTGAGTCTTTTTTCTTCGATGTCCTTCCTGTCTTCGTCGTTGGTCCCCGAGGTTGCCATGTCCATTACAAAATAAAGAATTGGATTTACTACTTATACATTCACGAGTGATATATAAAAATGTTGAGTGTATATAAAATATACGTGCTTCATATAGTATCCTTTTAAAAATTTAGACGTCATAAGAAGGTGACTAGAATCGTATTGTCGGTTTTACGATTGACGAGGTCCGTGTGTCTGAGTCGGAAAGGGAACGTTCGTTCGTCAAAGAAAACGGAACTTGGGACAGGAGACTGTAGGGGTGGACTTATCAAGTAAGGTTGACAGAGGAGTCTGAGTTCCTACAGGGGTGTGTGTGTGGGAGGGGGCAGGGAAGGGGGTCCGGTCTAGGAGGGGAGAGTATCGTGAGACATGTAAGTGTCGTACATAATGTAAGGTTCAATTGATTGGGTCGTCGAATTCGGAAAGAAAGGGGTTCTCCCTTTCCTGGAACGGACTGAACAAGTAGAAGGGACAATCCGTAATATGTCAAGGAACGTCTGTCTCTCAATTAGTTTCAAAGACCTGACTTACTCCTTCTCTCTTTGTTAGACCCACCTTTCGTGTAGAGTGTAATCAGACGAGAAGATAGAAAAGGGGTCAGGGTTAAGGGCCGAGGTGAGGGTAAGTTTCTCGTCTGTACCATTTACCAATTCAATTTATATTTTTCTTCTCACTATACGTCGATATGAAATTTTTGTCCTAGGAGGCTTTCGGATAGAATACTTTAATGAGAACCATCACCACTTCTTTTAATTAACCCTTTAACGTTTTTCTTTTTTTTTTTTTTTGTGACTTGTTATGAAACACCCGAAATACTTTGGACTTAGAGTAGTTTTGATGTCAAACTCCTCCTGTTTAAGATAATGACTTAGGTTAAGGGTATCTCGAGTCAAAATTAGATGGTGTGTCATAACGGGAAAAAGTTCAACCAGATAAATTAATTTTTGGTAGTTTATTTTTGACATAGGTCTTACAAGTATGAATAGATATAGTTATGTTTCCTTTCCCTGTGACTTAAAATTAATGACTCGCTAATCTTTCCCGATGTAAAAAAATTATACTTTGTTTAATTTTTCATAAAAGGTAATATCTATAAAATTTTACGTGTATTCTCATCTCTTTTGTCGTATTGTTTAGGAGTCCATAGGTAGTGTGTGGAAGGTATTAATAGTTGTAAAATGGGTAGGATAAAGTAGACAAGGCAATGACTGACTTGCTGACAACCTCATAAAATTAGGCAGTCTGATAAAGTAAGTGTTTATGAAGTCTTCATTCTTACAAAAGTGGAAAATGTACTCGTGTACCGGTAAAAGCGTGGAATCTAATTGTTATCGAGGAATTGTAGTGGATTATGAATCAGGTATAAGGATAAAGGAATTGACGTAGTTTTTGTAGAAAAGATCAACCAAATGGTCCTCCGTGTCAACCAATTTTTTTTTTGTTTTTGTTTTGGGTGGAGGTTACGTCCTCTACGTTGTCTACACCCAATCTAGGGACCCAGTGTCTCTAGGGGACCTCCTCCTTTACCGTTGGGTGCGGTCATAAGAACGGATCTTTTAAGGTACCTACCTCCTCCTCGGACCACCCGATGTCAGGTACCCCAGCGTTTCTCAGCCAGTGTTACCTCGTACGTGTGTGTCTAGATTTGCTCCTAGGTTTCAAGGATAAAATATGAGTCGACAATACGGAGAATTTAGAAAAGTTAGATTCTTTTAAGCGAGGGGTGGAACCAAAAGGACGGCGGAATGGGGTGGTTACTGTAAATAAACGACTTCTTTGTTTTAATAACCAGGATCCCTTACAAGATGTAAGATTTAAACTGAACAAAGGAGTGCCATCACGAGTTGAAAAAGGAGATGGGAAGAATAAAATAAATTTAACCTTAAATCTAGATCTCCGAACTAAGGTAAGTCAAGTCAGAAAAAAAAAAAATTCGAAGGATAACATAATCCTTCTAAGATTATGTTCTTTAAAAGGTATGGTTGATAAACTAATGGGGTGTTACTTTAAGTATGTCCTTTTCGTCCTATTTACGGAACTAAGAAATAAATAGTTAAGTACTAGTTTCTGAAATTTACCTAGTTTATAGAGAATTTCAAAAAGTCGTTTGACTATGTGGAGTGATAAAGTGTTACTTCTGTTTGAAATAAAAATTTTTGACATTATTCGTGTGACTCGTAGTCTACAGCTTCATAATTTGACTTAGACAGTAGAAATTTCAGTGAAAATTGAGTGAGAATTGTCGTGGTATGATATTCGGTACTTCAGTCTTTGTCTTCAGAGTTAAGTGAGAAAAAAGAGGAACGACTTAGAAAATTTCAAAAGAGTAAGAAGTAAGGGTAATATATAAGTTGTCGTCCGATTCGATTTCCGTAAGATACCCCGAGTTTTCTGTATTACCGGAGATGTCAATTTGTTATGTCTCTTTTTAGTTGAGGACGAAACTACGATTCAAACCTTCGGTACGTTTCCCTTTTACAGGTACGCAAAAAAAGAAAAGTACAGTGAAAGTAAGGAAACCCGGATTTTATGTAGATCCAGAACCTACAGAGGAAAAACGAAGTCACTGATAAGTAGACTGATAGTCTTTTGATTACCGACTTGAATTAAATAAGTTGTGACAAACGACTTATAAGTTGCTTATAAATCATCGAGGAGTTTTGACAAACTAAAATTTAGTCGGGAAAACAAAGACGTATGAACCACATTCTCTGTTTGAAATTTATTTACGACATAAAGAGAGATTACTTTTTACGGTCTATGAACCATAGAATTATGACTCGAAAATCCGGCTAATGGTCTTTAAGAGAATTAGAGTACCTCCTACTGGAAAGACTCCCGGACTGTCAGGAGGTGAGTAGTAGGACGAACCACACCAAACTGAAAATGATTGGTAGTACTCTTTCTGTTCTTCATTATAACGTCGAGCGTGACTGCCCATGGAAGGGTTTGTGGTTAGAGGGAAAGAGGAACGAGTGGAGTTAGTGTCGAGACAGGAAATCCCTTTCGAGACAGGGGAGGAACGAGTAGGGTCCCCACTTGAATGAGTCCACTTTCGTGTGCCCACCACCGAACAAAGGGAGTGTTCACTGTCTGAACTCTGACCCGTATATCACTCTACTGTGGCGACGACGACGATTCAGCGAAGTCAGCACAGGTTGGGACACGCTGGGGTGTCCACCGTCGGGTGGTCCGAGGGGGCAGGGACCCTAAGAGGTCCGTTCTTGTGACCTCACCCGACGGTAAAGGAAGAGATTACGTACTTTCACTTTTCACTTTCCCTTCAACGAGTCAGCACAGGCTGAGAAGCGCTGGGGTACCTGACGTCGGATGGTCCGAGGAGGCGGGAAAGGTCCGTTCTCATGACCTCACCCCACGGTAACGGAAGAGGCCTTTACTATGATCCGACCACGTTTTCATTAACTCGAAAAACGTGACAACTTTACACGGTAAACTGTAACTTTAGGTAAGAATTTATTTACACCAATACAATATGTAGTAAATTTACGTGTAAAGAACGAAATACAAAAAAACGATTACTGAATAATGAACGACAAGTATACATAAAATCTGGTACCTTTACTACAATCTGTTTTTCGTTTCAATTCGTTAAAAGAATAAGTTCAAGTTTTACCCAGTATTTCGTCGCCTCTGTTGAACGTTATAGTTGTTACGTAAACCGGGTCCTTGACGATGGTTTGCCTGTCACGTCACCACCAAGTCCTTCAAAACGTTTCCTCTGCTCTCGAAACTTCTACTCCTCGTGTCACCGGTCGGTAGTCTTCAACTGTTGGTGGTTAACTCTCACTAGTGGCTTCGACTAGGAGAATGTTGATGTGTTCTTCGACGGTTTCTTGAGTTACAGCTGTTACCAACAAGTCGTAAACTTCGTTTAACCTTTTCACTTGTTTGAGTCATTCACCCACGGAGTACTCGACTGGTGTTTAGTTTTCTTTGACAAAAAACTTCACAGTGGAAGAGAACAAGATACGTTGTTGTTATTTGGTAAAGAACTAGCCTAACACTACACGTTGTTTTTCACCTAAGATATCCTGTTGCTCGGAACTGGTCGAGTCACCAACCTGACTCTTCGAGGCTTCGTGAAGGGTTTCGGTTTGAACGTGGGTTTTTTCCAGTACCAGAGACGAATCACCAGACGACAACCAGACTACGTGATGTCTAAGGACTTAAGGTAATGTCGACTCTTCATACGAGTCGTTTACCCACTCGGGACGGTTTTTGACGTTCTGGACGGCGACGACAACCAGTTGACGTTCTCGGGTTAAGAAGAGATACTGTTGCGGGTTGGCGTGTGACGTGTTGGTTGCGAAGTTTTCAACTTGTTTAGCCTGATGCTTCAAAATGGAGTGGGTGGTATAAGTGGTCTGGAGACTGAGTGGTTGATGGTGAAGAAGTTCGTAGGATTGAAAAACGTCCCTTTTGTGAAGGTGTTTGTCGTCCTCGTCTTTTACGAAAGGTTCTCAAGTAATGTAGGGTGGTTTCGTACCTAAAAATACAATATCCTTATTTCAATAAAGAGTACCGTTTTTACACAACTAATATTACGAAGAATAAAACTATTATTTCAAAAGAAAATCTCGGATCAATATTACTAAATTCTAAGTACCAGGTTTTGGTGTTAATGCAAACGTCGTTCGATTATTGGCCTTGGTATCCCTCAGATTCTTATTTCTTTAGGTGACTCCTCTTGTCTCACCTTTCCACCCTCTTTGGACCCATAAACTACTATGACAGTTCGGATTTAATTGGTTTGGACCTGGGTAGGGTGGAGGTATACGGACCAATAGACTTTATTGTGTGAGACTAACAACTTACGTGAAAATGAGTCCAAAAGAGAATAAGATTACCGGATCCGTAGACTATGTTTACAAATAGTTTTTAACGTAAACTTTGTTTTTACTTCCTGTTGGATCTTATTTTCAGACTTTTTTATTCATTATTGTACAGAAGTCAATTTTTTTAATCAATATATTGATATCTTTTTTTGAATATTTGATGATCAAATTGTCATTGAGTTTATTGTTTCTAGCTCCATGAAAAATGTTCAACTGATTTTCATTGGGTCGTGATGTTGAACCGAGTCCTTTTATAATGTTGGTACAATTCATTATAATAATATTCTTCACTTCTTCACTTCAGTGAGTCAGTACAGGCTGAGAACGTTGGGGTACCTGACATCGGATGTTCCGAGGAGACAGGTACCTTAAAAGGTCCGTTCTCATGACCTCACCCAACGGTAAATAAAGGAAGAGGTCCCCTAGAAGGGGTGGGCCCTATCTTGGGTCCAGAGGGTGTAACTTCCGTCTGCGAAATGGTATACTCGGTGGTCCCTCTGGATAATCTTGATCTCCGAATTCTAGTACCACCGTTTCAGTATTTTTCGAGTTGTGTTTATTAGTATAAAGACCTTATTTAATCCAAATGTTACAAATTTCGTTGTGACATGTTGTCCTCTAATGGGTTTCCTCAAATGGTCCTCCCACTTTCTATTTCTCTGACATACTGGACTCCTGTCCGGTTACCTTAATAATTATGTTTGCGTGTCAGACCTTCTCTCTTCTGAATCTCTCCCGTACTACCGATGAAGGTTGCCAAGAGGAACCTTCACCCCTGTCCTGAACCAAAGTAGTACAGTCTCTTTCCGTAATCTTCGTTGTCACCCAACTATGACTTCTATCTAAACCAAAATTCTTTCGTTGACAGATTGGTTATCTCGTTAGTTTTTCGGTTTATCCCCGAAGGGGCCACCAAGTCACCAATTCTGAGGTTAAACGGTACGTCCGTTGTGCTCAAGCTATGGACCAACCCCTTCTAGGGAGTACGGTGTCTCGTTGATTCGGGCAGACGACGTTGATGACTCGGGTACGTGACGTCGAGGACCTCAGGTGCCGGCTCTCGGGCACGAGACCTCTTCAGTGACGTTACTCTTCGAACGTGTAGCGTTTCTCGTTTGGGACGGACGATGTTGATCTCTTTCGGACACACGTCGGTGGTGTCGGTTTTTTGTTTGTCCGTTTAGAATTTTTTGTTTCGGTTTATTCAATAGTGTATTCTCTCACTTTAAGTGAAAGTGACTCTACTTCATTTCTACCTCGACGTTAGTGTTTCTTGTAAGATCTTGTCATAAAAAGTCTTAACATCGTCGTATGTGTGTAGTGACCAACATGTTCTGTACTAAAATTGACCATGGATGTAAATTAGAATACATAAATAAAATGGTATGTAATTTATTTACATGTGTGATTCAATCGGTAGTCAAGGTACCAAGTACTTATATACGACAAAATCCTATACACTGTATTGTTACATTTCAAGTGAATTTCCTTTTGTAATTTGGTCAAAGAGTCTGAATTGTATTGACCTATATAATGAAATACTAAACAATCAATGTTGGGATCTTAAATATGTCCATTCGTTATGTTCCGGGTTTCTAAATTCTTTTTTAAAAACTCTCCTTTTTATTAAAATTTTTTCTTTCTTTTTTGTAAGTCGATTGACATTCATTATGTACCTTTACCATTTTTGTTGACTTAAGACCTGTATGACGAAACACTCCTAAGAACGTGTCTTGTAGGATTTCTATTTCAAGGAGGGAATAGTTTCGATAGAATCACAAGTCACCAAGATAGTTTTATGTTAGTAAGTGTTGATGTAGATGAGTTTCTAGGAGGAAGTGTTATTTTACCTTATTGACTTTAAAAGATAATAAAAGTAGTGTTAGAGTCTTTAATACTAAAAATTATCGATCTCGATATTTTTACTCCAAATCTTAGAAGTGTATTGATGAGACAATAATGTTTTTTGATTGTGAGAACGTAGATTATTCGTAAATGACTTCGGTCCTTTACCGAAGTAAACTTCCCAGATGACTCTTCTTAAAATTTTGTGTGGGTTCCTCTTTTAAAAATGATAGTACAAGTCATTTTCATATATACATAAAATTATACTGACTTCCGGTTTGATAAAAGATACGATGGGTATGTGTGTCTGTTATAGACCATGTACTTACTCTAAATCAAAAATTTGAATAAACCATTCGAGACGAAATATAAGTCCTAAAGTACGAGTACGAATTTATGTAAGACTTTTAGGAACCACTTCGGGATTTCCGTTAGAATGTTACAGACCCACTTTTCAGGCGGATGGAGATAGAATTCCGTCACATACCTCCGTATCGGAAAGATTTCGGATTTCTTTCATTACCCGGAGACCTCCTTTTGTCACGGTGTCATATGAAGGATGGTCTCCGCAAAAATGACTGATTACTCTTCGGACTGGAAAGGAAGAAAGGGTCGAGGAATCCGGTTCTCCATGAACTACAAACCTATTAGTTTATTGGTCACTGTAGATTGTACATGTTCTTTGTGATTTTGAAGCACAGGGGTACACAGGTGGGGGTTTACCTAAAGTTGGTTTCTTTTTATTAGGTCTTTCTGGAGGAAGGATGGAGGACTCACACGAGGAACTTCTGGACGTCACCGGGACACCGGGACCGCCATAGGGTCTCGACATTCCTCGGTAGCGGTGATGTCCACTGGTCGTGTACGAGTAACAAGAGTGAGGTCCAGTGTAGTTTGTTTGGTAGTAAGGTCAGTTTCGATGTGGTCCTTTTAATTTTGGTTTTTTAGATCAATGTGTCCGTCGACTTGTATATTATTGTTAGAAAAAAAAAAGTCAAATAGTGTATAAAAATTGTGATAGAGTGTTACAGAAGTGTTTATACCCTCTAAAGTATCTCATCCGTGAACTATCTACGTCTTTGTTCACGTCTCTTGGAATTTTCTTGTCGGGTCAATGCTCCGGTCTCTTGACGTGTCGTTTAATTGTAGTCCCGAAGGTTGATCTTTATCCTGTGGCAAATGTACTCTTGTACGACGGTGTGAACCCACGAGTGACAGAAGACACCAAGTTTCCTCCCTAGTCGTTCGTGAACTTTTATAGTTAAATCTAGTTATTATTAAAGTCACAAGGGGTATTTAGAAAGTGGACTCGATAGTCGTCCATCAATAAAAGACTCCTTTAAAGGAAAGGAAAGAGGTGGGAACTGATTGGGACTACCTCCACAATTAAATAGATTGTCAGTGTATCTATTCTTTTCATGTCTCACTTCTTTCCCTTTTTCCATTATTAATCGAGGACTTACTCATTTCGATTGGATGTGATTCTGTGTTTCCACTGAAAGGACCACCAGGTCACCAATTCTTAGGTGGAACGTTAAGTCTCCTACGTCCAGACCCTTGATTCTAGGGGCTGCGGGTCCCGTTGATTCCGGTGTGTGGTGTTGATTTCTAAGGTACACTGTGTTGTTTATAGGACACACGGTGTTGATTCTGAGCTACGTCGGTTTATTTATTTAAATTTTTTCTTCTGTCGTTTCTATCCTTACAGTTTGTTCTATGGTTGATCGAATGTAAAAACATACAAATTCAAAATAGTAAATATTCACTTAGAAGTTGTTGTTCTCTAAATCTTCTTTTCACTGTTAGTGTTCAATTACCGTTTTTAGTCAAGGTGTTATACGTTTAGGACTTCCGAAAAAATATAATGTTTAATTTTGTAGAATGACTAATGTTTCTAAATTTTGGTTTTCGTTGTCTCTTATGTATATTAAAATTATCTTGGTAGAATGGAAGATTTTTCGGATTCGGGTCTAAGTAAAACTAGGTTATAATCGTCTCAAGGTGACGGATTTCCTCTTTTTTCAACTCCAGTTCCGTTTCCCCATAGTTCTTAACTCTTGTTATGATGTCAGTGTTTAAAGAGGGATTTCAAGGAACTCTGGTGTATTTGTTTTTACTAGTCCTGACGCGAGAGGTAGAGAGAGAGATGTAACATGAAGTCATTAATGTATAATTTAAATGATAGAGTGGATGTGGACCTAAGGTCTGTGTCGACTTGTCCCCTCTCTATAAATTCACGTAGGAGATGCCGGTCCTACTGTACATGTGTTTGGAGGGTTTGTACACTAGTGAGGATAAGTGTCCTCTCCTTTGAGTCCGAATATCTGTGGTCCCTGATATGGAAGATGATATTATGTAGTGTAACGGAGGTGTTTTGTGGATTTTATGTAACACACACTAAATTTTTGTGTATGGACCACCTAAAATGGTGTATGAACCGTCATTTCACGACTTGTGCTATATGGTAATGGATAGTTTCTCCTCAATAAAATGACTTCTAGTCACATAAAATCTTTCAATCTAAACAATGTGCCAACCTTCTTTTTTTTTTCGAGATAAATATGTACTAACTGAATTTGTTTTTGTGTAAAATCTCTCTAAAAATTCCTAAATTAAATTTTGTAGTAATGTTTGAGTGTTCAGAAATTGGAATTTCCACCCGTTCATAACGTTTAGACTTAAACGTTGGTGATTTTCGATTATCACTTTCGTATTTTTCGTTTATAAAGAGAGGAAGACTCGATATCTTTAGTGAAAAAAAGTTGACATACTAAGATGTTTTTTTTTTTTTGATAGCGCTAGACTATAATACGTTACTTAACAAAGTATCTTAAAGTCACACATTTGCTCTCGATCCTTTAATTAATTGTCTTTCAGGTTTTAGTTCTTCCCTTAGGACGGAAAGTTGGTCTCTGTTAATTGAACTCGGAGATTGACGGACATATACAGACATAAGGAGGGTTCTGTTGTTTCCTGAGTCTCGAAGTACTTAAAGAACGACCAAGAACACCCCTTTGCGGATCGCAGACAAGTAACCTTCCTGACTACGACTTCGAGGTTATGAAACCGGTCGACTACGGTTCTTGACTGAGGAACCTTTTCTGGGACTACGACCCTTGCTAACTTCCGTCCTCTTCCCCTGCTGTCTCCTACTCTACCAACCTACCGTAGTGGCTGACCTACCTATACTCAAACACGTTCGAGGACCTCGACCAGTACCTCTCTCTCCGGACCGCACGACGTCAGGTACCCCAGCGTTTCTCAGCCTGTGCTGACTCACTGACTTGACTTGACTTGTCCCACGTAGGAATGCTGCGTGTCGGACACCACTTATACCAGGTTAATTGGCCATGACCCCACTAGGACGTCTGGCAGAAGGTTCACGACACCCAGGCCAGCCTGGCCATCCTCCCCGGTGTGCCCAAGTCGGTCGAGAGGCGTCTCGGTGAGCATGGTCCGCCCCATACACAGAACGGCCTCTTCCTCAACCACGCGAGAAATTCTCATTCCTAATGCCCGTGATCCGTGGAAGGTGTAGGACAAAGGCGTGTCATTCACCTTTCCACTCCGTGAGATAAGATCTGGTTGAGGGGTGTGACCTGTTTTCGCTAGTCCTTCGGTCGGTTGAGGAGCCGATGGGGACCGGAAGAAAACGGCGCGGCAGATGACAGCCTTCACTAAAGGCTGGTGCCCCTCCTCGACCTGGAACCGACCTTGGGCGGGGGCGGGCCCTCCGAGCCGCGCTGGGCCGGAGTGGGCGCTACGGCATCACGACGCTCCGCCGCGTCCGATCAGCCGGGCCGTCCATACCCCTCTTGAGCCGTCGCATCGGCACCGCCGGCCCTTGGGCGTCGCAGGCATGGGGAGGCGGCCCGCAGCGCGAGTAGGGTGGGCGACGGAGGCTGGGAGCGGCGAAATCGGCGGCCTCGGCAAGGCTTATCCTCCGCCTGGCAGGCCTGAGCGATTTTCTCAATCTGAGATCGTCGGTTCCGCCTTCACTCCTGTGGCCAACGGGACTTACGATCTAAAGCTAACCAGGCGTTCCCTTTCCCTTAACTGAGACTACCTCCGGTATGAACAAAACCCGTTTTGTTTGCGAACCGGGGCCGACATTACTTAATTTGGACTTCCATCAAAAAGTTCCTAATTCACCACTAAGACTGTGGAAAACAAAAATGTAGAGTCGGAGGTGGCGCCCGATAGACCAAGAATAATTAAGGAAATAGAAAACTTTTTGACCGTAGTCCCTTACTGGGGTACCTGACATCGGATGGTCCAAGGAGGCAGGTACCCTAAAAGGTCCGTTCTCATAACCTTACCCAACGGTACAGGAAGAGGTCCTCTAGAAGGACTGTGTCCCTAACTTGCACCCAGAGGGCGTAACATCCGTCTACGAAATGGCAGACTCGGTGGTCCCTTCAGGTGTTTTACTCTTTTCAATGTCGTTTCAGACTTTGGTACGGTGTTCAGGCTTTCCGATGACTTACTAAACAACGAGTCCCTTTGTTCCGCATCAATTTAAGTACCTGCACTCCGAGTCCTTTCTCTGTGGTAATCGTTGATTGAATTTTTTAAAAAAAATTAAGAGTAATATAAATAACATATCTTAATTGACGAGTCCACAACCTCGACTAATTCTTTTTGCTTCCGAGTAAGTAGGTAAGTTTATAAATGGTCCGCATGTGGTATATCCCGAAGCGAACACCGAGTCGACCATTTCTTAGGCGGGCGTTACGCCCTCTGGACCCAAGCTAGGGACCCAACCCTTCTAGGGGACCTCTTTCCTTTCCTTTCCGATGGGTGAGGTCATAAGACCGGACCTCTTAGGGGTACCTGTTTCCTCCGACCACCCCAGCGTTTCTCAGTCTGTACTGACTCGCTGAAAGTGAAGTGTATGGTTACATCACACGATTCAGCGAAGTCAGTATAGGCTGAGAAACTCTGGGTCACCTGAAAACGGGTGGTCCGAGAAGACAGGTACCCTAAGAGGGCCGTTCTTATGACCTCACCCAACGGTACGGGAAGACGTCCCCTAGAAAGACCCGGGTCCCTAGCTTGGACACAGAGGACACCGAGGACTTAACGTCCGTTTAAGAAATGGCGGCTCGGTGGCCCCTTCTGGATATCGTATATCTCTCACCGATATATCATGAATAGACGGTTATTCCGGGAAAACTCTCACTTTCTCCCACGTCAATTATTAATTCGGTCCAGTTGTCCATATTTGGATCAGTATACCGGTGAAATTTTATATGTTGTTCGCGTCACGCTCCGTGACCCCTAAGGTTTCGTTCTTCTATATCAGGGTACAGTAGTCAATTCACATTGGTTTTATGACTTCCACGATACTCTTTATATATCCCCGGTAAAAAAATATATATTTTGATTAATAGTCACGACCTCCTACCCCCTGTCCTCCCTTTCAAAGTCTTTCGTTCATTATAAACACATTTACTACTATTCACGATTCAACGAAGGTACTTGACATCGGACGGTCCAAGGTGACAGGCACCCTAAGTGGTCCGTTCTAATGACCTCACCTAACGGTAAAGGAGGAGGTCCCCTAGAAGGACGGGGTCCCTAGGTTGGACTCAGAGAGTATAGAGGTCGTAAGTGTCCGCCCAACTACTGTTCCAAAGGAAATTTACCTGTTCCTCTACCTCCAGTACTGTCCTCGTCCTTGTTGTTCTCTGGATTTCTTCGTACTAGATATCTAATATCGACGGTGTTTAGTCGGACCGCCACACCTTCCCCACATCACTTATCATAACCCACCTCTCTGATCTTATGAGACAACACAGTACTTCTCAGGACACACAGTATGGTTCCCTTAAACTGATTATAACATTAAATTCGTTATCCCTTGGTAACAAAGAATTCGCTCTTTAATTTACTGGTTCAAAGTAAAATATTCTAGAAGACCGTCGTGTTTTGACCTCCTGTCTCTAACCCCTATCCTCCCGGTCAATTTTCTGAAATCGTTATCAAAGTCCTTTTCTATTCTTACATTTGTTTCTAATACGATTACCTTCTCTCAATGTGAGATGTTATAACACTCTATATGAGGATCCTCCGGTCAGTCCAAGAGTATCATTTATAGTCTTCCTTTTTTTCTTTTTTTTTTGGTTTGGTAGAAGACGTCTTCCTTTTCTTTTTCTTGGTAAAACTTTATGCGAAATTGTTCTGGACGAGAGTCCCTTTTGATTGATTTCAATTGGATGATCCCATAAAAAGGTTCGGATCGATTGGACTTTCAAGGGAACACGGGGAAAAGTAAGTTTCGGTGGGGATGGAGACTAGTTGGTAACTGGACCAAAAGGACAATTCTTGACGGACTTTAAGGTTACGATCTTTACATAATGGTCACTCAAAAAATTTACTAATAAATTTCTAAGGAGAAAATTTGTGTTCATCCGTTGTCCTGTTTTTAATGACTCCAAACTAGAGTTAAACGGGAAATCAAAAGTCATTATTGCAACGGATCTAAGAACAAAGAAGGATACATTTTACTTTTTCAAAGTTGACTTAGTTAGTAAAGATCGATCCACCAGAACTTTTGATATTGTCCCAATCTCCTTGACTAGATTTATAAATTTTTTGTTTGTCCTTAACGTGTAAATTTTAAGACGTCCCTTCTGGTCGGACTTTAACATTAAAAGAAACAAAAATCCGACCCTAATATACTCACGTCACACCAGTGTCAGTAAGAGATTACGACTATAATTAAAGACTAACTGACGAATACTTTAATACTATAGAGACCTCGAGACCCTTCTTTTTCGACTTTTGTAATTATCCATAAATTACCCGAAGGGTCCACCGCGATCACCGCTTCTTGAACGGACGGTTACGTCCTCTGTATTCACTGAGCCCAAGATAGGGACCCAGTCCTTCTAGGGGACCTCTTCCTTTACCGTTGGGTGAGGTCATAAGAACGGACTTTTTAAAGTACCTGTCGCCTCGGACTGTCATGGATCCCAGTGTTTTTCAACCTACACTGACTTCGTTGAATCGTGCGTGAGTATCCATAATATGTCCAACTAGAGATTCTAAGACATGTCGTTTCTCCTGACTCCATTTATCTCAACGAGAGACAGCACCGGTGGAATAACCTTATTAACCTTTTATATTCACTATCTATTTTTGTTAACATAGTCAAACTCAGGGTTTAAACTACTGACAAGATATCAACATATTCTCTTACTGGAATAAGAATCCTTTATGAATTCATCATTATTCTCAATTTCCCTTAATATTTCCTTATTGAGAAAGTTTACCACGTCTTTTTTTTACTTCGTATATCTGTCCGTGTTATCCCTCTTTCTATTTTGTTCACACCAAATTTTACAATTTTTAAACTATTAGACCCATTTTATATACCCGTAAAGTACATAATAAAAACATTAAAAAGATACAAACTTTAATAATGTTAATTTTCCAAAATAATTCATACACTAATTTCTAAAATGATTAAGTCTGAAAAGACACAGGTTACTCAAACTTAATCGTTCTTTACCAAGATTAAACAATTCATGTGAGACCCCTGGACACTTTTTAAGGAAACGATCATCACGGATGTATCAGGGTTATTCACTTAGTACACGGTCTTTACAGACAGCACACTGAAAACTGGCCCTGAAGACTGAGGTATTTAAACTCCCGTATAAACTCTTCTTGTCGTCTTCAAAGAACGACGAATTCAGATCTTACTTTACCTCGATTAATGCACCTTACAGTTACTCCTTCAGGTCCAGTTGACATTAAGGGTAGTACTGATTCACCGTATTTCTGAGTCTTATACTACTGGATCTCGACTGGAGGCCTCTTCCGTTACCGTGGGGTGAGGTCATGAGCACGGACCTTTTAGGGTACCTACCTCCTCGGACCACCTGACGTCAGGTACCCCAGCGATTCTCAGCCTGTACTGACTCGCTGAAGTGAAAGTGAAAAGTGAAAGTACGTAACCTCTTCCTGTACCGTTGGGTGAGGTCACAAGAACGGACCTCTTAGGGTTCCTGCCCCCTCGGACCACCCGACGGTAGATACCCCGACGTGTCTCAGTCTGTGCTGACTTCGCTGAATCGTCGTCCTCGTCGTCTCGACTGGAGTCCCTCTTTAGTGTCTAATCTTAGTGAGTAAAGGGCCTAAGAACCATTCCAACTAAGTCAAGTCAAGTCAAGTCAGCGAGTAAGCACAAGTTGAGAAACTCTGGGGTAATTAACGTCGTGCGGTCCGGAGGGGACAGGTAGTGGTTAAGGGCCTCAAGTGGGTTTGAGTACAGATAGGTCAGCCACTACGGTAGGTAGGTAGAGTAGGAGACAGTGGGGGAAGAGGAGGACGGGGGTTAGGGAGGGTCGTAGTCCCAGAAAAGGTTTCTCAGTTGAGAAGTGGACTCCATCGGTTTCATGACCTCAAAGTCGAAATCGTAGTCAGGAAGGTTACTTGTGGGTCCTGACTAGAGGAAATCTTACCAGACCCACCTAGAGGAACGTCAGGTTCCCTGAGAGTTCTCAGAAGAGATTGTGGTGCCAAGTTTTCGTAGTTAAGAAACCGTGAGTCGAAAGAAGTGTCAGGTTGAGAGTGCAGGTATGTACTGGTGACCTTTTTGGTATCGGAACTGATCTGCCTGCAAACAACCCTTTCATTACAGAGACGAAAACTTATACGATAGATCCAACCAGTATTGAAAGAAGGTTCCTCATTCGTAGAAAATTACAGTACCGACGTTAGTGGTAGATGTCATTAAAACTTCGGGTTTTTTTATTTCAGACTGTGACAAAGGTGACAAAGGGGTAGATAAAGGGTACTTGACTACCCTGGCCTACGGTACTAGAAACAAAAGACTTACAACTCGAAATTCGGTTGAAAAAGTGAGAAGAGCTAAGTCGTTAAGTATTTAGAATGGTAAAGGTTACTTGTGTTTGGATCCATTGATGTATGTAAAGTAAGAGAGTCCGTTTATACGTCACATACACAGATGTATAAGAATTCTTACTATTCTAGTCTATCTCTTTGTCGAACACGTACGATCGCGACAGTGATTCAATATAGACTGAGAAAAGTTGGGGGACCTGACATCGGATGGTTCGAGAAGACAGGTACCCAAAAGGTCCGTTCTTATGACCTTACCCAACGGTACGGGAGGAGGTCCCCTTAGAAGGACTAGATCCCTAGCTTGGGTACAGAGGACGTAGAGGACGTAACCGTTCTTTTAAGAAATGGGAAATCGGTGGACCCGAAGTCGAAAACATGGTTTATGTTTTCCTTATATGTCTAGTAGAATTTACACTTATAGTCTGAAACTTTTAAATCATAGAAGTAATGGACGGAACCTAAAGAATCGAGGCCTATTATCGTATAAGAAGTTTTCACTAGGAAAAGTAATTGACTCTTCATCTTTGTTGTGACTAAATGAAGTTTTGACAAGTTTTTCCGTCCGTACGAAAGTACACTTTCTCCTTAGAATCTAAAACAGATCGTAAGAAGAGCATCGGGGGTCCGAGACATTGCAAAAAGTTTCACGTCGTAATAAGTGTCATTTTTTTTTTTTTTTTTCTTCTTCTTCTGTTTAAGAGATGCAACACTTGGTTAAGTAACGTTTATTACTACTTATGTTTAAAATCGCGTCTACAACTGTCATACTAAAATTCGTTTATTAAATAGAGAAACTTAGAGTCAAAGAAGTATTTTATCTCGAAGAACTCTTCCCGTTCGTCTCGTTACTCCCTAGACCTTCGGTATACTGAATCTCTAAACAATTCTCTTGACCCTATGGTGATGTATGGTTACACATACATGTGAATCGTGTGGATACATACACGATTCAACGAAGTCAACACAGACTGAGAAACCCTGGGGTACCTGACATTGGGTGGTCCGAGGAGACAGATACCTTAAGAGGTCCCTCCTTATGACCTCACCCAACGGTAAAGGAAGAGGTCTCCTAGAAGGACTGACTCCCTAGCTTGGACGCAGAGAACGTAGAGTACGTAACCGTCTGCCCAAGAAATGGTGGCCGCGGCGGACTCTGCGAGGATGCATGGATATTCTTACTAGTTTTACACATTAAGACTGTTGTGACTTACGACCACTCTGACACCTCGTCGTCCTCGAGAGTAGGTAATGACCACCTCACGTTTTAACATGGTTATGAAACTTTCTGTCAAACCACCAAAGAATGTTTTGATTTGTATGAGAATGACATGTTGGCTCGTCAACACGAGGAACCATAAATGGGTGTCCTCAACTTTTGAATACAGGTGGGTTTTGGGACGTGTCCCTACAAATATAGTCGAAATAAATATTAACGGTTTTGGACTTTCGTTGGGTCTACAGAAAGTCATCCACTTCCCTATTTACTCGACACCATATAGGTCTGTTACCTTATAATAAGTTGTGATTTTTATTTACTCGATAGTTCGGGACTTTTTTTGTACCTCCCTGATATATATGTATAATAATTCACTTTTTTCTGTTAGACTTTTCAGATGTATAGTATACTAAAGATTGATGTCGTAAGACCTTTTCGTTTTAATACCTCTGTCACTTTTCTAGGCACTCACGACCCAGCCCTCTCCTCCCTCCCCAACCTTCTCTACTTGTCCGTCTCGTGTCCCCTAAAAATGCCATCACTTTTGTAAGACATACTAAGACATTACTACCTATGTACAGTAATACGTAAACAGGTTCGGTTGTCTTACATGCTTTCTGACTTGGGACTACATTTGATACCTGAAACCCACTAATTCTACACAGTAACATCCGAGTAGTTGACATTGTTTCCACAGTTAGATCACCCCTACAATTACACCCTCTTTGTTACGTACACGTCCCGTTCCTCCCACGTCCCTAAGAGACATGAAAACGGAGTTGAAACGACACTTGGATTTTACCGAGATTTTTATCAGAATTAAAATATCCTTCAGATCATGTAATTTTTGTTTGACATTACCGTTAATTACAAGAATTTATTTAGTTTTCCGGAAGTTTAAATTAAAATAAGAGGTGATGGGAAGTCTCTCTTTTGAAAGTTTTTCGATTCTTTCTTTTACTTTAGAGGGAAGAGGGTAGAGTGATTGTACCTAACGACGTATGTCGAAAGAAGACTTTCTAGGAAAACAAGGGATGTGGGTGATTGAAAAGACCCACAAGAAATTACGATGGGGGATGCGTCCTTTTCAGAAACGAAAGAATAGGGTGTCTGATTGAGAGACAGGAGAAGGTTTAAGAGGGAGTTCCAACTTATGAAACTCTTTAACATCGAGTAGAGATCTTCAATTGAAGGTTTACACTTTTGTCGTGCGTAGATTATAGTAAACATTGTTAACATTAACGAAAAGAATAAAAAGAAAAAACCCCCTACCATACCTAGTATAGGAAAAACACTGTTTAAATTACTTATTTTATAAATATTCCTATTACTAATAATTCTAAAAAATTTACCTCTGTCGTCACCCGACTTACAGTTCTTAGAGAACATACCAAAGCCTGTATGATTAAATGTAAAACCATGAGAGTATACATTTTATTCACACCATCTAAGGTTAAGAAAAATAGAGAATGATAGTACTGAGGTTCTGAACAGTATTTCTTCAATAACATACTTCCAAAAAATTAAGTTTCTGATGGTCCTACATCGGTGTACAATAGGGGTTTAAACCTAAGATATAAAGTATCTGTTGTCGTATTGTAAAGGATAATCTACACTCAACTAAAATCCATCGTAATATTGGGTTTCGAATTAAGTCTTTCATTACTACGACTTTTAGTAAGAGGAGTTCTACATCTTTACTACAGTGTCTTTCTCTATATTTTACCGGAACTTAATCAAAAGAAATTTTAGATTGATAAACAAAAATTCTAGAAGTAGGTTTATAATTCTTATACGTGTAAAAGAACGCACGTACAAAATGTTGTATGTGTCTTCGTCAGAGGAAGTGTGAGAAATTGAAAAGTTACCGGGACGAGTCTCTCTTTATAGGACAAATGGTTTTTTCGTTTCATTTTTTGTCGTAAATTATACGGTGGCAAACACAAAAGCTTTACACATACACACACATGTACAGGACAATAAGTTAAGTATCTTATAGAAACTTTTCTTTGTGTTCCTTTGACGATTATCACCAACGGTGACCTTTCGTTATCTTTTCTGTGACCTGATCATTAGTTCTGAATGACCTATAAAAAAGTAGAAAATTAAAAAATGGTATACGTTGATAGTCAATTTTTAAGGATGTCACATCGAACATCTGGTAAGTTATTTGTGTGTATTAAAATAGGGTACGAAAAATTGTTATATCTTCAAAGAATTAGATGAACTTTAATATATATAAGTCAAAATGGGTTTTATTATAACAACTCTTGTGAAACCTTGATTCTTTTATACCCAACTTTAGGTCCAAGGTGGTGAGAGTCAAGTTGACACCCGTTCGGTGAAGTGAAGTCAAAGGAAGAGACATTTACCTATGTTATTATCGGGAATCCCAACGACATACCTAAATCACTTATTAATACGGTTCTCGGATCATAATACGGTCTGTGTATCATTCACGAGCCACTTCAAATCTAAAAAAGAGAGAACCGAAAAATCATTAAACCTTTTCAACTATTTTACGAATTTTATCTTTCTGTTTACATATCACAATAACGACAATAAGAAACCGTAACGGAAAGAAACCCTGACCTTACTTTTGACTGGAAAGGGTCAGAACACCGGTGATGACTCAAAAGGTTCAAACTACTGAAACTGACGTCGTGAAAGTGTCCTAGTAGAAAACCCTAAACTTTATCGAGTTGACCTTAAGGTAGTGGAGGTGATCGAAACAAGCATCACTACGAAGGATTCCGGGCGAACTGAAGTGTAAGATCCTACAGAGTGAGATACACTCACACTTACTAGTGTGGTAGCACTAATAGATCCAACACTTCTAGAAAAAACATGTAAAGACACATAAGAACGGTGGAGAAGAATTATAGAAGACGAAGAGAATCCAGGTATGGTAAAGACAGGAAGTAACTCGGGTAGCAACGTACTTTAAAAGGGAACCATAGAGATTAAAAGAACTTCTCTCGAGATCAGAAAGGGTCAGATAACAAAGGGAGATAAAGAAACGTAACTAGTGAATCCTTCCGAAAGAATAGAGAGGAACGAGAAGAAACCTTGAGACGCAAGTTCAGCCATATAGAAACGAAAATAGAAAACGAAAAGCGAAGAGAAAAAAAAGTGTCGATAAACATTCCCGAGGAGTCTGTCGGTAAAACGAAAAAACGTAAAGAAAAAGAACCCCTACCAGAACTAAGGACAGAGGACATTTCACAGTGTTTGGAGGCAAGTATCAAGTAGTCCGTGAGATACGGTTTCTTACGAGTTTAATGGTGTGTTAACGTGAGTAGAGTGTACGATCATTTCATTACGAGTTTTAAGAAGTTCGGTCCGAATTCGTCATACACTTGACACTTGAAGGTCTACAAGTTCGACCAAAATCTTTTCCGTCTCCGTGGTCTCTAACTTAACGGTTGTAGGCGACCTTGTAGCTTTTTCGCTCTCTCAACGTCTTTTTATAGATAAAGACGAAATAACTGATACGGTTTCGGAAACTGACACACCTAGTGTTATTTGACACCTTTTAAGTCTTTTCTACCCTTATGGTGTGGTAGACTGGACAGAGAACTCTTTAGACATAAGTCCAGTCCTTCGTTGTCAACCTTGACCTGTATCTTGTCTGACCAAGGTTTATCCTTTTCCTCATGTAGTTCCGATATATAACAGTGGGACGAATAAATTGAATATATGTCTCATGTAGTACTCTTTGTGACCCGACCTTCTTCGTGTTCGACCTTAGTTCTAACGACCCTCTTAATAGTTACTGAAGTCTATACGTCTACTGTAATGGGAATACCGTCTTTCACTTCTTCTTGATTTCTCGGAGAACTACTTTCACTTTCTCCTCTCACTTTTTCAACCGAATTTCGAGTTGTAAATCTTTTGCTTCTAGTACCGTAGGTCAGGGTAGTGAAGTACCCTTTATCTACCCCTTTGTCACCGACTGAAATAAAAAGACCAGAGGTTTTAGTGACGTCTACCTCTAACGTCGTACTTTGACTTTCTACGAATGAGGAAACTTCCTTTCAATACTGATCGGATCTGTCGTATAATTTTTCGTCTCTTTAATGAAACGGTTGTTTCCTGGCAGATCAGTTCCGATACCAAAAAGGTCACCAGTACATACCTACACTCTCAACCTGATATTTCTTTCGACTCGCGGCTTCTTAACTACAAAAACTTGAGACCACAACCTCTTCTGAGAACTCTCAGGGAACCTGACGTTCCTCTATGTTGGTTAGGTAGGTTTTCCTCTAGTCAGGACCCACAAATAACCTTTCTGACTACAACTTCGACTTTGAAGTCATGGAACCGGTGGACGACGTTTCTCGACTGAGTAAACTTTTCCGGGACTACGACCCTTTCTAACTTCCGTCCTCTTCCCCTGTTGTCTCCTACTCTACCGATCTACCGTAGTGGCTGAGTTACCTGTACCCAAACCCATCTGAGGTCGTCAACCACTACCTGTCCCTCCGGACCGCACGACACCAAGTACCCCAGCATTTTTCAGCCTGTGTTGACTCGCTGACTTGACTTGACTAACAACAATAACTAATAATGACAGAAACACAAGCATCACCTGAAAATGAGACTTCTTTACTCAAGACTTTTCACAATTTACCATAGATTCTAGTACATGGGAAACTTTCCTCCAAACATAAATTAAAAAGTCCATCAATTTACTCTCTTGTACCTCGTTAATATGTCAAAATAACAGTCAGTTTGATAGGTTAAACTTATTAAATACGGGGTTCACTCCTTCGATAAACTCTGTAATTTGATTGTATATCGAATACATAAAGTAGATGACATGACAGTGTTAATAGTCCTTTACTACCATCTTGTAACGAGAGACACAATGACAACACCACCAGACTTAACACAGAGGGAAAGAGGGGTGTGGTTAAAAATACACCTTTGGGGTTGAGAATTACACTCATTTAAACCTCTACCTAGGAAATCTCCACTAATTCCAATTTACTTCAACATTCGACGACGACGGCGACGACGTAGCGAAGTCAGCACAGGTTAAGACACGCTGGGGTGTCTGCCGTCGGGTGGTCCGAGGGGACAGGGACCCTAAGAGGTCCGTTAGGTTTTCCTAACCTCAGGAAAATTCTTCTTCTTTTCTGTAGTTACAAGAAACAAGAGACACTATGTCACTCCTTATCGACACTCTCCCATGTCGTTCTCCCACCGGTAAATGTTCAGTCTTTCTCTAGGAGAGTGGTCTTTGATTTAAACGGTCGTGGAACTAGTACCTGAAGATCTTGAAACTCTTTTATTTGCCGACAACAAGTTAAAAAAATATCGTCGGACTCATCTGATTATAGATAACTTCCTTAAGGCGGGGGCGGTTCGTCCTGTAGACCTTTTATACGACAACGAAAAGATCCGTATATTTCTTACGAGTTTGATGGCGTGTTAACGTGAGTAGAGTGTACGATCATTTCATTACGAGTTTTAAGAGGTTCGGTCCGAAGTCGTTATGCACTTGGCACTTGAAGGTCTACAAGTTCGACCAAAAGCTTTTCCGTCTCCTTGGTCTCTAGTTTAACGGTTGTAGGCGACCTAGTAGCTTTTTCGTTCTCTCAAGCTCTTTTTGTAGATAAAGACGAAATAACTGATACGGTTTCGGAAACTGAGACACCAAGTGTTATTTGACACCTTTTAAGACTTTCTCTACCCTTATGGTCTGGTGGACTGGACGGAGAACTCTTTGGATATACGTCCAGTCCTTCGTTGTCAATCTTGACCTGTACCTTGTTGTCTGACCAAGGTTTGTCCTTTTCCACATGTAGTTCCGACATATAACAGTGGGACGAAGAAATTGAATATATGTCTCATGTAGTACTCTTTACGATCCGACCTTCTTCGTGTTTGACCTTAGTTCTAACGGTCCTCTTTATAGTTATTGGAGTCTATACGTCTACTGTGGTGGTAATACCGTCTTTCACTTCTTCTTGATTTTTCGGAGAACTACTTTCACTTTCTCCTCTCATTTTTTCAACCGAATTTCGAGTTGTTAGTCTTGTGATTCTAGTACCGTAGACCAGGGTAGTGAAGTACCCTTTACCTNTGGGACGAAGAAATTGAATATATGTCTCATGTAGTACTCTTTACGATCCGACCTTCTTCGTGTTTGACCTTAGTTCTAACGGTCCTCTTTATAGTTATTGGAGTCTATACGTCTACTGTGGTGGTAATACCGTCTTTCACTTCTTCTTGATTTTTCGGAGAACTACTTTCACTTTCTCCTCTCATTTTTTCAACCGAATTTCGAGTTGTTAGTCTTGTGATTCTAGTACCGTAGACCAGGGTAGTGAAGTACCCTTTACCTACCTCTTTGTCACCTTTGTCACAGTCTGAAAGAAAAAACCCCGAGGTTTCAGTGACGTCTACCACTAACGTCGGTACTTTAATTTTCTACGAATGAGGAACCTTCCTTTCAATACTGGTTGGATCTATCGTATAAGTTTTCGTCTCTGTAATGAATCGGTTGTTTCCAGACAGATCAGTTCCGATACCAAAAAGGTCACCAGTGCATACCTACACTCTCTACCTGACACTTCTTTCGACTCACGGTTTCTTAACTACGAAAACTTGACACCACAACCTCTTTTGAGAACGCTCAGGGAACCTGACGTTCCTCTAGGTTGGTCAGGTAAGATTTCCTCTAGTCAGGACCCACAAGTAACCTTCCTGACTAAGACTTCGACTTTGAGGTTATGAAACTGGTGGAGTCCACTTCTCGACTGAGAAACCTTTTCTGGGACTACGACCCTCCCTAACCCTCGTCCTCCTCTTCCCCTACTGTCTCCTACTCTACCGACCTACCGTAGTGGCTGAGTTACCTGTACTCAAACTCACTTGACGTCCTCAACCACTACCTGTCCCCTCCGGACCAGACGACACTAAGTACCCCAACGTTTCTCGACCTGTGCTGACTCTCTGACTTGACTTGACTTGACCACGGATAGAAGTTAGTTCACAAAGATTCTGCTTTTTCTCTCTCTTTCTCTTTCTATCATGTTTCAGTCTTAGAAAAGTATTTCAATAAATCACTAATAAGATTGTCAATTTATTTTACGACTCTACCATTCACTTGAATTAGTGGAAGTAAAATGTTTAATCCTGTGAATCCAGATTTCTTTCCTTCAGTCGAGAAAGGACTGACTCGGTCTTGATTCTCATTAGGAAGACGTGTCTCGAGAGTGGTAATGTGGGTGACGAAAACTCGATAACCATAGAAGGACCCCGATGTCCCACGTCATTTCTCCTTTCCTTCCCTCTTTAACTGACGTGGGAGTGTTTAATTCTAAATTCCTGTGTGTAATAAAATGGACTTGGTTTATGTCCTGGAGAGTCTCTTCAAGAAAAAAAAAAAAAGGAAAGAGAATAAATTTTTTAGTCAACTCTATAAAAACTAATTCTAATATTTATTTCATATTTGAAACGTCTAATAAAACTCTTGATTCTTATCACCTAAAGTAAATTAATTTATTCACTGTCGAGTATTGGGTGTGAAGAATTTATTATTACTGTACCCTAATAGTCGTGACATTTTTAAACTTTTATCCATCTTCAGATTATAAATTTCAATCCACAATGTATATACTAAAAAATGTTCTCATCAATGTTGTTGACGTTTCGTGATGTATGTACACCATTAAGGGGAAATACTACGAGATTTTAAAGAGGAACATGTAGATAGATAGGTAGATAGATGGATGGAACGATAGTAGAGAGATATATATCTATATAAGTGTACGTGTGTGTAATATAACTTCTAATTCTATATGCACTGTTTCTGACAACGAATAGGATGTAGGTAAGAAAGGAAGAAGGGACCATTGTTTTGGGGATTTAACAACCGACACCCATACCCGGTGTAAATTTCGATGTCAACGGTCGGGGGGGACCACCTATCGGGAAGAGATTGACCTGTATTAACCCACTCCGAAGATCCTTTCGATGAAAATTTCTCGACCAATCGTACTTCAGTGTCAGAAAACGGAAGTGAGGGACGGGAGGACGGAGAATCTTACACTTATACTACCGGTCTGATGCAGTCGGCAAAAGACTAATACTCCACTAAGACTCCTAGTGTCGATACTCTAGTCCGACTCTCTTGTCTGTCACTTCCTTAGTTCTTGTAATCGTTGTCACCTCGGTGGCTACCTCTGGACCTGACTGATTTGGACCTAAATAAAATACTCTTTTTTTCAACACAAGAAAGCTCGGAGCTAATAAAACCCAAAAATAATATACAATATTAACCTCATATACAAGGTACTCCCGTCCTTAGAAACGGACAATATCAGTGACCGTATAGGGTCTCTGGACTGAATCAGTAAGTCCTTTATGACCATAACTCACTGACGCCGCATTATGTTCGGATTTGGAAGTGGCATAAAAAACATTGTCACGTTTCTTATTTGATCCTTGTAAGACCTCAAAAGACGTCACGGTTTCTTTTCAATTATCTTATAACTTTACTCGTTTGTGTTTCGTCGACCTTCGAACCGGTCCTCACCATGTCCTTCTAAAGGTCAGATTCGATTTTTATCACACCACCAAGACCTTTCCTGTCTTCGACCAGGGTCGACGCCATTTGACAAATGCTACTAGGACTACCACCTTCTTTAAGGTTCTATAATCGGTGGGAAGGACTGGTTATGCACTGATGTCGTAACACTTTATAAAGTAGAGTGTACGATCCAAAAGATCTTATTTTTGTTAAGTCAAGTCAGCAAGTCAGCACAGGTTGTAGAACGCTGGGGTACTCGACGTCGTACGGTCCGGAGTATTTATTTAGTATGAGGATACGACCTGAAATCCGTGAATTTTCAGTTCAGGTCCAGATTAAACAAACATAGAGGTCTCAGAATTTCTTAAGAGGCACATGTCATTCGGACGGTATTTACAAACTTTTGGACTCAACTTAACTCTTTAATTCCTTGTCCTCTATACTTTATAAATAGAAGAGGATAAAGAGAGGAAGGGATAGAAGTGTGGGGAGGGGTATACACTTCAGAGGTTACACCTCAGATCCAAAGGATCTCCATACCTACTTTCATCTCATTTCCTGACGGATTTTGAGGTCACGATCTTTATATAAGAGACACTGAAAATTTTAATTAATGAGCTTTCGAAGAAAAAATTTACGTTTACTCGATACCTTGTTTCTTATGACTCGAAATTACAGTTAAACAAAATTACAGTTAAGGTATGAAAAGGATGTAAAAATAAAGAAGACTACATTCTACCTTCAAAGGTCACCTAGTTAGTAAAGATCGATCCTCCAGAACTTTTGACATCGTCGCTATCTCTTTGATTAGATTTATAAAGTTTTCGGTTTGTCCTTAACGTGTAAATATTAAGACGTCGTTTCCGGTCAGTCTTTAAGATTAAAATAAACAAAAATACGACCTTAATATACTTAGGTCACACCAATGTAAGTAAGAGACTACTACTATAATTGAAGACTGATTTGTGAATACTACCTCTTCCTTTACCGCTGGGTGAGGCCGTAAGAGCGGACCTTTTAAGCTACCTATCTCCTCGGACCGTCGATGTCAGGGACCCAAACGTTTCTCAGTCTGTGCTAAATCGCTGATTCGTGTTGGTGAATACTTTGGTACTGTAAAGACCTCGAGTACCTCCTTTTTTTAAATTTTTACAAATACCATAATTTGTCCAACTAGATTCTAAGACGTGCCAGTTCTTCTGATTCCGTATCGTAACGACGGACAGTACGTGTGGTATACCCTCGAGAAGACAGTCGAAATAACCATATTAACTATTTATCTTTTACATATATAGATATGTACAAAACAATACAATATGTAACACTTTACTCGAAGTGTTAGTGTGATCGTCACGTCGTTTGTACGTAGACATCTCCGATGTCTACTCTTTTAAACATTATCTCCTTTTGGTGTAAAGTCTCAAAGAGAAAAAAGAGGTGTTTAAACATTATTGTTTTTCCTGATTTTCACTCGTTGTCCTATGTTTCGTGTAATGAAAGTACCGAGGAGAGATGACTTTGACGTAGGAGACCGAGTCATACCTGAGGAAAGTTGTCTCGTTATGGATCTGAACCTTTACCCCGTTAGTCGCAGTGGAAGTGCGTACACACTGTTTTGACATTAAAGACTTAAACCAATATTTCCTGGTATTGACCACACTATTTCTATAGAGCCGAGTAAACCCTTGTTTGTACCTTACAAAGTAAAAGGTCAATAACACTGGTTGATAAAGAATAGATTAGGAAAGGTACGACCCATCGTCTTGATAACCATTTTCGTCCCAGAGGAAGGACACTGTTACTGTGAACTCATGAGTCGTTTCATTGTCACAATGTTTCGAGTCAAGTCAAGTCAAGTCAAGTCAGCGAATCAGCACAGGCTGAAAAACGCTGGGGTACTTAGTGTCGTGCGGTCCGGAGGGACAGGTAGTGGTAGAGGACCTCAAGTGAGTCTGAGTGCAGGTAACTCAGGCACTACGGTAGGTCGGTAGAGTAGGAGCCAACAGGGGAAGAGGAGGACAGGGGTCAGGGAGAGTCCAGGGACCTTTAGAACTACCCTTATTACGATACCTTAAATACGTTTTCGTCGAATCTAACTCATGAAGGAAAGTCAGATATCCATCGCTGAAATTTTAGGGTAGACGAGTTGTAGTGAAGAAGGGAGAGAACATCGTCGACTGAAGACAAGAGTGTTGGGAGTGAGGTGTTCGGACCCACATTTTGGTTCCGACTCTGAAAGGGTCAGGAGACTCGGTCTCTGTGAGGGTAAGTTCTTGACGTGTACTGGGATCGATGTGATCAATTAAGGACCATGAAAAAAAAGATAAACGAAAGGTGAAACTCCTCTTCGACCGGACTTATAGGATCGTTTGTACTATCTTTATTATCTTCATCTTAATGGTCCTACGTACGTACGATTCAGTGAAGTCAGTACAGGATGAGAAACACTAGGACACCTGACATCGGGCGGTCCAAGGAGGCAGATACTCCTAAGAGGTTCGTTCTTATGACCTCACCCAGCGGTACGGGAGATGGTCCCTAGAAGGGTTGGGTCCCTGACTTGGACATAGAGAATACAGAGAACGTAACCGTCCGACCAAGAAATGATGATCACGGTGGACCCTTCAGGTCTTAATGGTCCTATATCCAGAATATTTGCCTCTTCCGTTACCGTTGGATGAAATCATGAGAACGAACCTTTTGGGAACCTGTCTCCTCGGACCACCCGACGTCAGGTACCCCAGCGCTTCTCAGCCTGCACTGACTCACTAAAGTGAAAATGAAAAGTGAAAGTACGTAACCTCTTCTTTTACCGTTGGGTGAGGTCACAAGAACGGACCTCTTAGGGTTCTTACCGTCTCGGACCACCCGACGGTAGATACCCCAGTGTGTCTCAGCCTGTGCTGACTTCGCCGAATCGTCGTCGTCGTCGTCGTCGTCGTCCAGAATATTTTCACGACACAAGGTGACCTTAACAGGGTGGATAAAATTTACCTGATTTCTGTAGAGGGGTCTTCTCCAGTCTACATGACTTTAATTAAAGGAGTACCAGATTTCAAATCATAAAGTCTTTAATTTTCAGTCTTATTCGGATCTGATGTTTCTCATTTCTTAGCGGGTACAAACTTTATTTCTTAGGGTCACTTCGTCTTCCGTCACTCACTCGTCAACTACGTAAAATTTATAAATATTTACAAATCTGAGACAAAATGTCACACCCCATTAGACAATATGTCTATTTTCAAAGACAAGATAGGTTTTTATCGAGTGTTCCGACACTTAGTGTGTCTGTATCATCTTCAGATAACTTGAGTTTTACCATAAGTCTCTAGAGTCCCGAGTTCTCGCTAATAGACTGTGAACACACAAGGTTTGTACTAAATTAACTTTAATTCTTCGTAACTAACCATTTTATGTACTTTATTTTTCTTGACCTCCGACTGATAACATGAACTTTAACGAAAATAGGTTTGTACCCCTCCCTGTCCCCCTGACACTTACATAAACTTCGATTTTCACCACATTTTATTTGAAAATTTTTGTTATACAAAAAGATTTTAGTCTACATTCGAGTTTTATGTTTTTTCATGTCCAAGTTAGGGACCCTACCCTTTTAGGGGCCATCTCCCGTACCGCTGGGTGAGGTCATAAGAACGAATTTCTTAGGAGTATCTGTCATTTTCTTATCCGTGAAGTTTCCCTGAAGTTTCTGTCTTTGCTCCGTTTCTTGAAGTGTCTTTATATCCTCTTTTTTACTGTCAAGATTTATAACAGATCAAAATTTATTTTAAAGACCAAAATATTTCTATCCTTAATTCGGGTCGGAGGGGGTAGGAAAAACCATCTTTCATCCTTTCACTAAATACTTAAGGTCCTAAAAAAAAAGATTGTAAGGTTTAAACCTATAAAACATAATATGTATAAAATTATAGATTTCTATATTTTATCAGATGTTTCTTAGATCCTCTGAATTTAAAAATGGGATTAAAAATTTCTTTATATCATAATGATCAAAATAGTCATCACTGTTCATGTAAATGATTTTTTATGGTTTAACCCTTAACCCTATAACATACAAATTACATACGTGTTTAAGACTTAACATATGATTTTAATTTATCACTTTAAATACAGTTATATTACTTTTTGTACTCCAAAGTTCACTTTGTATAACACGAACTACATATATTTGTGAACTATAAAACACTTAATCAAGATTATACAATTCTGTTAACTTTTAAAGGACTTAGATATCTTTTGAAACAAAACTTTAACACGTGTTCAAATTTACAAATCGTAAACTGTGTAAATATATATAAGTATATACACATAAGTAGTTATATATGTACCCCGTCCACTCTTTGATACAAACTTAGACCCCCGTCTTAAGAAAAAGGTCCTTTGGAGTTAGACACGAAATTTTCGGATGTTGAATAACCTATCCGGATGGGTACAATACCAACCATTAGGTAAATTTCAGTCGACAACGTTTAAAATTAGTAAGATGTGTTATGACAATATCATTACAGATCTGAACCGGAAGTCTCTTCCGTTGCCGTGGGATGAGGCCATGAGAACGGATCTTTTAGGGTACCTGCCTCCTCGGACCATCCGACGTCAGGTACCCCAGCGATCCTCAGCCTGTACTGACTCGCTGAAGTGAAAGTGAAAAGTGAAAGTACGTGACCTCTTCCTTTACCGTTGGGTGAGGTCACAAGAACGGACCTCTTAGGGTCCCTACCCCCTCGGACCACCCGACGGTAGACACCCCAGCGTGTCTCAGCCTGTGCTGACTTCGTTCAATCGTCGTCGTCGTCGTCTAAACCGGGACGAGTTTGTTGATCAGTGATATCGGATCAGTTAACTTTGTATATTAATTAACAGTGTTACTAGTTGAATTAATTTACAATAATAGATTTATTTTACACTAAATTTGTCTAAGAAGAACTAACTGAAAACGTCCAAAATCAAGTGTTTAGTAATTCTGTTTTTATAAACATAAATAATTTTATCTTAAGATATGATCTCCAATCTCTATAGATATTAATTTTATTTGTGTTAACTTTATATATACTGTAAAACCAGGGATGTAGTTTTCTCCTAAGGTCTAATAGAGTTCCCGGTGGATATGAAATGTATATGGGTAGAAACGATAAGTATATCTTAAGATTCTATAGTTCTATTTGAAACTAATAGGATGACCTTTACTTTCTAATATTAACCATGACCCAGTTCTATAATGATTCTTTTAGTAAAGTTAAAGATGTTTGACATTAAATTTATATATATATATATAAATAAATGAACCAACGTGACCCAGAATCAACATCGTACACCCTAGAAATCACCATCGTACACCGGTCCATAGTTTGGGTACAGGAGACTTAACACTCACGTCTCAGAATTGGTGACCTGGTGTTCCCTTCAGGGTGTTTGATATGACAATTTTATATTGTTATTATATATTGTACTGTTTTTTGACTGTATAGTAAAATTTCTTCCTCTGAACATCGAGTATTTTCCCTTTTTCACTAAAAATTTTGGAAAGTGGACTTCTGAGGGGAAATTGTCAGGACTCCAAGTGTAACAATATAAAATCTAGTAAACTATAGGGTGTCTAGTGATTCGAGACGACCAAAAAAAAAAAAAAGTGAGAAAAAAGGACGAAGTCAAAACTATTTACACGAAGGATAATGAAGTTCAAGTGATTAGAAAAGAAGTCATAATAGGTTAAACAGTAATTAGGGTAAGTTAAATTAAAATTAAAAATTTTTATAAAAATAAATAAATAAACTGATGGGGTTCAGAAACAACGTCGTACGTCTTAGAAAATCGACGTCGGACACTCTAGAAATCAACGTTTTATGGCTGAGAATGAACTCCATACACCCTAGATCAAGAGATGGTTCGTACCTTGGGTCCCGGGGACGTAACCTTCGTTTCTCAGATTCGGTGACCTGGTCGTCCCCTCAGGTGATTAAAATTAAAATAAAAAGAAGAGACCTTTGAATCAAAACAACAAATAATATAGAAGGTAAAATAGGAGTGATACGAGTGGGGACAAAGAAAACATAAAAATTCGTCAATACGGATAAATACTATGGACAAAATTACAGAAGCTACTAACGTGATAGAGACGGTAAAGACACAGATAACGACGTTGACTAAAAAAAGGAAACAAACACACCGTTCAAAGCTATCCTACGATTTATATTGTACAAGATCAAACAACGACAAGTCAGCGATTTAGTACAGACTGAGATACTGGGGTACCTGACATCGTGTAGTCCTAAGGGACAAGAAGTGATAGAGGGTCTGAAACGAGTTTGAGTACAGGTAACTAGGTCACTACGGTAGGTTGGTAGAGTCGGAGACAGTGGGAGAAGAGGACGGGAGTTAAAAAGGGTCGTAGTCCCAGAAAAGGTTGTCCACGGGTTTCTTAATCTCATAGTCGACGTCGTAGTCAGGAAGGTTACTTATAAATCCTAACTAAAGGAAATTATAACTGATCAAACTAGAGGAACGTCAGGTTCCCTGAGAGTTCTTAGAAGAGGTCGTGGTGTTAAGCTTTCGTAGTTAAGATGCCGTAAGTCGGAAGAAATACCAGGTTGACAGTATAGGTATATACTGATGATCTTTTTGGTGTCGAAACTGATGTACCTGGAAACAACTGTTTCACTACAGAGACGAAAAAATTATACGACAGATCCAAACAGTATCGAAAAGAAAGTTCCTGGTTCACAGAAAAACTAAAGCACCGACGTCAGTGGTAGACATCACTAAAACCTCGGGTTCTTTTATTTTAGACAGTGAGAAAGGTGACAAATGGGTAGATAAACGGTACTTCACTACCCTGGCCTACGGCACTAGAAGTACAAAACTTACAACTCAAAATTCGGTCGAAAAAGTGGGAGAAAGAAAAAAGGAGAAAGTGGGAGAAGTTCTTTCTTCGAGAAACCAAAGAGAAACAAAAGACGGTGACCTCACCATAGTAGACGTATAGACTCCAATAACTATAAAGAGGACCGTTAGAACTAAGGTCGAACCCTAAGTAGGTCGGGCCGTAAAGGGTACAACATGAGGCGTATATTCAATTTATTCGTCTGATTGTTAGATGTCAGAACAGTATACGGAAAGGGTTAAAACTTAGTCAGTCAACAAGACACAGACCAAGATTACCAACGAAGAACAGGACGGATGTCCAAAGAGTCCTCCACCTATTCCAACAGACCATAAGAGTAGAGAAATTCTTAAAAGGTGTCAAACAATACTAGGTGTGTCAGTTTCCGAAAAGAAGTTCTCTAGAGATCAGAAAGGGTAAGATAACAAAAGGAGATAAAGAAGCGTAACAAACGAATTCCGAAAGAATAGAGAGGAACGATAAACAACCTTGAGACGTAAGTCAACTCATATAGAAAGGAAAGGAGGAAACGAAAAACGAAAAAAAGAGAAAAGAGTCGATAAACATTCGGGAGGAGTCTGTTGACGAAACGGAAGAACGTAAAAAAAAAAGAAACGTTACCAAAACCAATGGTCGAGGATTACAATACTTGAAGACAGGTATCAAGGAGCCCGTGAAACGTATGGTCTAGATTAGGGAACTTAGATAAGTAGTGGAGGTAACATATTAGTATTCCCTAAACTAAATCGAGTATGGATTTACCAGATCACCATAAAGGACGAAAGAAGTTGAGTTCGGACTTAAAACGTTATTTCTCGAGTACTAGACTCGGTACCAGTCGAGGTCCAGAACAAAAACAACTGACATGTCTCGAAGAGGTAGAAGTCGATGTTTCTTATATTAGTTAGACTAAAACCATAACTGGTAGACCACTACAGGTATACATCTCAGCAGAGAGCGCAACAACCATCTCCCACAAACGAGACTGGTCACACAAGAACACCGTTTTGAGACAATCGGAAACGTGACTAAGAAAAACATAAAGTTCCGGTTTGAACGGATATTGAGGTGTATAGAGAACTGAAGGATGAAAACGTAAAAGTTAGGGGACATTTCTTTTTCCCCCGTAGGGACCACCGAGTCACCATTTCTTATGTGGACTTTAAGTCCTCGGCGTCCTCTGTATCGAAACTAGAAACCAAACCCTTCTAGGGTGTCTCCTCCGTTACCGTTGGGTGAGGTCATAAGAACGGTATCTGTCTCCTCGAACCGCCCGATGTCAGGTACCCCAACGTTTCTCAGTCTGTACTGACTTCGTTGACTCGTGTGTGCGTACCATTTTTCCTGTAAAAAAAACCACAATCAAGATCTTACAGAACATCCAGATTTGACAAGTCGAAGTCGGAGAAGTCACATTCACAAACCCCGTATCTGAACCTAATCACACTGCATCTTACCAAACGGAACCTTTGTCTGGTTCCAGTAAGACAACAAAAACTCTACCGTAGGTTCATGAAGTAAAGTCCGAGAATAACTGATAAAACTCCCGACGAGGTAAAGAAGATTTCCTAAGAACGGATATCATTATCGGTATTACCAGTAGACTCAATTTAAGTGGGTAAGGGTAGGTAAAATCAAGTGACTAAGGATTTCACAGCTACAAGTGGGAACGGCAGAGGATACCCTCGTGTGGGTTCGATGGAACTAAGTACCTGGATTGTCAGGTCCAAGGATACGTTATAACAAGAAATGTCGTAACCTGAAATGAAAAGTGAAACAAGATCAAAAGGACTCACAATATAAAAACAATATAAAGAAACCTCCTATAGTTGGAAAAAGACTGTTCATTGTTTATTTGTTTAGATGAATACCCAATTGAAAGAACAAAGATTTGAGTCAATTCTGTTTCAATCCCGGAAGATACGTCTAAAGATCTTAAGAAAGAGATATATCGAAAGAGGAGAGTCTATGTACAAGTGTAGGATTGGTAGATTCGGAGGAGTTTAAGATTAGGAAAATAGAAGTATAATTCTATGACCCTCAGACAACTTCAAGAGGAAGGAATGTAATGACATGTCTTTTACGGAAGACTGTCTTTTCAGTGGAGTAAGTAACGGGGAAAAAGTCCCAAGGTTAAACACATGACGAACAACAGTTTATGGACTTTGATGTCTCTCATTTCTTAACATATCGTATACAATGGTAATATAATTCTTTTACTCTATATATGTACACACACACACAAATATAATGTGTTAAGTCGTTATATTATGTAATGAAATTTTTTAATAAAGAACTTAAAGACTAAGGTCGGTACTGTCTCTTTATCCTGAACCCTAATAGGAGGGTCACTTTTATTGGTCTTTTGATCTTTTTATGCTATTACCAATCTCTATCAGTTGTAAGGAAAAATATCAACGTATCTTGAGGTACCTCACTTATATAGTATCAAATAATTTGGTTCAGGACTTACTCTTGTAAACTACTCAAAGTTAGAAAACAATAACATTTGTCATGACGAAGGGTCCTTCGTGATCACCATTTCTTGGATGGACGGTTACGTCCTCCGTATACTCCACGACCAATCTAGAGACCCAACCCTTCTAGGGGTTCTCCTCCCGTACCCTTTAGTGAGGTCATGAGAACGAACCTCTTATGGTACTCTCCTCGGACCGTCCGACGTCAAGTATCCCAGCGTTTCTCAGTCTACACAGACTTCGTTGAATCGTGTGTGTATGTGTGTGTGTGTGTGTGTGTCATGATTTTACTTGACGGAACATTTTTACAGAAACCATTAAAGTGGTCACATTGGAACCCTATATAAAAATCTTTGACCTAATGGTCATAAGAACGGACCTCTTAGGGTACCTGTCTCCTGGGTCCGTCCGATGTCAGGTATCGCAACGTTTCTCAGCCTGTACTGACTTCGTTGAATTGTACGTCCATCATTGACTTTTTACCTTATGATCATATTAAACTTAAACGTAAATAGAGTAATACTTACTCCAACTCATAGAAAAATATACCATTTTCTGTGGACATAAAGGTATAAAGATATCGAGTGAAAAGGTATCCTGAAAACCAGATATAAAAATCTTTGAGTAAAAGTCCCGACACGATAGTCGACGTCTATAAAAAAGGATCAAACGATAAGTAGAAAAATCAAACACTGTAGTAAACGGTATACTTCTGAAAAATACAATAGTTCAAATACGTAAAAAGGAGAAATCAAGAATTTAAAACTCAGTATCAGGATTTTCCAAAGGAACGAGGATTCAACTTTTCTTATATGGGTATATAAATAACGTCTAGAAGGGGTCTCCGAGTCGTCATTTCTTAAACGGACGTTACGTCCTCGGTGTCCTCTGTGTCCAAGTTAGGGACCCAGTCCTTCTAGGGACCCAGTCCTTATAGGGACCTCTTCCTGTACCGTTGGGTGAGGTCATAAGATCGGACCTCTTCGGGTACCTGTCTTCTGGGACCACCCGATATCAGGTATCCCAACGTTTCTCAGTCTGTACTGACTTCACTGAATCGTGTCCGTGTGTGTGTATTTAACTAACTCATGAATATATCAAAGTAAAAAAAGTATAAAATAGAGAAATAGCTCAAATGTTACTTTTTCTTGAACGTCGTTTTTTCAAGATAAAATTTTATCCCCGAATTTGTGAACGTTTGGAGAAAGAGACCAGACCTAATATAAGTCGGTCTATTCAACTGTATGCTTCAGACTGTAAGTCCTCCTAAAGAAATAAGGAACCGGAAGTTTTTATGGTAAATGAAGACTTGGAGGAGGGACAAGTAAAAAATATTAATCTAGAATATAGGTTTACCTTAAAAAGAACCACATACCACACCCTTTACTTAGATTAAAATAGAAAAGGTATACCGAAACATCAATGAGGTTATGGTGAAAACCTTTCAGGGAAACTAGGTTATGAGATTTTCATACAAAGAATATGATTTAAAAGGATACATTAAGCTAGATAAATACCTATCAGATAAGACAGAGTAACTAAACAGATAAATAAGTTCTTCGTCACGATAATTAAAATCTTCGGAATACAGAAATTGTTGACAGGACGACGACGACGACGACGATTCAGCGAAGTCAGCACAGGCTGAGACACGCTGGGATATCTGCCGTCGGATGGTCCGAGGGGGCAGGGACCCTAAGAGGTCCGTTCTTGTGATCTCACCCAACGGTAAAGGAAGAGGTTACGTACTTTCACTTTTCACTTTCACTTCAACGAGTCAGCACAGGCTGAGAAGCACTGGGGTACCTGACGTCGGATGGTCCGAGGAGACAGGGACCCTAAGAAGTCCGTTCTTGTGACCTCACCCAACGGTAACGGAAGAGGCAATTGTTGATATTACAGTGTCTTTTATCGACACTGATGAACCCTTTTTCAGTGTCGATAATGAGACCACCTCACTGGAGTCGATATCAAGGACCGGAAACTCCCAAGAACCAAAGTCAGAAAAGACTCGGACCTACGGTTGGACCGTAACTACATACTCAAGATTATAGGAGTGTTTTTTAAGTGAAAACCCAAAACCATCAGTCTCAACCCAAAGGTTTCGAATGTGTTTTCCAGAATGACACCGAGATACATGAACGGTACTAAACACATAGATTTAATATAATTTCTCTACGGAAATTGTCATTCTTAACATCAGTTTTACTGTCTTCTTCTTCCTCTGTGTAACTGTCAGACCCTTTGTCACTTATGCACCCACCCTGTACCTCACTAACCTCTTCCTTTATCGTTGGGTGAGGTCATAAGAACGGACCCTTTAGGGTACCTGTCTTCTCGGACGAATTTTGGGAACTTACAGAGGAAAAGAATATCTTACTTTAACTTGAATTAAAAGAACTTCTACGAAGTTTTAGATCGGAGTCGGAGTCAAAGGTATGAACAAAGACTTGGTAGTATAGTCTGTACATAAGATTAACATCATCATCATCATTTGTTTTAACGAAATAGTTTAGGATATCCATATAACTTCCACAGGACACGAATTTGAATAAATTTAATATAGAGACCCCCACCCCCCACCCCCAAGCCCCTTCCTAGAAATAAACGCATGTTCAGGAGTCAATTAGACTAGACGCGGGCACCGATTCCTGGTGACGAGGACCACAAACGACCTTACCTACCTCTCTCTCAATCTTCGACAACGTATTCACTTCTTTGGTTCAAGTAAAAGGTCCTGATATCTAAAAAGGACCTCTTAATTCTTTAAGTTTTGTACTAAAATATAATTTTGTTTAACCGTAATTAATACTTTATTTACCGTTTGTAGTTCTGTTTTGTCTCCCTAGTTTGTCTACGTTTGTTTGGTATAACTGGGAACACCTGAAATTGGAGTTTAATAAAGATTTCTGAAGTGTGAGGGACGGAACCTTTCCTCTTCAAACCTTTGTGTCGATGACATGTGTCGAAGGTCTTGTTCTTCATTCTTACCAGAAAACTTCACCATAAAATTATAAATTTAAACTGTTTATCTGACAGAATTGAAGAAAATTTGAAATACGTCGAAAGTTTACTTGACCAACATAATACGTACGGACGACAAAAACTATACTAATGGAGAATTGACCACCGGACAAAAAGATAGTCCTCCGTGGACTATCTAGACCAATAGAGAGGAAATCACTATAATCATTGATAACTAGTAGGTATAGACTTAGGTTTAAGTGATTCGACGTTTTACTTGATCAGGAGTGTAGTGTTACTTTTTTCGTCTACACTACACTACCAGAATAGAAGGGTAATGTTATTTCTCGTGTTTGAGATATAACCTAGGGACCAGAATAATGATTGAGGAATAGACTGTAACCCCAGAAGGGACCACCGAGTCCACCATTTCGTAGAAGGGACATATATCCTCTAGTCCCAAACTAGGGACTCAGTCCTTCTAAGGGACCTCTTCCCTAATAGATAAGTGAGGTTATAAGACCGAACCTCTTAGGGTACCTGTCTCTTCGTACCGTCCGATATCAGGTACATCAATGTTTCTCGACCTGTACTGACTCGCTGATTGTGAAAGTGATGAAGTGAAGTGAAAAGACTGTAACCCACTGGAAAAGGGAGACCCAAGGATCTCAGGAGTAGTATTTTTACACTCTATACGGAGATTTCGTCAATCGTACCACTCTACCCGTGAACAATAAAAAGGTTTACCTTTACCGCGATTCTGTGTAAACTAGTACAATAATGACCTTTTACTTGAACCGTAGTCAATGTCGTCTTCATTGAATAATACGTTTTTAATTTTACTCAGGAAACTAATATCTAAAGGGTGATAGATCTAAAATGAGTGACGCAGAGGACTCGTAAAATTGGACGAAATACCAGGATACATAAAGAACCTTAATCTATAACTTAGAGTCGAAGCCTAAGACGCCAAAACTACTCTAAGTGTGGACGACAAAAACCATACGAATGGAGTATTAACCACCAGACAAAAAGATAGTCCTTCGTGTACTATTAAGACCGATAGAGAGGAAATCATTAGTAGGTATGGACTTAGGTTTAAATGACTCTACGTTTTACCACTTTTAAGATTGATGGAATCTGAGGTATACATAATATACTTTATAAAGATATTTCTATTGTAAGGGAGTGGGTGACAGACCAATGGGTCATCATAAAAGTAAGAAATGTGAAAAGTAAAGCCATCTTGACGATAAGATTGACTTATGAATTTGTGTCGTGTAATCTCGAAATTTACTAAAAGTCAAATTGGATTAGGTCGTGAAAAAATACCTACTTCTTTATTTGAGTTTCTCCAATGTTGTCAAAAGGTTAAAGATTTTCAAGTGTCATCAATCATCTCAGAGTCGTCCTATGTTCTGTTAAACAAAAAATCAGCGATTCAACACAGGTTAAGAAACGCTGGGGTACCTGATGTCGTACGGTCCAAAGGGACAGGAAGAGATGGAGGACCTCAAACGAGTTTGAATGCAGGTAACTCAATGATCCGGTGAGTTGGTAGAGTGAAAGACAACGAGGGAAGAAGAGGACAGTAGTTAAGAAAGGGTCGTAGGCCCATAAAAGGTTACTTAGTCGAGAAACGTAGTCCACCGGTTTCATGACCTTGAAGTGGAAGTCATAGTTAAGAAGGTTACTTATAAGTCCAAACTAAAGAAAATCCTAACTCACCAAACTAAAGGAACGACAGGTTCCCTCTCATTTGTGACTGTAAAATCCTTAGTCACTTCATTTTACTTACCCTTACCCACTTTAAATCAAGTCTACTGTTAATATAGATGATGTCACCCGTTCTTAGAGAATCTTCCTTACCTTATCGGGAGTATCAGTTATTCTCAGGTTTTACGTCATGAACCCACGTCAGAGTTTTTACTGTCTTACTAGAACCAAATAAAGGTTCTGTTAAAATCCACCCAAATAAATATTTTTCTGATTAACGTTTCCACATCTCCTCAATGTCTCTTCGAAATTTCTCGACACGTCCTTGAACCTCGATCGTCGAAGTCTCGGTAGTAGTAAAGATCCCCAGTTTTCTGTTCTACTCCCTGTTCATACTTTAACACATGAAGGACATCCTAGACGGTGGAACTCTTCTCGTTGTTGAAGGATAACGCGTTGTACCGGTCGGACTGTATTGAGTACTCAGTGTTATAGGCAGGAAGGAGTCTAGGGGACGGATCTGAGAGGTAACTGGTTTGGGTCAACCATTTGTCTTTCGTTCCTTCGGGTAACTAAATTAAGTATGTCCAATCGGAGGCCTCCGTCTCTGATACGTCTATGCTTACCTCTCACCTAGATCTCTTCTCTTGAGTCCTTGTCCCGCGGCTCCGTCGTGACCTAAGTCTAAGAACGAGGATGGGATGGTAAGAAGGTACGCAAGTTTGCAAACAGATGTAGGTACCTAGAATATAATCATTAAGTGTCAGGTCCTATTACAGTAGAAGGAGACCTCACTGAAAACAAACAACTTACGGACCTTAAAAGAATTAGGTCAAAGTCACAAACGCTAAAAAAAGGACCCAACGAGTCTACAGACCTCCTTCTCAACAATAGGTGCTTTCCCAGTAAAACACAGGTCAAGTGTGGATGAAGATTTGATATAGTAGGAACGAAAAAAACGTGGGAAGGTCCACAGTTTTTACATCAAACCGGAGGGTCAACGGAGTAAGTCCAAGTATTTTTAACAGTTCGGTTTTCGTCGGGGTTGACATCCGTGCGGGAGACTTAGAGACAGGAAACAAGCTCTTAGACCAGTCTATCGAGGAGTAAGAGAGTAATCAAGAAACTATGGAGATAAAATTTAAAATAGGTCGTAAGAATCAGAAGAGACCACTCTCCCAACTAGTCATAATAAATTTGACCAGTATTAGTCTTCATCTTTAGAGAGGAAATATAAAGAGATCGAGAAAAAGTCCTTTTTCAAAATGGAATGGACATCCACAAGAGTTTCCACAGGGTTCCTGTTAGAGATTCCCCTTCACACTACCTAAGACTTACTCCTATATTAAAGTTGGTCATTTGAAGTCGAGACGACGGTACGAAAAAAAAAAAAAGTACTTTACAAGATATAATATGTAGTGTCGACGGTTAGACGAAAGACTTCAAAAGTCGAAGAATTACTGTGGTCTCTAAATCCCGTGTCCCACTTCAATCTGACTGTACACTAATGACTTCACCTACACACTCAGACTCCCGGTAACTTGTATCTCTTAAAAGGGTCACATAGTATTAATGTCTTTGTGGACACGAATCCTCAAACATGACTATGTTTCCTTTATGTACATCGAATGGCCAGACGTTCTAAGAAGTAGAGTCTGAGTCCGAGGGTACGGAAAAATTTCATATGTCTATAGTGTCCCCTTAAGGGACTACCAGATTATCAAGATCGAGATACGAAGATGATGTTCCCCTTACCCAAACTAGGGACCAGTCCCTTGAGTCTAGGGTGTACGAGTCATTCCGGTTTTATTTAAAATTTTTAATTTTTTATTTCTACAGTGTCTGATAAGTACTATAATATTAAGATAGTAAGTAAGTCATACCAAATTAGAAACGGTTCTCGAAGATGGCTCCGGAGATAAACACCACGCCTAGATTTGTTATACAATGAAGAGATAAAGGAACTTAAGAAAAACAGGGACTACGTCTTACGGTTAAACACTCGAACGTTATTTGTTATGTTAGGGGAGTTAAGGATAAAAAAATTCAATTATATTGATCTTTCGTAACATAGACTGTATAAGGAGACTTTACGGAAGTGACTTAATTGTAAATTATAATACTGGAACCGAAATTTTTATAATTTAGATTCAGACTTCTTGTATATATGAATAATGTTTAGGTATAAGTTGACGTAACATAACGGGTCTCAGGAGGTATAGTCTCAGATACATTATTTCAGAAGTATCTTAAGTCACGGTCTAATTCTAAACTGAGAAGTATACTTATACACATGAAAATACATGTGTGCACAAAAGAAAATTTCATGTAAAAAATACATGAAAATACACAAAAGAAAAACTGTCAGTTTTGTGTCTCGATTTAAATCGTTAGTTTAAAAATCAAATAGGATCGACGAACTATGGAAAATGATCGAAGGAACAAGTAAGGACTATGAAATTTTAATATAAATGGAACAAAACATGTATCTTAAATTATGAAAAACCTTAATTCTCATATATTATAAGGATGAATAGATGTACTCCTACGTCTCTTTCCCCGTTTACACAGTGGATTTCACTTTCGATCAATCGATCTTCTGTGAACAGGTAAAGTCCAAATTTCAAAAGGGAAAATAGAGAAGTCCTCATTTGGACCTTCGGGTTCGGTCCGTTACTAAAGAGAGGACAGGTGGTGATGGTACAATCTGCACGAAAACCTAATCTTTTGGGACGAAGAATATATGTCTACTTAACGTTTTTCGTTGAAAACCCACTACGTTAATCTTTTTCCGAAAGTAAGGAGGTCTGGGTGTTCGGGACTCCGTCCGTACCGTTTGACTTCCCATACCCCTAAAGTCGTGGTGTGGGTACGGGAGTCGTACCATAGGGACGGATATGTGTCCTAAGTTAAACTCAACACTTGACTTGATAAACTTAAATATGTGAAACTTGACAAGTAGTCGATATTTTTACCTTTAAAGTAGACCTAAGGAGATCTTGTCCGACACATTCTAATTGGTCGATTTGGTACGGGCAAACGACCCTCTCGGAACCCTGGTTCTTGACGAAAAAGAAGGTCGTGACATAACCTCAAACCCACGGTCATTAATCATTGTAGAAACTTCTATAATTTAGTTCAGATTTATTTTGTTTCACTGGTTTCATTTTGTTTGACACATACTTACTACCGAGACTTTTTTTAGACCTTCCCTTCGTTTCCACTGTATCAGATTTTTAATACCAAAAATCTTTTATCGAAATACTTATGAGAACCCGGAATAAACACATCAGTTTACGATAAACTCTTAAACCCGTAAGATCAAAAAGTCTATACCAGGGTTTCTGAGACGACGTAAACAACAAAACCCAGTCCTACCCCATCTCCTAACATATGAAAGTGTCTTCAAACCTCCAAACTGTTCCACAACCTTTATAATTTTCTATATATAAATAATCATTAGGTGGGTACAAAACGAAGACATACTAGTCGTTAAGCAATTTATAGATAAAAGGATACCATAGTTCAAGTTTTCGTCTACACCTAGTGTATCTAACGTTAAAGGAATGGTCTTCAAATGAAGGTAATAAAATGTTTAGAAATCTTTTTCGATTCCAGTGAACCGAAGTAACTCCTATGTCAACACGTCTATGTTAACAAGTCAACGATCCACAAAGGGGAGTAATAAAGGAAAGAAGAAAATTGGGGAAGGATGAATTGATAAAATAGGGAGGAAAGGGGGACAACAAATCAGTAGACTATGAACGTTGGGGTACCTGACATCGAACGGTTCGAGGAGACAGGTACCCTAAAGAGTCCGTTCTTATGACCTCACCCAACTGTAAAGGAAGAATGGGTGAGTCCTTGTCTTGGGTGGTGAGGCCGTGACCGTCTACCTAAGAAGTGGTGACTGGGTCGTCCCTTCGCGGGGAAGGGCGGATCGAACGTACATTAAACGTCATAAGAAGATGGAAAAAGTATCTTGAATTAGTAGAGCGAAGGACCTCTACGTTTCAGGTTTGGACAATGAAATAAAGTGACATCCAAGGTGACTAAGAGGATTTCAATATCGTAAGACCTCTTCAAGAGACTCTTGAACGTGTATACAAAAATGAAGGGTTCATTCATCTATGAGAAACTAACGAGAATTCGTTCGGTCCGTAAGGGGCGAGGGGCCGGGGTGGGGATCACGTTAATTTTTTTTAACTTCATTAACGAATTAAAGGGAGAAAGTAGACCGTCTATCTACTAAACGGTTCAGGTCCTATCTTGGCCAAAAGATTGAGTTCATTCATATGCCACGCAACCCCCTTTAAAATATTTGAGTTTACCCTTACGTTTATGATATGGCAAGTCGTGAACCTCGATTAGTTAATAAGTGCTGTCGACGACGACGACGACGATTCAGCACAGGTTGAGACACGCTGGGGTATCTGCCGTCGGGTGGTCCGAGGGGGCAGGGACCCTAAGAGGTCCGTTCTTGTGACCCCACCCAACGGTAACGGAAGAGGTTACGTACTTTCACTTTTCATTTTCGCTCCAGCGAGTCAGCACAGGCTGAGAAGCGCTGGGGTACCTGACGTCGAATGGTCCGAGGAGGCGGGTACCCTAAAAGGTCCGTTCTCATGACCTCACCCCACGGTAGCGGAAGAGGCTAAGTGCTGTCGTCTCGATAACTTTTGAACTTTTGCATTTCATGGTCCCCGTCTGGGCTATTTAAGTCGGACGGTGAGGGCGTCTCGGTGACAGTGGTTATGTGGTGAGAGGTCAACTCCGGCGGACGTCCTGGCATCAATTTTAGGAGCCCGGATCGCGGTGCGCCCGGAGGGGTGCGACGGGAGAACGAGGGGCGCGCGTGTACCCTGGGCTGGCGTGCCGCCACGATCCGGCCGTGGCCGGCCTCCTCCCGCGGCACCAATGCCCCTTGCACCGCGCACGGAGGACCGCGACCGACTCTTCTGGGCTCATAAGCGTTCTCCCTGAAAAAAACACGGTAGGATATCAGCGCACGAGAGGCCCGAAAACGGATGAGGTCCAACAGAACCCACCCCTCGGGTCACCCACTGCCTCCTCTTGGAAGCGGAGCGCGCCACGAGGCCCGACCCGGCACCAGGCCCTCGGCGCTGCGCCAGCCAAAGCAGGCCTGAGCTCGAAGGGTCGTCGCGGGAGGGGGCCCCGCCCGGGTCTGAAAGCCACGGCGCTGCTCACCCGCCGTTTTTCGGCCACCGCCTGGCCCGCTCGCCGAAGTTCCTCGCCCCTCTGAGCTCGATGGTCCGACCACGGCCCCTGCTTCGCCGGCGCCGTTAGCCTTCTCTTGCCCCGGCCCCGTCCTCCTCCTTTATCTCGGCTACTTCCCCTCGACGGCGGCTCCTTCCTCCGCCTAGGGAAGCCGCCGGCGACGGCGACAAGGCCCTGCGCCAGGTCCCTCAGACGGGCGGGCGCTCCACGACCGGTCCATCGAGGGGTGGGTCTCCCGCGGGAGGGGCCGGGGAGGGTCCCACGGGCCGTGCCTTCCTCGGCCCTGGCGCGAGGGCCCACCGGTCCCGCGTGGCGTGGGCCTCTCGCCGCGGGAACTCGGCGTGGCGGATCGTCCAAGCGCTCGGCTGAACAGGCGGCCGGTTCTTTTCCTTCGGGACAGGGAAGGGCGAGTCGGGCCGAGGGGTGGGGAACATGAGATGTGGGACGTCGCCCGCTCGCCGCGCCGGTGCCTCCGCGGCTCCTCCCCGCTCGGCGGCGGCCCGTCGCCGCAGGGAAGCCCCCTCTCCCGCGGCCTCTCCTCCGCCGCCGCGCCGCGCCTTCCGCGTTGCGCCCTACCGTCGACGAATCGGTCCGCGCGTGCCTCGTCGGGGCTCGACACCGACCGGTCTGCCACGCCGACCCGCCCTCTGCGGCGGCGCCGTCAGGCCGGCCCTCTCTACTCGCGCCTCCGCCCGCTCCCGTAGTGAAAGAGGCACGGTGGGAAGCGGCTCCCGCCGTCGATGGCCTCCCCTCCTCGCCGCTGCCGCCGGCTCCCGCTCCTCTGGGTCGACGGTGGCGGCGGTGGCCCGTCGAAGACCTTGCACCTTTCACGGCGGCGAGGGCCGCGGCCCACAGGGTCACGGTGGAGACCCTCGTCGCGGTGGGCCACGGCCCCGTTGACACCCCCGCCTCCGCCGGCTGCCTGGTGCCACCGGATACAGTAGTTGCTCCGCTCGGTCCCCGTCGACCACCACCGGCTCTCGCTCCGGGACGTCACGGACGCCCTCCGAACGCTCTGCCACCCGCGGCGGGACCTCTGGGACGTAAAACCCTTTGACCTGAAACCTCTTTGACGCCACGACCTGGCTAAAATGTTACGTCCACGCACGCTGAAATGTTACGTCCCGGGGTCGGAGGCGCCAGCCCCCGGTGGCGTCCCCCTTTCGACAACAAAGGGTGGGGGTGGGGGGACGGGGGCATCCTTTTTAGCTAGTCAAAGACCCGTCGTTAGCTCGTAGAATGAATAAATGAAGAACGGGGTGGAATCCCCGTCGCTCGCCGCGACGCACTGACGAGCCGAGCGAGCGTCGAGCACCGTCTCTCAGACTGGGGGGCCGGCGGCCGGGCGAGACCCTTAGGTCCCCACGCACACCAGGAGAACTTCTTGAAGACAAGCGGACGTCACGCTCAATGAACAGGGTCAGTCGGGACGGGATAAGTCACAAAACCAAAGAGAAGACAATCTAAACCGGGTGTAAAAGGAAGATATATATGGACACGGACAAAATCTTCTACAGGAGTAAAAAAAAGGCACATGAAAACTCTCATGTTTTTAAGACTGAAGACGGTGCGTCGGTCGACGTGCGTCTCGCCTAGACACACTTAAACGTACAATACAGTGCTAGAAGGGTTGAGGGAAAGGGACTTCAAATCACCGAACTAAAGGGTAGAGAATGGTTAAACTTAACAGTTCATTAATGAAACTTTTCGTTGAAAACATTGAACTGTGATTTGAACGCACTATAGAGACAACCTTAAAACCACTTTTTCTCGTCTCATACAAAAAATACTGAGGTATATGGGGCTACCCGACAGTTCATCTATTAAATTGTAATACATTTTGCGACTATACGTCAAAATCATTGATTCAATCCAACCGGTAATTTCACACGGGTAATTTCACTGACGATCTCATTAAGTGCTTTTTATTAGAAAAGTCGGATAATGTCTAAAGTCTTTCACAGTGACGTTAAGTTCACTGACTTCGTTAAACGATAGACAATCGTTTACAATCTCTATTTTCGTACAATGACTTTAATTGGAAATCGTGGGACATGTTGGTTACAACTCTTATATATGTATAAAAAATATTCACACCCGTATTTTAAACTAAATTACCACGAAAGTCTGTTATTCAAAGAACGTAACACTAGTGTATCTTCCAAAATATAAGGTCAGAACAAAGGTCAAGACTAAGAGAAGTCAGAAAAGTCTTGTGGACTTCTTCCGAATACAGTCAGAACCTTAAGTCGGTTTTGACTTATAAAATTCTTGTTCTTGAAGTACAATTCCTTCGGTCTAATTTATTTGATCCTAAAAGACCAAGACCACATAAAATGGTAGAATCAGAAGTATTGACCTGTACCCATCTTGTATCAAATCGAGCCAAGAAACACACTGAACGACATTTTTAATGTATTTATATTGTAAAGATTTTTTATGTCGTAAAAATAAAAACCTAATATTAAACCTTTTTCGAAGTTTCTTGACTTTCTATATACTCCTTTTGTGGGTTACTTTACGATTTGGATAAAAATAACAAAACTATCTAACCCATAAAAAAGTTATTTTATTAGAAATTCGATTAAACTTTCTGAAAGGATTGTTCCAAGTACATTACAAATAAGAGGTTTATGATAGAGACCCTTTCCCTCTCTCTTTCTAATCTTCCATGGTCTGTAAACTTTACATAGAGTAAATTATGAGGTTTGTTCGGACACTCCCTTCATCATGAATCGATAGAAGAATCTACTCTTTTGGTTCCCGAGGTAGTGACCAAGTTCCAGTACCTATTATTGACCAGTTACCTCCCAGGGTGAAACTCACGGACTGAGATTTTCCAGGCCGAAGTGGGAACGATGGAGGTAAATCGACCTGACTAAACAAGAGTCTTAATTCTCTCCCTCTGCAGTTTGAGTACCATCTCTCGACCGTCCCTGGGACACTCGGTAACACACGAAACACCTTATCACCCCTCCTCCCGTGTAAGATCCCTCTGGTCACAAAGGCCCGGTCGAGACAGGGTAGGGTGACCACTCGAGTTGATCCGTCCGGGGTCAAAGTGGGGACGGACACTGTACTTGGGAGTCCAGAGAGTAAGTCGTTCTTTTGCAACTTCTACACTGTCTTACTTTTACCATAGTCAAAACAAAAGATTTGACTCCCTCCGGTTCCACTTGTCATCATCTTGAGCTGAAGACTAAAGATTCTCTCGTGAACGAACAGGAGACATTTCCCGGTCTACCGTATTTGCAACATCTAAAGCGACCTCCACAGAGAGTGTGGAGGAGCCGAGACGTCCACAATGAGTTCGCCTCGGTATTTCTCCTGGATTTATTTAGTAGTACCGACATAAGGTTGTTTTAAACCAATTACCTACAACAGTCTAAATACTTTAAATATAGAGTATAATAAGTGTTTCACTATAAGAAAACTAAAAAGAAAAAAAAAGAGTTGGTACATTTTTTATCTTTTTGGTAAGGATCGAACGTCCGGAATGTTTTTGTCCGGACCATTCCAAAACCGGGGTACAACTGGAGAAGAGATGTAGATGATGACGGTGAACTTTCAACTTACCAATACTGTATCACCCTTCTTGAAATAGGGAGATCAAACCAGACTCAGAAATAGGACCGAGACGAGACTTGGTACATTAACACTCATTCCAGGAAACAGAGGAAGTCACCGGTTTTGTTAACCTAGTCCCTACCTCCCTCTCTTCCCTCTACTTTGATTTAAAGATCCTAAGAAAGTACATTAGGATACTCAAATGTTTCCTTCCGTCGTTCCATACGATCCTGACTCGTGGACTTGTTGTCAAAGTGCTAGACCTAAGACCAGAACCAAGAAGAGATTAGACCTCGTTTAGTAAATTTTAGAGTCTCTTCCCAACATTATTGACCAGAGACTCTAAGGGAGGTCGGGATTTAAGACATGAAATTTTAATATCATCATAACTAAATTTTTCCTTAGTGAAGTCAAGTATCTCTACTTACTTGGTACATATACACATTACAACGGTAGAGGTCCTCAAGTCCCAACCACTTGTCGTGTCTAAGTTCACGTCTAAGGACCAACACTCCCAGGAGCCCCTAACGGAACCCGAAGGTCCTTTATCGGGGATCTTAGTTTGACCTTCTTCCCACCCAGTCTCCACTGGGGATTGGACTCTATCTTACCACTTGTTCCTCCTAAATGTTCCCGGAGTTATAAATTTTACCTTATAACCACAACTTCATCAAACTAATGTAAAAATGTTCGAAGACGGGAGATACACATGCTCCCAAAAGATTTCTCATCTAACGTCAATGTTCAAAAGTGACTAAAAAGGATAAACTAATAACACTCCTCGGACCATCCGACGTCAGGTACCCCAGCGATTCAACCTGTACTGACTCGTTGAAGTGAAAGTGAAAAGTGACAGTACGTAACCTCTTCCTTTACCGTTGGGTGAGGTCACAAGAACGGACCTCATAGGGTCCCTGCCCCCTCCGACCACCCGACGGTAGATACCCCAGCGTGTCTCAGCCTGTGCTGACTTCGCTGAATCGTCGTCGTCGTATTAGTTCAAACAAGAAACTGATGGGAACAGTAAGAGAGAAAGTAAAGGTAGAACTTTGATTACAAGATAGGTTCTAAAATACTTTTAAGTAGTATATATATTCTGATAGTGAGTCTCTACAGCCAACTGTCCGATTATTATGGGGAAGGGTCTGGGGACGTAACATCTGTCATTTAAAGATCTTTTCGATGCTCTACAGTCACTATGTCTACAATCACTACATCTCGACAAGGCGACTCGATCTGTCCGGGGTGTACCGTCCCTTAGTTTAAAAAAAGAAAAAAAAATTTACTTATGATGAAAACGTTTCATATGAACCCTATCTGAAATAATAAGGGGATGAACGAATACTCTTTTGACTTGGTATTTCCTCAATATAAGTAAGTAAGTCGGATTTACTAAATTCCAACGACGAATCTTGGTCTTCGTGTGAAAAAGAATCTTTGTCATAATATCTACCATCAATCTAAACCCAGATCGGACATTCTCGGGAGGATTGAGTTACATGAACTTCAGACCTCGAGGAAACAGATAAATTCGTCATTTTAATACAACGACCGGTTGGATTTTGACTCTGAAACTCAGGTAGAACGGGACTCAATCTTAGCCATGGAACACAAGTGGATCGAAGACCATCGCAGAACCGACCTACATCCTCATAGTGAAACCTAGCCACCACAACCTTCCTCTCCGACACCACTCCGTCCCCTGTTTCCTTCCGAACCCTTCAAAGCTTCTCCCCTCCCTCTGACCTGTCACTCCCTCCTTCTTCCTACAAGTCGCTTCCTCCTTCGCTACAGTCGTCCCCTAGGTCCTTGTGAAATCGGAAGTAGGGAAGGTTTGGATAAATACCAGGAACTTAAGGTCGACTACATTCTGGGTCCCTCTCACAAGACAAGTGCCGGTGGAGTGAGGAAGAGTTCCCCGAGTGTTAACTTACCGACGGGTGAAAGGGGAAGGGACGGAGGTGTGGCGAGGGGGGCGGGGGGTGATGGTAACACAGGGGACCGGAAAGAGAATCCGTCCGAAAGACATCTAACGTTAGAGAATGAGTCGGATAGTGGGTCATCGTCGTCACCCCTTGTCCTTCCTTTGTATACGTCCAGCTTTAAAATTCTTAAATCGGAAATATAAAAGTAGACACCTCACAAGGGTGGAATGAACGCTATTATCAGAGAATAAACCGGTACAGTGACCTGTCCGTAGACTTGAAAGACCCAAACCAAAGTGAACGAAGGTCGTGTCCAGGGATCCTGAAGGTTAGAATAAACTATTGTTTTGTTTCGTTTGTATTGGAAACATAGGACACATAGAGTCTTACTCTTCAAGGACTCTCAGAAGGTCGGGTGAAAACGTAGAAGACGAAAATTTAGGTCACTTCGAAAATAGGTATGATAGAGTATATGAACCTCCCTCTTCCACCACAGTCATAAAGGATTTATCACCAAGGGTACTTGACCAAAAATTTTTTAACTTCTGACTGTACTTAAACAGTACTAAAATAAAAAGGTTCATTCCTACAATTTTTCTTTTTCTTTTGAGCTTTTGGTCGGTTGATGACGGTGATAAAGAATTTTTCTGTAAAAAATTTTACAATTTGATCCCTTTGTATTAGAATTTCTTATCGAAAAATGTATGTCATTTATATACCCTTTTACGTAATAAATAATAAAAGAAAGGATAAAGCGGTACTACCTATTTTTTGAGATAGTACGGTTAGTTGTCTTACCACAAACTCTTGGAGACTAGATCTGGTGGATGTCAGGGAAGGGTGAAGGTCAGTCAGAAAGAAGTTGGTTCCTTGTTCGGAATTTTTTAATAGTTTTCTCATTTACAACCGTTTGAGTAATTTTTTTTTTTTTTTTTCCAGATCAAATCCTTCCCCAATTTTTTTTAATAGGGTCACCTCGGTGTGAGTACAAAAAACGACCGCATAGTAACGGTGGGACACCCTCGGGTCTCGTGACACGGAGGAGAACGAAAGAACCTCCGTTTTAATTTTAAAAGGTTTTTCCTAAAATGATCTTTTAATCTTTTTTTCGTTTCGATTTTTCTTTTGAGGTTTTGTGTTTCATGTGAACAAACATCCCGTGAGTAAAGAATGGGGTTTATCAGTTCACGTCGAACAGTAGTAACTAGGACAAAGGGTCCGAGGACCGAGGAACCGAGTTGAACCAGTGGAAACCAGACGAAGTCTCTCAGCAGTCAACTCTCAATGTCAGCCAAGGTGGAGATCCACTTCGGATTAATATCCGTGTGTTGAACCGAAACAGAGTGGTCACCGGAACCGACGACGGTCGGAAGACCCTCAGGAGACGATGCTGAATCAAGGGGAGGCCACCGATGCCCCTGACAGGGGACGAAGGACAAAACCTCCGGACCAATCGCCGGGCAAGTCAAGGACAAAGACCAAACGTCCTATTTTGACCAAGTCCCGAAGAAACACCTCGTCACCCTCTACCTGTTCGTGTTTCGGGTCACTTATACGTTCAAAGGTGGTTGTCCATGGTTGACCAAGACGAAACGTTCATCAACAGGGTTCACAAGGGAAGTTCGTCGTGGGGTGAGACGGACTCCGTCCTACTCTCAACTCTGACATCATTCACTCCACCCTCACCTGTTACAACGTCCTTGGTATCGAAAGGCCCATAGTCCTTCTTTGGTCAGTGGTTGTCGGAACCCTTTCCATGCAGAACTTCTTTTGGTGGAGTGGTAGGATATTTGACCTATATCAATTCACCCCTTTGACCGAAACAAATTCTTTCTCAAGGGAATAAAAGTCCCTCGTTTCAAGCTAAACGTTCAAAATAATCACCGCATTTTCTTTTTATCCTTTCGTCTCGTTTTACTATTTAATAAAATTTTAGGTGACTAATAAGATTATGTGACTGACGAAAGTAACAAAAATATATAACCGAAAATAGAAACCGACCTCTACAACTGAATTCCTTGAGTAGTTTTATAAACGATCTAAGAATCTCTTCCTCTCTCCCATACTCCGTTTCGACTAAAAATTTCAGAACAGCTTAACATGATTTTTTTAAAATTTCACTCATGGATTGTAGAATTACACTCAAAATAAAACATTAAAAAAAAAAGACTTCTTTTGTATTTTTGATTCTCTATGTCTTAGGTCCGATGGAACACTGTCAGAAGAATCCTCTGTCTCTTCTCTCCTCTTTTTTAAATTTACAAGAATCTCAGAGGATGATCTTTAGGATCGTCTCGGTTAGACACATTGAATTTACGAAGTCCTCAACGTGTTCCACCGTCATTTGTAAAGTAATGTACGGTCGGAAAAGACAATGTTATCCATTAGTTGTTACCCGTTTCGTTAACGGAAACCATATACTAAGTATGTCCTTCGCTCAATATAAGAAACCATGTCATTCCGAGATTTTCACCAAGACTGGTTAATGTAATCATAAAAGGTTGTGAAAATCAGAGAAGATTCTGGAGAATTCTCTGTCTTTACCTCCCCTTGATGGGATCACTTAATAATCACCCACAGTCCGTTAAACTGATAACTGAGGTTTGGTACATTTTGACCCATAAACGGACCACCACCAAATCAGTGATTCAGCACAGGTTGAGAACGCTACGGTACCTAACATCGGACGGTCCGAGGAGACAGGTACCCTAAGAGGTCCGTTCTTATGAGACCTTTAGAAGGGTTGGGTCCTTAACTTAGGTCCAGAGGACGTAACGTCCGTCTAAGAAGTGGTTGACTCGATACTCCCTTCGGGAGAGAAACTCCTTCGATAGTCTCTCTTAAGTGACAGGAAAGTTTTAGAATCAATGAGGATAAAGAACAAACTTTCAGTAGGGGTTTCTTAATTTTCTTTGGGTCCGATACTGTATCGTTCATGGAGAACTATAGTGTAAGTCAAGTCAAGTCAACGAGTCAGTACAGACTGAGAAACACTGGGGTGCCTGGCGTCGTGCGGTCCGGAGGGACAGGTAGTGGTTGAGGGTCTCAAATGGGTTTGAGTACAGGTAACTCAGTCACTACGGTAGGTTGGTAGAGTAGGAGACAGCAGGGAAGAGGAGGACGGGAGTTAGAAAGGGTCGTAGTCCCAGAAAAGTTTACTCAGTCAAGAAGTGTAGTCCACCGGTTTCATGACCTCAAAGTCGAAGTCGTAGTCAGGGAGATTTGTCAAAGAACACTGTTTCCACTCAAATCTCGACTCCGATAGTTTCTGGTCCTCGCACTAAGGGCGACAGAACCCCGGTACCGTCGAGAATGGATAGAGAACTCACAAAAGGTCCAAATATCAAACAAGTGTGGTCCCACATCCACTACAGTACACCGATCTACTCCCACTATTACATTTACACACAACAAAATACGTTACCTCAGGAGAAATCTAATAGAATACACGAGGTCTTTTATTCATCTACACTGCCATATCAACGAGATATACAGTGTCAACTCTTTTGAGGAGGAACTTTTTCCCATAAACTGAAACCGGTCTTATTTAGTCGACCGACTCATCCCCCAGGTTGAGTACAGAAGTCTCAAGGCTTATTAGGTCCATAAAAGGGGAACGTCACTTTTTGCAAAGTTTTGTATATACGACAAATTCTCCTAGTCAAGATTATAGAACCAGGTACTATTCCTCTTAGACTTCTCGGTTCTAAAGAGAGAAAGAAAGAGTGTGTGTGTGTGTGTGTGTGTGTGTGTGTTAGTCCTTACGACTTTACTAAACGATTATCTACGGTTTGACCGATTACACGACATTCTGTTAAGATATTCATATTTACAACCTCATTAGAAAAGATGTCCTACCTTTGGTTGACATAGAGATGGTTTCTTATAAAGAAACATAACGACGTCTGCCTATAATAAACGTAATGATAGTCAAAATATGTTGAATTACAAATAAGGGCTTCGTAATAGTTTACCAAAATAGTGATCTTCCTGTTAGTTCCCAAAAAACAACAACAACAACAACAACAAAATTAGTCTATTAAGGGTCTCGAACCGAACCGGTCTTCGTTCAGTCTTATCTGACCACACAACGAATGTCACAGACGTTTGGGTCGAGATAAGTATATGGTCCTTTAGTAATAATGATTATCCTTGAAGTCATCAGGTCTGTGGAAGTTTCTCCAAAGAGAAAACGTTCCTTTTTTACGAATATTATAAAATCTCCTGACCGTTTAAACGATATTTTGAGATGTATGGTTTATACAATGAAACTAGAAACATCAAATTCCGGTCACTTGGTTGGTCACTTCAACGAGTCAGCACAGGCTGAGAAACGCTGGGGCACCTGACATCGGATGTTCCGAGGAGGTAAGTACCTTAAAAGGTCCGTTCTCATGACCTCATCCAACGATAAAGGAAGGGGTCCCCTAGAAGGACTGGGTCCCTAACTTGGGTCCAGAGGGTGTAATGTCCGTCAGTCAGCGAAATGGTAGACTCGGTGGTCCCTTCGGGTTAAATTCCGGTCACGACGGGTTTACTTGTGGTACACAATGACACACGACCCACGGTATGGTTAGTGAGATGTACGGGTTAGTATATAGAATGAGTTACAAATACTCCGTCTACCGTAGTTATCTAGTCAAAATGTATACCCCTTTAACTCTGGGTCGTCTCCATTAGTGAAAGGGTCATGGTGAACTATCTTGGTTCAAAACTTAGACTCCGACAGACTAGGTCTCAGACAAGTAAATAAATAACTCTTTACTCTTACATAAATTGAGTACCCCGATATTATCAACTTATTTTTACTTATACCAAAGAATAGAGTGTCACATATATCTTTAGTCTAGGTTTATCTACTCCCTGAATTTCGACTCTCCGTTTTAAGTCTCAGACAAGTAAATCTTGATACGAGAGAACAGAGGATCTTTATTTAAAAGACAAACTCTTGTAAAGTTAATGTCGGAAGAGTAGTATCTGTAATTTCAACTGATGAATTTTTAGACGTTCTAAAGAAAGATTCCACACGTGTCTTAATCCGACTCACATTAAAGACGGAAAATACTAGAAAGTCACACGGGTAACTTAAGTTGTTAAATTATTCATTAATAAATTATTCGGATAGTTTACGTTCCACTATAAGATTCATCACTTATTCACTTTTTAGGTTCCTTTGAGAATGCCTGAAGTATTATACCCACTAAAGTGACTTACCCTGTGTACTCTTGTTACATGTAATGACACTTTTATTTACACTTTTACGTAACTTCTGTTTTTCGAATGTGTAGACACTTGATACGTAATCCGAGAAGTAAATAAAAATATACTTTAGTCATAGTACAAGTTTTAATACATTTATTCATGAGTTAACGTAATTTTTTGAAATGCAAAAAAATATTTATAACTGTCTTAGAGTGATTTAACTGGAGTTCCTTCATAATATTAATTAAGAAATTGTTTCTTCTTAAAAATATATGACTGAGTATCTTTGTTCATCTCAATGATGGACTCTGAATCTTAGAAAAAAGAATATAAAACAAAAATATCATCACTTTAAACTAGACCGAGTTTTAAGACAACATAATCAGGAAAGTCAAACACTTTTTTTTTTTTTACTCCGATAAAATCCATTAACGTTGTGTGGTCACCACACCATAGTTAATTTCTAAGGAATCCACATATCAGGTACTAACTTAACACAACGAACAAACAACTATTATGGACCCCAGATACATACCAGGAACCAACTGTCCTTTATCGAACTTACGTCTCAATGACTTACCGAACAGGTCTTACTCGTATAATTTGTTTGTCTTAAGGTACATCTATTACCTTAAACTTACCGTCTGTACATAATCTATGTCACTACGTACGTCTTGACACAGATATAATGCCATATGTATTTTTACTGATTCAAACTTTAGACCCGATCGAAACTTCAAGGATTAGTATCAATAATTACATATGAAATGTACTGGAAAGATTAACAAAAACTCAGTGTACGTATGTTAACTACATACAATCGAGATAGTTCAATTAAAAATCTAAAGATCTTTAACTAGAACCCTTTGATCGAAACCAACTAGGTCACTTTTAAGTCTATTAGTCTAGACCTGTCATTCTAAAATCAAAAAACTTTGATTAAGAACCAGGTAAATGACATTTGATAAATATGTGTCAGTCCCATTCTTTTCTAAAGATCCGGTATGTCTCCCCGTCTTAGACCGAAATGTTGGATTACATAGAGAAACACACACACACACACACAACAACCAACGTTTTGTCCTAACCCCACATTCAACGAACCGAACTGGATTACTTTAAGCTCTTGTCATAACATCGAACGTGCACTCAATACCACTCTTATCAACCGAAGTGCAAAGAACGGGTCGTTGAATCATGCCGGTTATCGGATACACGAATTTCATGTAAACCGTCAACCATTTAGACTTTATTTCAACCTTTCCTTTCCGATCCGAACTGAGATTCGTCTTAGGATCTGAGGAGAAAGGAAATATTTACGTCATCACATCTTGTAAATAAATTAGTAATTTATACTGTGCACTCACCCAATGGTTCCTGACTAGGACGACACAAATGATCTTACAACTGGACGTATAGAGGTAAACAAAACAAAGGTTTCAGATTTTAATTCCGATCAGTCGTAATACTTTAGAAAACGTGTCAGTCGATACGAAAACTGAATTGTGAATTAAAGGTCCTCATAAAACAATCACAACTGACCAGGAAGCTCGTATATAAGGCTACTCACCGTGTGAACAAGTATTCACAATTAAAACTGACTAAATACAGTGTAGTTTCAATAACAAGAATAAATCAACGATTCAACACAGACTAAGAAAAACTTGGGCACCTGACCCATCGGACGGTTCGAGAAGACAGGTACCCTAAAAGGTCCGTTCATCTAAAAAAAGTCCGTTTACCTCACCCAAAAGCAAAAGAAGAGGTTCTCTAGAAGGGCTCGGTCTCTAGCTTGGGTTCAGAGGTCGTAACCGTCCGTCCAAAAAAAAATGGTGACTCGGTCGTCCCTTCGGGAGTGTAGTTCCATATTCACTGTTTTAGACATAAATAGTATTTGTATTATACAAATGTTTCAAGTGAAAAATTCCAAGAAAACTTCGTTACTCAATCTACGTTTATACACGGTTAATTCTTCCATTTAACGTCCTCGTAGATGTTCGACGATTGTACATTTATAAGTAGTCATAAGTGTTTATTATCCCAATTCCTTACCGAACGAACCTAAATACCTTGCAAATTTTTAAGTCTGTTTTAAGACAAAAACTAAGAAACAAATTCCCTTGTCTTCAGTCTGTTTACCGTCTGTTCTTAACATCCACTGACTCGAATTCTTTGGAGCACCTCAAAATACCAATGTAAATATTGATAGTAAACCACGGGGAAGTCCTTTAGAACCTCTTCCATTTTAAACTATTGTACTCTCGTTGCGAAAAGATGTACTCGGTTTAGCGAATTTGTGAACCTTGGTTTCAATTCTATAACGAGATAGAGAAACCAAAAGGAGGTCGTAATTGTGTATAAAAATGACAAACCACTTTCAATCTATTCTTTTCACGAAGAAGTGTTAAAATTTCGAAGTCACTCAAGTCCTGAGATGTAGACCAGTCTAAAATGATTTCTTCGTCTAAAGTAGAACAATTTATATATACTCGTAAGAAATACTACCTATTAGAGAACTAATAGGTTCTGACCATCGAAGATGACTAATGAATAAAGGAAGGATGGGGTGGGGTAGAGTGGGGAGATCCAGTAGTTTCTCGATTCGAGAGACACAATTATGAAGGGTGATCGACAGTCAAAATGTGTACTATCCTACTTAACTCTCCAATCGTAAAGGTAAGTAAATATTCTAAATAAATAACCGACACGACCCAGTAGTAACGACGACCCCGAAGTAATAGTGCACCCGAAAAGAGGTCAACCACGTGTCCGAAGAGTGACGCCATCGAAGAGAATAACACCTCGCGTCCGAGATCCCACGAGCCCGAAGTCATCAACATTGAGGGCCCGAGATCTCGTGTCCGAGGCATCAACACCACGTGTCCGAGTCAACGGGACACCGTACACCCTAGAAGGGACTACTCCTTAGCTTGGGTACAGGGGACGTGACAGTCCGTGTAAGGAATGGTAACTCGGTGGTCCCTTCGGGAGGTAAGTAAAAGTTAGAACCTTAATCGGGGTCTCCCTGGTCTGTGGTAGTAGTCTTTGTTGATTCAACAAGTGTGTTTTGTTGTTGTCAACACGGTGATACAACACTGTGGTAAACCCTTAAAACTTGTTTTAATATGATACTATAAACATACAACCGTACGGAATTAAAAGGGCCTGGATGGTAATAAATTATCCAAACACGAAGGGAGACTTTTATAGTAATCTGTACAACCTTATTCAAACGTCTCTGTCTACATACTTCGTCAGAAGTAAAAAGACAAAAATTTAAGGTGAAAGGACCCCGACTAAGAGGAACCACATAAACAGTCCCCTCGATCTCACACAAGGGATTTTTCTAAGGTACGGTCTCCTATTCGGTTGAATTAAACTCTTCTAAAAGATTCTCATAATTGACTCCCCCCCCTTTTTTGTTGATACTAACCTCTTAGGTTCCAGGACTAGACGAAAGCCAAAAATCAATGGACCAGATTTAAGACTTTCGAGATAAATTCTGAACCTGACTGACATTTGAAGACTACTGTTATATAAATCAGATACTCTTAATGGAAGAGTTCAGAACATTAACAGGGGAAATCGGTCTCTTCTTTCATAACGGGTTGTACACTCGATATTACACAAACATTATACACCAGTGGTCCTTTTACGGAAGGACTCGGGTTGTATAACATATCAATAAATACTCGACCTCGAATCGTACGAAAAAGTAAATTCGATTCTTATTAGTACCTTGATAAATTGAAAAATAAAAAATCGGGGAGAAATTCTGAACACATTAAAAAAAAATAATGTACAAATACAATCAGACAATCGAGAATTTTATTAGAGGATTTTCGATAATTCATGTAAGATTGAGTAAATGAACTAAGAAACCCTCTATCTTTTTCGACAACGAAGTATTCAGAACGTAGTATACACTTTACTGATTCTTCCTTGTTGGCTTTTTCAGTTCAGGTTACATCTTCCTATTACTCTTTAGGAAACAATCTTTCCAGACTGTATCTTCGTCGTCAAAGTCCATGAAGTTTCCTAGTAATTTTATATTAAGGTACAGAGGAAAGGAACAGACAGAACAAATAGGACATAGAGATCGTGAAATATGTTACGAACCGTGAACTATAGATACCTACCTAACTTACTTACTTATAACGTAAAGGCGGAGGACCACAAATCAATAACTAAAACTATAGACAGAAAAAATGAGTTTACACTCAATTCAAGAAACCACCGTTTCTAGTGTAAAATACCTAGCACTGCACGGGGTCCAGAAGATAAAGAAACGAACTGGACATCTAGACTCGGACTAGTACTTCACCAGTGTGAATGACTACGAATAGCTTATCTTAAGTTACTTTAGTTGGGAAGACAACTCCCCGAGTGTCACACCACGTCCTCTGGTCGGATAATTCTGTCTTATCCAATACGACTAACGACTACCGATATGATCTTCAAACATAATTCACGAACCTCTCGTGTTTACTGTCTCCTAAGAAGACCACTTCTTCCCTCACACCTCCTCCAAACGATTCCGAAACCCTTTCTCCATTATAAATTTAACCCAAAACTTCCTATTTTCACTTTCGTGAATAATACACGGTCCGTAAAATTTAATACTCTTGTTCAGTCAGAGGGAGATTCTTTCTTCGTCTTAAAAATTTTTCCCGGATACCATCTTGTGTCTGTTGTGGTCGTAAATTTTGACCCGTCTCCTTCCGTAGTTGGTCACTCTTTCTCTTCACCAGTTCTCCATTCTGTCCTTATCCTCTTTCAAGTCTCTCTCCTTCACTCTCCCTCTCTCTCTCGATCGACTTTTGTTGTTGTCTCTCCAGTCTTCAGTCCTTTGAACTTAAAAAGTCTCTTTATTGACCTGAACCTCTAATCTTTCGGGGATTATTGAAAACCGTCTCGTTAAGGTACACTCATCCACCGTCACCAAAAGGGCTTATCGGAGAACTCACTAACGACGACTTGACGTCTTCCACATATTGTCTTTCTTCAGGAATTTTACTTGGATAGATACTTTGTCTTTTTCTGAGTGTCTACATTTCCTGTCTGGACACTAACGACTCCACAACCCCTTCCGTACCTGGCCCTCAAACCCCGACCGTCTACGTTTGATAGTGTATCTTACCTATGTGTCGGCCCAGGATGAGATATCGTGTCCCTCGATATCAGATATACGACTCTATTTGGTATTACCTTTTCTGCTATTTTTTCTTACGTATATAGACATAGTGACTTAGTACAACGACACGTCGTCTTTAATTGTGTCGCAACATTTAGTCGATATGAAGTTAAAATTTTTCTATTTACTTTTATTAAATATTACTTCTATTTACTTTTTTTTGTGTGTTTGGTTACACAACCACTCTCTTTTTCTTTCTCTTCGATCCACGATTTTCCTCGTGTGGGATGAGGGCCCGACTCCCTGGAACGGACCAGGACGGTCAACAAAAATACGGAATCTCTGTCGCTACTCCAGTCATTCGGAAACACCCGAGTTCATAATAAATTGTAGCAAAGACACCCTTGCACCTTATGTTTAAGGGTTGGTAAAAGAAGGTCTTTCTTGAAGCCTCGTACTGGGGAACGTTCACATGAACAAAAGAACCGATTAACGTTAATCCCGACTTTTATCTCAACGAAAAGAAACACTTTAAGACATTGAACCTATTTAAGCTTAAGTGTCACCATACCCGAAATTCAACTCCCAAGAAAGGACCACCTTGAGTCAAATGTCTTCACATCTTGAACAAGTCCTCCACTTCACAAATGATTCTGTCACCTCTCGAGTCCGATCCATTTCAAAGGTAAGAAGACAGAGGCCACCGACCTAAAGTTTCTAAAAACTTCGGGTCTCTTGTTCTTCGCTCTAGTTTTTTGTGAAAACAATAAAGGAGCCAGTAAACTTTGTGAAGCAACGTATACTGACCGGTGAATAGTCATTTATTACTAAGAAAGAAATTTACTCTAGAAAAAAAGAATTACGATAGAGTGAAACATTTACACATGCACACACACACACACACACACACACACACACACTTACTCGTACTCGATCAATGTAGACTGAAAAACACTTGGGAACCTACCATCGGACGGTCCGAAGGAGACACGGAACCTTAAGACTTCCGTCCTTCTGACCTCACCCATCTGTAAAGGATGAGGTCCCTAGAAGGGGTGCGTCCCTAGCTTGGACGTAGACGATACAACCATCCACCTAAGAAATCGTGACACGATGGGCCCTTCGGGACATTTGGATAGTCAAGTCAAGTCAGCGAGTCAACACAGACTGAGAAACGTTGGGGAACCTGACGTCGTGCGGTCCGGAGGGACAGATAGTGGTTGAGGGCCTCGGGTGGGTTTGAGTGCAGGTAACTCAACCACTACGGTAGGTTGGTAGAGTAGGAGAGAGTAGGCGAAGAGGAGACCGGGAGTTAGAAAGGATTGTAGTCCCAGGAAAGTCAACTCAGTCGAGAAACGTAGTCCACCGGTTTCATAACCTCAAACTCGAAGCTGTAGTCAGGAGGGTTACTTATGGGCCCTGACTAGACGAAAACCTACCTGACCAACCTACAGGAACGTCAGGTTCCCCGAGAGTTCTCAGAAAAGGTTGTGGTGTCAAGTTTTCGTAGTTAAGAGGCCGCGAATCGAAAGAAACATCAGGTTGAGAGTGTAGGTATGTACTGATGACCTTTTTGGTATCGGAACTGATCTGTCTGGAAACAAATGTTTCATTACAGAGACGAAAAATTATACGATAGATCCAACCAGTATTGAAAGGAAGGTTCCTCATTCGCAGAAAATTAAAGTACCGACGTCAGTGGTAGACGTCACTAAAACCTCGGGGGGTTTTATTTCAGTCGGTGACAAAGGGGTAGATAAACGGTACTTCCCTACCCTGGTCTACGGTACTAGAATCAAAAGACTAACAACTCGAAATTCGGTTGAAAAAGTGAGAGGAGAAAGTGAAAGTAGTTTTCCGAGAAATCAAGAAGTGAAAGACGGTATCCCACCACAGTAGACGTATAGACTCCAATAACTATAAAGAGGACCGTTAGAACTAAGGTCGAACACGAAGTAGGTCGGTTTCAAAGAGTACTACATGAGACATATATTCAATTTATTCGTCCCACTGTCATATGTCGGAACTGCATGAGGAAAGGGCTAAACGTTGGTCAGACAACAAGGTACAGGTCAAGATTGACAACGAAGGACTGGACGTATATCCAAAGAGTTCTCCGTCCAGTACACCAAACCATAAGGGTAGAGAAAGTCTTAAAAGGTGTCAAATAACACTAGGTGTGTCAGTTTCCTAAACCGTATCAGTTATTTCGTCTTTATCTACAAAAAGACTTTGAGAACGAAAAAGGTACTAGGTCGCCTACAACCGTTAAACTAGAGACCAAGGAGACGGAAAAATTTTGGTCGAACTTGTAGACCTTCAAGTACCAAGTGCATAACGACTTCGGACCGAACCTCTTAAAACTCGGAATGAACTGACCGTACACTCTACTCACGTTAACACGTCATCAAACTCGTAAGAAACCGTAACGGAAAGAAGACCTAACCTTACTTTTGACTAGAAAAAGACAGGACACCGGTGACGACTCAAAAGGTTTAAACGACCGTATAACTCACGTCGTGAAAGTGTCGTAGTAGGAAATCCTAAACTTAATCGAGTTGACCTTAAGGTAGTGGAGGTGATCCAAACAAGCATCACTACGAAGGACTCCGGGTGAACTGAAGTGTAAGGTCCTATAGACCGAGATCCACTTACTAGTGTGGTAGCACTAATAGACCAGTACATCTAGAAAAGACATGTCAAGACACATAAGAACGGTGGAGAAGAATTATAGAAGACGAAGAGAATCCAGGTATGGTAAAGACAGGAAATACTCGGGTAGAAACGTACTTTACAAGGGAACATAGAGATTAAAAGAACTTCTCTAGAGATCAGAAAGGGTAAGATAACAAAAGGTGATAAAGAAACGTGACTAGTGACTCCTTCGGAAGGAATAGAGAGGAATGATAAGAAACCTTGAGACGTAAGTTTACCCATATAGAAAGGAAAAGAGGAAACGAAAAGTGAAGAGAAGAAAAGTGTCGATAAACATTCCGGAGGAGTCTGTCGGTGAAACGAAAAAACGTGAAGAAAAGAACCCCTACTAGAACTAGGGACAGAGGACATGTCACAGTGTTTGTAGGCAGGTATCGTATAGTCCGTGAGACAGATTGTCTAGATCAGGGAATTTAGATAAAGAGTGAAGGTGACATATTAGTATTCCCTAAACTAAATCCAGTATGGACTTACCAGATCACCAAAAGGGGTGAAAGTTAATTTCAGACTTAAACCGTTATTCCTCAAGTACTAGACTCGATGTCAGTGGAGGACCAGAACAAAAACGACTGACATATCTCGAAGAGGTAGAAACCGAGGTTTCTTATATTAGTCAGACTAAAACCACAACCGATAGACCACTACATTCGATACGGAACCGGTTTTTCAAGTCAGTATAAAAAGGTACTCTGAGATTGGGATTGGGATACTAGGACACCTTTTTGGATTTGTTAGAAAAACCGGTTGGGTCATGTTACTTTTGTGTAAATTTTTTTTTTTTTCCTTTCGTTGAGACTAACGAAAAATCCGAAAGAAACGGAATCCAAGGGTTGTAGAGGGTTCACCTCCCGACGAGACTGACCTCCTGACCATATTAGGGACCTAATGAAACTCATATGAGAACGATTCTTTGTCCGACGAAGCGAACATAAGAGACCGACCAAGTAAGGTTTTCTTTCAAATAGGAAGAGTTTTTCTTTTTTTTTTAGAAATAGAGCTATCAATAATAACAAAATGACCGAATAGAATCTTAGTCGAGGGAAGTCAGAATAGAAATACGTAGGTCACTCCGAGTGTGGTACAGACTACAACTGGGAACAAAGACTGCTATGAGGGAAGTAGAAGACACAGTGTGAGTGACCTCATCCTCTCTCTTCTCTGTATGAATCTTTGTAAAGTACACGGACACGTACTGAAGAAAGAGGAAAGGGAAGGGGAGGAGAAGGGGGGAGAGGGAAGAGGAAGAAAAGAGGGAGGGAGGAAGAAAGAATATTATCCTTTCGAACTCTCGGGTCAGAAAATTTTTTGAACGGAACCTTTAGTTAAGAGTCCTACTTTGAACTTAAAAGATTTTCTCGTGAGGGTTTGTCTTGTACAAAAAATTTATAACCCAACAGTTCTATCATAGCTTAGAAGAAACTATTATTAGTACCATTAATGTCATTATTTTTTTAGTCTCATCTTTCCAAATCAACAGGTCCAATGGTCGTTGTTATACCCCCTAATCCACCTAAAGTAAGGAAAACAGGTACACTTCACTTGTTTTACGGGAAAAAAACCACAGTCTACAGACAGAGGGATGATACAGAAAAATCGTGTCTTGGGGTCTCGATACTTAAATTAGTAGACACATGAGGTGTGGAATGACAACATGGTGTATATGGAAGTTTGAGTAAAGGGATGTCTTCAGTCAAGGGAGAAGATCAAGGATTGTAGAGTAATTTACCGTGGGTTAATACTTTTGGTCTTTGGACTAGGTCTAAGAAAATTTTATTAGTGTTTAACATATGTCCAGCTCTTATGGTCAGAATATAAAAAGGGGTTATTACATAATGAAATAAAGGAACAAAACTACAAATCAAATTAATAATACAATTAAGAACTGTGTAAAAATATCAGTTTTGACAATAGTAAACACTTAAGGTGACAACGAAAATTTACTTTTAAGAACGAAATAGGTATCTAGACTCTCAATAAGTAAACATAAAAGAATATCTTTCAAATTATCTAAAAGAAAAATGTGAACTGACGAAGGAGGTAATAACTTAATTAAAACAAAATTACTATATCCTTTTCATTGTATAGACATAAGGTTACCTGTTTTCCTTTGTAAGATACTCGATTCACTTCAAATATTTACATTGTAAAGAAACACGAACGAGTCAACACAGACTGAGAAATACTTGGGTACCTGATATTGGACAGTCCGAAGAGACAGGTACCCTAACAGGTCCGTTCTTATGACCTCACCCAACGGTAAAGGATGAGATCCCTAGGAGGGTTGGGTCTCTAGCTTGGGCGTAGACACAGAGGGCGTAACCGTCCACCTAAGAAATGGTGACACGGTGGGTCTTTCGTATATAAATATACGTGTGTGTATTTTTTTACCCACCCTTCTACTCCCTTAGAGTCCTCCTTGAAACTGAAGTAATAAAAACTCCGACTCGTCTTTCAGTCCCTTCAAGAATAAAAAGGGTTATTGGTGTCTCTATTGGAATTCGACTCCTGCGAAGACGTAACGGAGAGTCACCATTGAGGACAGGACGAGATTTTAAGGTGGGAGTGGACGTCAACAGAAAAGGGAAGTTTCTCGTTCTACGAGTATCGGTACCGGTTCAAGTCCGACAGGTGCGGTCCGGACTACGCCCTAGTCGTCGGAGGACGTGGGACACGAGAACCGGCTGACGTCCCTGAGGTCCGAGTACGACACCAAACGGGGTGGACAGTGGTGTCGATACCCAAGGAGACAGGTCCGGTCCGGTATTAAGACCTGGAGTTCAAGTCCCTCAGTCAGAAATGAGTGAACTGAAAGATATAGGAGAAGGAACAAGAATATGAGTACTTTGAAGTCCCCAACAACCAGTGTATGGGTCGACATCAGTGACCGGAATAATCTGGGGGTCCGGACCCTGACACGTATAAGGGAATATTTAAGCTAAAACTACCCCTACCCGTAGATAACTACTGAGGACTGAAACCATTCTATGACGAATTTTTCAAGAGGTGACGGACCCGTAGACCCCAACCACCCCACCCCCCTCCCCCACTGTGTTGGGACCTTCGTCTACACACGGGTTTCACCATGTGTACCACGGGTTTCCCTCTCTAAACGTCCTTCGGTTCACCACTGGGGTGTCTCAAGTGTGTAAAGTCGGGGACTCTACACCACCCTTCTTGTTTACGAAATCCCAATCCTCCGAACGAAACTCAAAGTCAAGACGGAGTGTATAGGACAGACGTTACTCTTTCGGATATAAACGAAAACGAAACTCCTAATTGACTCTTTGTACTTTCCTCACTTTGTAGTTTCCCGAAACTAAATAATAAAACTCTCTACACACAAAGTAAAAAAACACACTACGTATCGTTTGGTATGTTTTACGTCATCGAAGATTAGTGTTACACAATAAATTGGTGTGTTCCATTCCGTAGCTGATCCAAGGCGACCCACCAAGAAGACAAAGTATACTTCAACCAACCAAGACGTTAGTAGACCTCCGACTTGACCCGTCCCAAAAGGTCTTTGCGAGTAAAGGTAGGGACCTACAACCACACCCGAAAGACGTAACCGGAGGCAAGAGGAGACCACCGGAAAGGTGTACCGGTCCAACCTGAAGAGTGTACCACAAACGAAGACTCTCCCTGACAAAGAGTCTTCTTCCTTCACCTTCGTCAATCAAACATACAAAATCAGAGTTTTAAGAGTCCTGAAAGCGATGTAAAACAACCAGTCTCGTCAGTGTCATGGTTGTGTCTGAGTTCTCCTCCCCTTAACGAGTTACCCCTTCACCCGTACACGCCCGGCGCCCCATTCCTTAACTACTACCGGTAGGAACCTTTGTAGGTGGTGTCAGACTGACGGGACCACATGAAGACGGTGGTACCCCACACGTGTACACGTCCGCCGACTAGTCCTCGAGAGACAGATGAAGTGAAGGTAGATCATCACTACAGTACCTCTCTTGGTTCCGGACTCGGAGCTCCTCAGTAACTTAAAACTCTTTCTTCGTTGACCTTGAGTTTTACCTTCCATGGACTTACCTAAGTCGTTCTTATACGAAAAAAGAGATATCTAAAAAAAAAAGAGAGATATCGAGTCCTACCATCTTTTAAACGACAGTTTTATGACAGGACTCTGAAAAACGATAGGTGGTCTTCTTGCAAACGGACTTTCGACTGGAGAAAGGGGTGTATAAACCCAGATAATCTAGGTAGATAACCCTAATCTACCAACTTATCTCTGATCTATCGATTTCTAAACGGGACCGACGACGAACTTCACTTGTTCCGTTATTTGTTAAAACACTTTTAGGACAAATATGTAGATTCTGGAGTCTAGAAAATAATAATTAATTAATTAAGTAACCGGTGTGACACTCCGAACACCCTAGAATCAAGGGACTGGTCCCTAGTTTGGGTACTGGAGTCGTCACTTTCGTACCTCAGGATTGGTTACCTGGTGGTTCTTTGAGGGTTCTGAAGTCTAGAATTAACTAAGTAATCCGTCTTTCATCTCTAGCTACGAAAAATTTTTAGATACGTTTAATCGTGTGATCCGAGTGGTGGGGTAGAGTCGAAACTCTTACCCGTTATAAACAACAAAAGACGGAGATCGACACGTCTTTCTTTCCGTTCCTTCCTACTCCCGGTGTCTCTCCTGGTCCACCAGTGTTACCGTACTGACAATTGGTTCTCTGGAGTCCTCGGACCCTTATCCTTTCCCCTCCCTCTCTGGAAGGAACTCCCAACTCACGTCCATATCCGTGCACCAAGTACCTGACCAAATTAGACGTCCGTTGAACGGATAGGGTTCTCTCCAAACGTCGGTCGTAATTTCAAGGGTCTCTCTATCTCTCTCATGTCTTCCATGAAAGAGAACTTATTAAGGGGAACAACGAAAAGTGGACAAATTAAGATAAACCGGAATCCTTGAGTTGGTCTTCAACTGAAAAGACAAACATGAAAAGGATTAGATTCGGGAGGAGAACGGAATGTGTGAGAGACGGAATAAAGACCTACCGACTGGGTCACTCCTCGTACTCGGTTGGAAAGAAGGATTAGAAACGGACGTCTTGTGGAGTCTCAGTACACGTTTGTAGCTGTCTGCCAAGAACCGACCCATAGGATAGTTCACGTGACAAATATAAACCTTTTTCGTAACCAAGAAGGTGAGTCGTCTGTTTTACACAGGTCCGTAATTACTCTGTTTCAGTCGTCGAGGCACCAAGACACACGGGAAAGGACATGGTTGAAGGAAGAGGTGAACGATGGACGGAAAAAACAACAACGTCGAGAGGAGACCACCCCGGTTGTCACCTCTAAAAAGAAAGAATAAAAAAAGGGAATTAGGTTCGTATGGTATAAGAGACGAATTTAATCTTTGGTTTTTTCATAAACGGACGGAAGGAAATTCCGGTACCGAAAATTTAAATTTCTTCAACTTCTCAATTAAAAATTTAATAAAACAAAGGAAAAAGATCGTGTGACAACCACTCACTTCTGTGGTCATTAGAACTTAAAAACCATCTTAACGACTGACTCGGTCATAGGGAGTTTACATAAGTAAGGTAGACGTAAACAAGAGCTCTCCCGATAAACCCCCGAGAAAGAATAGAAGGTAGTGAAGAGGAACCACGACAGACTTATCAACGATTCTTTACGAAAGAGAGGTTACGTCAAAGAACGAATCCCGAGGACTGGTAGCCGTCCTCCTTTGATTTGAACAATCGTGTCACACGTCTCAAACGGGTCCAACCCGTACGTAGATGGGGAAGTCGTTCAGGGAGAGTGTTCGGGGCACTAACCTGGATCTAAGTCCTGGCAAAGAGATTATTTAATTCGAGTTCCTAGAGAGACAAGAGTACACGTTCACAGTAAAAGACAAACAAAAAGTTAAAGGAGGGAAAGTTCAAGATATCATAATGACCCTACTATCAACGATCTGGGTTACTAAACCCTTTACTCTGGACCAAGAGGATCTGAGAAAGGACGGACCTTAAGTGAAGGAAGGGCCTTAAGTGAAGGAAGGGAAGGACCCCTTGAGGAAACGTAGGAGATCCGGACGAGATTTCCTTTAGTCAGGATTTACAAATAACCTTCCTGACTACGACTTGGACTTCGAGGTTAGGAAACCGGCGGACTACACTTCTTGACTGAGTAAACTTTTCTGACTACGACCCTTCCTAACTTCCATCCTCCTCTTCCCCTGTTGTCTCCTACTCTATCAACCTACCGTAGTAACTGAACTACCTTCACTCAAACTCGTTCGAGACCCTCAGCCACGTCCTGTCCCTTCGGACCGCATGACGTCAAGTACCCCAACGTTTCTCAGCCTGTACTGACTCACTGACTTGACTTATTCGCAGAGGTGGGTCCGTCAATCATTGAAAACAGAAGAGGGTCACGGTCGACGACCGAAGATGAATACACCAACCAGAGGGATAACTCTGACAATCAAAAATCCAAACAAACAAAAACCGACATGGAACACCACACACCTTGGAGTCAAGGGTCTGGTCCCTAGTTTAACTTGGGGGACGTAACCTTCATTCCTGAGAATTGGTGACCTGTCGGTCCTTTCAGGGTTCTGAATCAAAAAATTCAATCCAACTCCAGACAAAAGAAGTAAAAACACAGGAATCACAAGTGGACATTATCGATAAGTTATTCTTAAAGAACTGATACATTTGTTTATCACGACATTTCATTTAAACAACTTGTATGACTGAATTCCCCCGAAGGGACCACCGAGTCTACCCTTCCTTAGACGGACGTTACACCCCTTGACTCAAGCTAGAAATCCACCCTTCTAGGGGGCCTCCTCCCGTACTGTTGGGCGAAGTCATAAGAACAGACCTCTTAGGGGTACCTGTCTCCTCGGACCACCCGATATCAGGTACGCCAACGTTTCTCAGTCTGTGCTGACTCGATGATCGTGAAACAGTGTATTAGTTATAGAATACCTTCCTGAAATAAGTCTTTTAGAAAATGGAAAACAAGATAATTATTAACAACGAACACCGATTTTTCTTTTCGACTAATTATACGTGTTATCGCAAATCATATCCTAAATGATCAGAATTGACGGAAATTCCGGAAATAACAAAAACTTTATTTTTTTTTTTTTGATCTGACCACTACCCGAAAGGTCCACCGTAATCACCATTTCTTGGACGGACGGTCAAGTCCTCTACATTGCCCAAGCTAGTGACCCAGCCAAACTAGGAACCCAGCACTTATAGGGGACCTCCTCCCGTACCGATGGGTGAGGTCATAAGAATGAACCTCTTAGGGTACCTGTCTCCTCGAACCACCCGATGTCAGGTATCACAGTTTTTCTCAACATGTGCTGACTTCGTTGAATCGTCAGTGTGTGTGTCCGACTACTGTCAATCTATACACTAGCTGACGACGGATATGAAACGACAATTCCGATCTCTTCAAGAACGGTAGACTACCGTCAACCTTATAGGGCTGACCCATGTAAAATTTTTATGGCATAGTGAGATGGTGTACAACTGTCTCTTGCCTAACTAAACAGGGTACACCAAAGATAGGACGAACAGTCTCGTCCTAAGTTCAATCAGTCACTGACGTCAGAGGAGAGGACCGAATGACGTAAATAAACCTTGAACATCTATCACCAATGGGATTCCCGAGTCTACCATAGACGGATGTTACGCCCTCTGGACGCAAACTAGGGACCCAGTCCTTCTAGGGGACCTCTTCCCTTACTGTTGGGTGAGGTTATAAGAACGGACCTCTTTCTTAGGGTACCTGTCTCCTCGGACCGACCGATGACAGGTACCTAAGGGTTTCTCAGTCTGTGTCGATTACGAAAGTGAAAAGTGCCTATCTCTGTTGATCAATTACCTAAAGTTTTTCGGTAAGGGACAGAGTCATTGAATTTTGTACACATCTTACAACAAAATCGAATAAAAGTAAAGGGGAAATTTTAAGATACCTGAAAGGAGTACTAACATCATTTGTGTCGGACAAGAAATTTCTACCCCGTATCAACACATATCCACCAGAAAATGTAGGAGGTGGAATATGACATACGTATCAAAATCACATTAACAAAAATTCCTTCGAAAGGAGATATTTCTGGAAGAGTCCTCGAACAATAAGACCCCAATATCGTGTCTAAAAACAATGACTAAGAACGAATAGTTGTCATCACCCTTTATCGCGTGTAAACACTTAGTTGAAGAATAAGTAGAAACACGGAGACTAAACCGTGGAAGACATGTTGTGAATAAGTTATTTATAAGTAACGTACTTGTTCATTTATTCCGACTTGTCTCTGGTTAAATGAAAGTTTTCGGAGATGAATTATTTCCAAACCGTGTATCTTTGTACCTGTTTTTGGTCCTAAGGATGACACTTACATTCTACACGTTTTTGAGTTTTGTAAAAATAAAAGAGTCTCCCTGATTGTCAAAATTAGTTCCGTCTTATGTGAATTTGGATTATTAACTACTGAACATTTAATGATTTCATATTTGTTTCGGAGGTGAATAATTAAACGGTCAAAAAGGGATGACCAAACAGACATAAAATAACTAAAAAAGATTTCGAGTCTATTCTCTCTCCATTTTTACAAAACGAAGGTTTTTGGATACCAAGACCTGACTGACGGGATTGATGTTTTTAATAAACTATATGGTGAACTTTTACCTACCCTCCCACCCGTCTCGAGTACAAAATAATTACCCTTCGTTTTCTATAATAAACAGTATCATTATCAAATCTCAGGACCTTATTACAGAGTCTCTCGACATTCACGTCGTATTTAAGTCTCTGACAAAAATAAAACCAAGTCAAAAGTAATATATTTCAATATTCTGAAAATAATTTTATAGTATTTTCTGTTTTTAATTAGTTCTATTATTTTCACTGACTTTCTGAGGTTTCGAAAGAATACATGACTAAAAGAAACGTTACGAAATTTTACAATACATTCTTATTTGAAAAGTCCTCACTCCTTCGGCTGAAAATTTTACGTACTTCTAAAAAATTAAAATTTAAAATCATACTATATTCCTGTGATTAAATATCACGTAACTTGACTTTCATTTTAGTTTTACCACAAACGAGGATTTGACGATTTCTTGGATTATATGATTTTATAAATTTATTATCAGAACGTAACCCACGGACATAATTTTATCCGAAATTAATAAATGTGTTTCTGATAATAAAATCAAGATCATAAAATTATAAGTACTGATGGTGAAATTTACCAAAATAAAAATACAAGAAATAAAAGATAGATTTTACATACATCTACAAAACTCCATACTTTTCTTCAAAGATTTTAGATGTCTTACTCAAGAGACCACTCATACAGACTACTTGAAAATTAAAAAGATTATCCCATTTGTATCCTCGTTTTCCCTTAGAACAATTGTCATAAACTTGTACATACCTAGACACCACGATAGACTATTGTGTCTACTAAGAAAATTATCGAGTACGAAGGGTTATAAGTCTATCGCGGGAACTGAAAGAAAGAGGTACGTCGGTCAGGACTGAGAGAAAGATATTCGACACAACTCTAACTTTACGACAATATCAACATAAAACGACCCAAGGACTCCTTATGGTGTAAAAACGGGACCCTCCTAATAAAATAATTTAATAATAAAAGGACTCTCCAAGGTCTCCATCGATAGACCCGTCTTTTATATGGTCCCGTTTCGTAGAGAACAGATAATGTACCCCGGGACCGGGACCCGGGATTACATTTTCACTACTCGATTCAACCTTAGGAACTTCTAGAGGAAGAGACCTGATCCACCGAACTTACTAGATCTTGGTTTCGTCCAGTTCCTCAGAAGGACAACCAAAGATGATGTCGTGACTTTGGACTCAAACGAGTCCAGAGTTGGGACTAACCTACCTTCAGGTACTTCTACGACCTCATCGTCTTTCCCCGAAACGAAGTTCCGGATCTCACCTAGACTTCCTTTTCGGACACATGTGTTATTCGAACTCTTTCTCAGAGGACCTTCGTACAAACCCTGTTCAACCTTCTCCTTTTTCTCTGGAATAGGTACATGACCCAGTAATCGCAAGTACTCCGACTACGTCGAGTTCCTAAAAATTTTAGGAACTTTTTCATCAGAGACGAGAGGCTGAGTACAAGAAGTGGAGAATACCAACAGAAAGGGGGTAGTGGATAAGCTTTAAGTAAAGAAGCCTGCTTAGGTGTCTCTGAAGTTCGTAGTTTATTATGCCGGAAAATAGAAGAAAGAGGAGTCGTCCTTTCATGGACTCCGACTGTCAAGGAGACGGAAGGACATGACGAGAGAACAATGAATCCCGTGGACCCTAGTTTTCGACCACAGTCAGGCAAGTCCGACTGATCTAAGGTATCTGATCTACCGAATTGTTGTTTGAAAACGACGAGTGTCAAAACCTCCCACGTTCAGGTCCTAGATCCGTGACCTTCTAAACCACAGACCACTCCCGGACGAAGGACCGAGCACTTACCGACAGGAACGTACCACATTCTCCACTCCCCTGAGACACTCCAGAGAGACCATTGCCCCGATTAGGGTAAGTACTCCCTAGGTAGAAATACTGGATTAGTGGAGAGTTTCTAAATAAGAGGTTTAGGACAGAGAAACCCCTAAGTCAAACTTACATACTTGACCCCTCCCCTACATTTACAAGTCAATTATCGTCGTTCTGTGGTACCTCAAGTATATTGAGAATTTCTCGATTGTCAGATAAACATTTCTGTCTGTAGGTTTTTCTAGTAAAGTGACAAGAGACTGAACCGACACGACAATTGAACGTTCAAATACAAACGTCGGGTAAGAAGGGAGGAATCGAGGCAAAGGTACATAGGTTTTTAGATGACTTATCTGTAGAGAAAACTGGGGTTTAACTACGGTAGCAGAAGATAGACTTTGGACACAAGGAAACGAATAACCACCACTATAAAAGAGAGGTCAGTGAGCCTAACCTGTAAAATCACAGTAGAAACTAAAGAACGGGGAAATAAGTAGGTAACTAGACTCACGGATGTCGGTCGGAGATACCTACGTCTTTCGGTATGTCGGGACGATATCAAGTATATTGACGGGTCGTGACCCAAGCATATATTAAAGTGTCCTTCCTTACCTTCTTTTAAGTCACAAGTGTCCTCTTTTTTCGTATTTCTGGAGAAAATGAGAAAATACAACTACTGAGACTAAATAAATTTACGGCTGAAGAGTGTATACTTTTTTTATAAACTTTACATTCGTAAGAAATATCGTAAACACCAAGACGTTACACAAAATTCTTTTACAGTGAGTTATTTGTTCGTCTGTCCATTTGTTTAAGACTGAGACACAACCCCATCTACTTTTCACTTTCACTTTCAGCGAGCCAACACAGGCTGAGAAACACTGGTCTTAAGAGGTCCGGTCTTATCACCCCACCCATCGGAAAGGGAAGAGACCCCCTAGAAGGGTTGGGTCCCTAACTTGGGTCCAGAGGACGTAACGTCCACCTAAGAAATGGTCGACTCAGTGTTCCCTTGGGGTTATTATGACCTCTCCCATCGGATAGGGAAGAGGTCCCCTAGAAGGACTGGGTCCTTATCTTGGTCCCAGAGGACGTAACGTCCACCTAAGAAATGGTTGACTCGATAGTCCCTTCGGGGACCTATTTATGGTACTTCTTTTTTATCGTGTCCCGCCTCCACCTACCGTCGGTCCTTGTCATCTACGTCCCCGTTCTTAGCACTCGTCCACCATGACTCTGTCTCGGATTACCTACACTTCCTTGGTACGTCTCTAGACCCCCCTCGTACAGAGTCCTCTCCCCCGTCTCGGGTGGAAGGTCGGGATGTGACCTGAACTTGGGACTAGGAGTTTGGGAATTTGGAGACGGACCGGAGACGGAGGTAGGTCGGTTACAGGGTCGGTACGACTCGAAGAGGGGCAAGTATCGAGATATGGAAACGTAATAAAGGAGACAGATCTCCCGGGAAGGAAAACAAAGAAACCACTTTGGTGTGACGTCTTACGTCGACTTTACAGTAGACATTAGGTGTGTGAGAGGGTGGGTGTCGAGGGATCGTGTATTGGAAATAACTACACTGAACGTTAACTAACCGGAGGAGGGCGAGGTCTGACATTCGGAACCTGTAGGGTCATCGAATTAGTAGAGTACCTCGTACTATCCACGATTTTGTGACCTTATAAACTTAATTACTCCCTCTCTCCCTTCTCCTCTCTCTCCCTACTTCCCTCCGTCTCTTACTTTCACATTTGGAAAGAACCTTCCAGACTTTGTGTGACTTTTTCTACTTGATTTTCATTTATTTCTCCTGAAATGTTTTAAAAATAAAAATTATCATCCTATTAACAAAATGTTACAACACAACCAAAGAAGACGGAATGTTACTATACTACACCGGTATTCATATGTATACGGGGGAGGGAGGACTACCCCCCTGGTGATGGGTTCTACTGAAATTTTATTATGATCTCTACAAAAGTATTTAACTCGATTTCCAGTTAAATACTTATATTTGATAATGTACATCTTACCTATTTGTTGTTCCAGGATTACATATCGTGTTCTTTAACATAAGTTATAGGACACTATTTGACATTACCTTTTCTTTTACTCTTTCTTACATATACATATATAGAATTAGTGAAACAATATCCCTCTCTAATTACGTTGTGACATTCAGTTAATATAAAGTTATTTTATTTAATTTTCTTCTTTTATTTAACTCGATCTTGGGTTGACTCATTGTACCAGGACCCCTACGGTAGTTCCGTATTGGTTTGATTTCCAAGTGAACATAAAGATCCCACCATTGGAAGACTTTCATCCTCACCGAATCAAAAAAGAAAATTCAGTCACACAAAAACTATAAAATGTACAAACCACCCAACCTACTGTTCTCACGTTCGGACTTAGATGAAAGACATATTGGTGTAGGGAAGAAATCGCCGGACCCAACCCTTTGTCATGAGGCTCGGTCTTTTGTTCTTGACACTGTTTTACGATAGATGAAGGGTTCGTCACAAGTGTCGGAAAGATCCGACTCCAGTGGAAAAATTTGGTAACGACAAAATTTAACCAACAACTCATCCCACCCCTTCCTAACAAATTAAGCCGTGGACGTCCGATGTTAACGGTCGTCTAAAGATGTCATCTCCGTAAAACCATAAAAATACAACCGACCTATTTTCCTTCTTTATTCATCTAGTAATAGATACTCATGTAAAGAAACACTTTTATAATGATATAAACCGGTTTCAGGAATATTGATATAAATTGTAGGACAATCACCAAACACAGACACAAAGAAAGCACGATCATTTGAGACGGAGAGGGTTTAAGGGTACCCGATATCATTACGTTAGACCTTAAGTGAAGAAAAGTGATTAGATACTAAATTTGACGTCTTACTATAACGACATTAGGGGTTTATTTTCGAATTGCACGCACCCTTCTACGTCCTACCGTCCAGAAAACCACTGGAGTAAGTTTTACTTCAACCATTTTAGCATTTGGTTTTCTCGTCGGTCTCGGGTTCCTCTTCGTCTCTACTACTCATCTAAAGACATCTCATGAACTTAATCTCGTTTTCTTACGACGAGACTTTCCTAATTCGTCACCTCTTCTCCCTCCCTCTTTTTCTCTTTTTCGTTACGTGAGTGACCTCAATCTTCAGTACTCTTTTGCTGGATTGCTCCAGGGGTTTCTCTCCTTGTTCAAGAAACAAATCAGTAAGACTGTTCGTTTTAAAATTTCAATATAGTCTTTTAGGTCTGAAAAATTGTAGGGACTTTATGATTCACTCTAAGCACCTTTCGAAACGTAAATTTTCAAGTAGAAATCTTCGTCCTCTGTTGACACATTTGTAACACGACCCGTTCCTGACTATTGATGGATTAACTTCTCCCACCTTTTACTTTACACACGCTACTACCGAAATTCTGGGGCAAAGAAGGGTAGTTAACTTTAGTTTCTATTGAACCCTTCTTTTTTTCGGGGTTTCTTTTTTTCTAAGTCTTTATGGAAAATTCTCATTATACAAGATTTACATGGATTTCTATGGTCCACCAGAACAACTCCCCTATTTCACTGTTCAATAAAAACTGTTGTATTTATGAAACTACGTGATATTTGAGAATTGTCGGTAGGGAAGTAGTAATTCCTCTTGATAACCAGGAGTTGTCAAGAATCTCTGTGGTTTGACATACTCTTCTCCACAAAACAGAGAGTCTTCTGTCATCCTCCATAAAAACTTGTTAAGACATAACCGATTACTTTTTTACCTTCCTGACCCCTGACACTGACACTGGGTCTTAGTTACCCCATTCCTCCCTCCCACTAGTGTGAAACAGAGAATACACCCGAAACTACTCACACAACTACATCCCCGCAAACACATTGCCATCAATAAACGTACAACTATTCAACGTTCTCTTACTGGAACTTCCACGTAGTTATTCACCAAGTGGATACATCGACGAGTGGTACTCGACATAATCCCGTCGAGAAATTTGAGACCTACCTCTAAGCGACGTTTCATGTTGGGGGTGCTCGGGAGAAGTAAAGACCGAAGACCGAAGGTCGGGATAAGTGATCTAGTGAACCAGTGAGTTATCTGTAAGTGTATCCGAATATACTACGACTACTTAATCTGAGGAAACCACCTTCGAGTGTAGGACAACCTGTTCTGACTATTTATTTACTATCTAAGTACCTTCAACGTTTGATCTGAAACACGACACCTACCGTCTCCTAGATTATCCTCCAGTGAAAACTCAAGTTGGAAAACCTTCTACCCACTCGTAAGACATCCACGACTTTTTCTAGTAGATCGATACCCATACCTTTACCAGGACTCTATCATTTCAGATCCAATTATAATCTGGTGGTCGTACCTCACTAACGGAGAAGTGACCAGTGGAATTGTCTTCATAGAATGACCCGGGGGTCATCAATAGCAGTATTAAAAAAAAATAGTGAAAAGTTGGTATAATATATTAAAAGAAATAACAAGGTGAAAATGAAGAATTGATTCTAGTCATTAAACGGACATTGATATATTCTTTCTATGACTTCTTTGGGGAAGGGACCGGATTCAAAAGAAAGATTTAATATAAATTTTACACATATACACATGTATGGACCGAAGGGTCCTTCACGAGTACCTTTTCTTAGGCGGACGGGCAAGTCCTCTGTCACATTCTCTACGTCTAACTGGGGACCCAGTCCTTCTAGTGGACCTCCTCTTTCACCATTGGGTGAGGTCGTAAGAATGACCCTCTTAGGGTACCTGTCTCCTCGGACCGTCCGTTGTCAGGTACCCCAGTTTTTCTCAGTCTGTACTGACTCGGAGACTCGTGTGTGTGTGTGTGTACGTCCATGGGTTCTCGGAATTAAAAAAAAAAGAAATGTTATGACATAACCAAAACGGTATGTAGTTGTACTTAGACGGTGCCCACATGAATTCAAGGGTGAGGACTTAGGAGGAGGGTGGAGGGAGGAGTATGGTAGGAAGACCCAACAGGGTCACGTGGTCAGGGTTCGTAGGACATAGGACGTAGCTTGGATCTAACCGCTAAGCAAAGAATATACTATAATATGTACAAAGTTACGGTAAGAGGGTTTAGTAGGGCGGGAGAGGGAGAGGGTGTCTCAGTTTTTCAGACAAGACATGTAGACGCAGAGAAAACGACAGAGCGTATGTCCCAATAGCAATGGTAGAAAATTTTAAGGTATATATACACAATCATATGATATAACCACAAAAAGAAAGACCGAATGAAGTGAAACATATTAGCCGAGGTCAAAGTAGGTGGAGTAATCTTGACTAAGTTTACATAAGAAAAACTACCGACTCATTATGAAGTAACACACATACATGGTGTCGAAAGAATAGGTAAGTAGACGACTACCTGTAGATCCAACGAAGGGACAGGACCGATAATATTTGTCATTCTCGGAATAAACAACAACCAGATAAATTCCAACAAAATTTCATACGATATGGAAAAGGAACCTTCATCAAGAGAGAAGAAATTTTAGTGTCAAAGATATTTTACAGATGAAGTCGTAAATTGAAATAATCTAAACGGAAGTCAAAATCTAAGAATTAAAGTTTCCATAAAAAATTTAACATCATAAGGTTCACAATTCAAGACCCTAAATTAAAGTGGTAATAAGATTGTGTTTTGTTTTATGGTATGGGGGTGATAGAATTACTATAGTACATTAGAAATTATGTAAAAGAATATAAACGAACGGGATACGGAAAAGAAACGTACAAAAGATTTCTTGGGGAGGGGTAAAAAGTTTCTTTTTAAGAAAGTTAACAAAAAAAGACTTATTGATGTATAAACACGTTCGTGTGTACTTATCCGTATAAACCCTAAGAATACCTATCAATGTTCCGGGTCTATACTTAACCAAGTCAAGTCAACGAGTCAGTACAGGTTGGGAAACACTGGGGTACTTAGCGTCGTTCGGTCCGGAGGGGACAGGTAGTGGTTGAGGGCCTCAAGTGAGTTTGAGTACAGGTAGCTCAACCACTATGGTAGGTCGGTAGAGTAGGAGACAACAGGGGAAGAGGAGGACGGGGGTTAGGAAGAGTCGTAGTCCCAGAAAAGGTCACTCAGTCGAGAAGCACACTCCACCGGTTTCATAACCTCAAAGTCGAAGTCGTAGTCAGGAAGGTAACTTGTGTGTCCTGACTAGAGGAAATCTTACCTGACCAACCTAGAGGAACGTCAGGTTCCCTGAGAGTTCTCAGAAGAGGTTGTGGTGTCAAGTTTTTGTAGTTAAGAAGTCGCGAGTCGAAAGAAGTATCAGGTTGAGAGTGTAAGTATGTACTGGTGACCTTTTTGGTATCGGAACTGATCTGTCTGGAAACAACCGTTTCGTACAGAGACGAAAACTTATATGAGAGATCCAACCAGTATTGAAAGAAGGTTCCTCATTCGCAGAAAAGTACAGTACCGACGTCAGTGGTAGACGTCACTAAAACCTCGGGTCTTTTATTTCAGACTGTGACAAAGGTGACAAAGGGGTAGGTAAAGGGTACTTCACTACCCTGGTCTACGGTACTAGAAGCAAAAGACTTACAACTCGAAATTCGGTTGAAAAAGGAGAAACAGAAAGTGAAAGTAGTTCTCCGAGAAATCAAGGAGAAGTGAAAGACTGTATTCCCACCACAGTAGACGTATAGACTCGAATAACTATAAAGAGGGTCGTTAGAACTAAGGTCGAACACGAAGAAGGTCGGTCGCGAAGAGCACTACATGAGACGTATATTCAATTTATTCGTCCCACTGTTATATGTCGGAACTGCATGAGGAAAAGGATAAACCTTGGTCAGACAACAAGGTACAGGTCAAGATTGACAACGAAGGACTGGACGTCCAAAGAGTTCTCCGTCCAGTCCACCAGACCATAAGGGTAGAGAAAGTCTTAAAAGGTGTCAAATAACACTAGGTGTGTCAGTTTCCGAAGCCGTATCAGTTATTTCGTCTTTATCTACAAAAAGACCTTGAGAGAACGAAAAAGGTACTAAGTCGCCTACAACCGTTAAAGCAGAGACCAAGGAGACGGAAAAGATTTTGGTCGAACTTGTAGACCTTCAAGTGCCAAGTGCATAACGACTTCGGACCGAACCTCTTAAAACTTATAATGAAATGATCGTACACTCTACTCACGTTAACACGTCATCAAACTCGTAAGAAAACGTAACGGAAAGAAACCCTAACCTTACTTTTGACTGGAAAAGGTCAGGACACCGGTGACGACTCAAAAGGTTTAAACGACCGTATAACTCACGTCGTGAAAATGTCGTAGTAGAAAGTCCTTAACTTTATCGAGATGACCTTAAGGTAGTGGAGGTGATCCAAACAAGCATCACTACGAAAGATTCCGGGAGAACTGAAGTGTAAGGTCCTACAGACCGAGATTTATTTATTAGTGTGGTAGCACTAATAGACCCAACAGTACGAGAAAAAATATGTCAAGACATATAAGAACGGTGGAAAAGAATTATAGAAGACGAAGACAATACAGGTATGGCAAAGACAGGAAATAACTCGGGTAGAAACGTACTTAACAAGGGAACCATAGAGATTAAAAGAACTTCTCTAGAGATCAGAAATGGTAAGACATACGATGACCTCTAATCACCTCTATATTGAGGTCTTTCTTACTTCCCTACCTCGGTTTCGTTTTTGTTATGGGTGAACACCTACACTGACCACTATCTTCGTTCCAGACTACGACATTTCTCGTTATAACGTATCCTTGGACCTTACAGTCCAGGTACTTAGTTCCGTTTAACCTTCACCAGTTTGTCCTCTATCGTTCTCACTTGTAGTTGTAAGATCCTTAGTCACTTGCTTTTACCTGACCTTACCCACTTAAATTGAGTCTACTGGTAATATAGATGATGACGCCCGTCCTTAGGGAATCTTCTTTACCTCATCGGTAGTACCAGTTGTTTTCTCAGGCTTTACGTCATGAACCTACGTTAGAGTTTTTGCTGTCTTACTAGAGACAAGCAAAGGTTTCGTTTGGTAAGTTATAGTGCCATTAGGTTCGGATACGGGGTTGGTCATTGCGACTTCTTCGACTTCAACTTACCAAGATACTTCTGGATGTTCTGGAAAATCTTGATTGTCGGTTTTTTCTACAGGAAAAATAATGTCCCCTGACTTTGCGTTGTCATCCTTCAGTTCTTTGTGGACCGTATTGTCCGTTTAAACCGGACCCTTACGCCTTACTTCGTCCCGTTTCCGATTATCTCAAAACGGTTCTCTTGCGTGACCAGTATCGTTTGTGGGAGAAGGTTGTTGTGTTCTCGTCTGAGATGTGCACCTGTAGTGGTCTATCAGTTGTGACTTTAGTCTAACTAATATAAGAAACGTCGGTTTCTACCCCTACGAGATATGTCAGTCGTTTTTGTTCTGACCCTCGACTGACACTGAGTCTAGTACTTAAGGAATTACGGCTTAAGTCTGAATTTAACTTCTTTCACCCCTTTTGATGATCTGGTAAGTCCATACTGGATTTAGTTTAGGGAATACTAATATGTCACCTTCACTCTTTATCTAAATTCCCTTATCTAGACTATCTCACGGACTACTTGAGACCTGCCTCCAAGCAGTGTAACGTGTCCTCTGTCCCTAGTTCTGGTAGGGGTACCTTTTCTTTACGTTTTTTCGTTTTACCGACAGACTCCTCCGGAATGTTTATCGACACTTTTCTTCTCTTCGTTTTTCGTTTCCTCTTTTCCTTTCTATATTCGTAGACTTACTTCTCAAAGTTTCTTATCGTTCCTCTCTATTCTTTCGGAAGGAGTCGTTAGTCACCTTTCTTTATCTCCTTATGATGTCTATACTTATCCATTCTAAAAAGGTTCACGGAGGAAATAGACTTGTGTAAAGTCTTTCTTTCTAGAAAAGTCGGTTCTAGGAGTGCAGACCACGTTTTTCCACCCTATTTCTGTAAACCCATTCCTATACTTTTCCTATTGTAGTGTATGTGATGGGATGGATACACGTAGGTATCGAACTGTGTACTGAGTTCCTTATGATCACCAATTCTGAAGTGTGAAGGTAAACGTTCACCTTGATTGACGGATTGACCAACCCCTTGATTATAGGATACACGGGATACCGTGTCGGTGTTTTTGTCTATTCCTCATGACCAAATAATCTTAAAGAGTGAAACCCTGTCTTCTACCTTTACACGAAGAAAGTCTTTGAACCGTAAGACTTTATAGAGAGAATCTAGTACCATCAGTTACAATAACTGGGAAAACCCGTTGGTATATAGGTTATCGGGACTCAACCAAAACTAAAACAAACCATCTCGTCATAAACGGTGTAACCTAGTTCAAACAAAGTAAAATAGGATTTGATAGGGGATATAGGACAAATACCTAAATGTTATACCGACAACGAAGTTTCCCACCAGGGACATGGTCGTCGGACCCGTAGTGGATCCATGAACAATTTCTGTCTTCGAGTAGTGAGGGAGGTGGATACTCACTTAGTCTTAGACAAAAAAAAAAAAAAAAAATATTTTAGATCACTAAGTACATGTGTAATTTAAACTCTAGGGACCTGACGTCAGTGACAAAAAAAAAAAGTGAAACCTTGGAGGGTGAATGAAAGGTAAAATAACAGCAATTAGGGGGTCAGAATACTTTTTGTGAATACTAGATAATTAAATTTGTGTGTGTGGTAAAGAGCCGGAAACAGTATGTAAAAGTCGTATATGATAGAACTACCGGCTAGTCAAGACATTCAAGGGGACCCTCAATGTGAAACTTTTCATCAAGATAGAGTAAAGTGGGACCTTTTGGGAGAATAACCAGTAACCGACGAATATGTAAGGAACCAGTTTCATCCCGGTCTCTCGTCCGTACATTTGTTCACCTTTAGGACAACAACAGACTTCCCTGATCTCTACACACATTGGACCTCCTTTTTTTCAGTCTCTACAATTCTATCAACAAGAATTTACAGACTTCCGAAAATCTCCTTCTTCTTAAAAAAAGTCACATCCAAATCCTCTCACCTTCCTCTTTATTTTTCTTCAATTTCTTCTAAAACATGAATATATTTATTTATTCCTAAATTTTTTCCTTAAACTCCCCGAAAGGACCACCAAGTCACCAATACTGTGGTGCGAAGGTCACGTCCCCATATCCAAGTTAGGGACCAGTTTCTCGATTCTAGGGTTTCCGGCACCCCCGTGTCGGTTTTTTTTTTTTTTTCCTTAAACTTATAAGGTTGTTGTTACCTCATATAAAGAAGGTTGATGAACATTTTGATCTACACACCTCGTTCGACTGGTAGGAATAATGTGTTTTCCACGAGTTCGGTTCCGGAGACCCTCGTGACTTCCCATAACCCCTTTTCTACTGACCCACTAAAGACGTTTAACAAGAGTAGAAATAAGAAGCAACAACAACGGTTTTTCTTTCTTAAAATAACACGTAAGAGTTTAAGAAAGAAAAAAGGAAAGACTAATATGCACCTAAAACAGAAAGAGAGAACCCGTAGTTGTGGGACATACCAAAAGAAACATACTTACCCGATCTCGAAAGATGATCCTACCAAAAGTCCTATGTGCGATGAAAGTCACAAAATAGATCATAAGAAAGACACGACAAGTCACGAAGGGACCAGTGAAAGAGGATTCTAGTACCCCAGTTATAGAAGTCCCTTGTCATCAACCCTTGAGGATCTAGAGATTAAATGTTAATGATAACATTGTCAAGTATCAGTCTATAGAAAAATCCCAAATCTAATAGAACATACACATAGTAAAATGTGTCTGGATTTTTACTTGTATGAAGTTAAAAAGACCGGTGGGTCTTAAAATGTAAAAAGGTAAACTAAGGGAATACGGTTCAAAAACATTGTGACTTGATCCCTTTAGAACAACTAAAATGACCATCCGGTATGTGGACGACATAAATGACACCGGTTATAAACAAGACAACTCCTTCACTTCTCAAAATCTATGATTCAGACTTAAAATAACCCAAAAATAACCCTATGGTCAACTCAAAACCACCTCCACATCTTTTACTATGTCTACTCTAAAAAAGTTTTAACCATTACAAAGTGATAATAGAAGGAGAAAGAAAATTTTTAATTTTCTTTAAAAACTTGTCCATTATATAAATGTTTCAAGTTTTCCGTGTTTTCATATATGTTTCTTCTCAGTGGGAGACTGATAACAAAGTGATGGCGGATTAACAAGAGAGGTCTACGTTGACTGTCATAAGTAAAGAAGACTTAGGACATCCATGCAAACAATTATGTATTCATTCCTTTACGTATAGAAAAAAAAAAAAATGTCTTTTACTATCATATGAAACTAAAAGACGTAGCGTGTATAATAAAAAACAAATGAATTGTATTAAACTCCTATTTTTTATTAAATCTGTAATTTAGTAAAATTCATAGTCACTCAGAAGTTTTACACAGACTTTGGACCATAGAAAGGTATGACGATGGAGGGATCCAACACTATTGTAGGAGGAGAGTACGGACCTGAATCCGTCAATGGAGGACCGAATAAAGAGACAAAGAATGGACGGGACGAAGGTCCGACACGAGGGATGTCGTCGGACGACTAGGGGATGTTTGGACTCAGGGTATTCGCCTGAAGGGTCTTAGTTAGGTCCAAAATTCCTCTTCTTTTGAAATCTGTAGTTGTACTAACTAAAGTGGATTAGTTGAACGTTATACTGATTCTTTAGTGACTTAGTACGACTGATAGGAACTTTAATAGATCTAACTTAATAGACGGAGTTTTTTCTTGTGCATTATGTACGGAAGTGACTTTTATAACGTTTTATTGTATGTGTCTAAAGTGGGAAAAAGGCACACACACAGACACACACAAACACGTACGTGTGCACGAGGGAAAAAGAGACATACATCGACCTTTCGTAACTTCTTTATTAGTCATCCTTGGACGGCTTATGGACATCCTTTTATCTACGTCCGTTACCGTCTTCGGTTCGAGTACTCGATTTCCCTAAAATAACAGTTTCAGACGAAACACTTGTCCAACAACACTAAAAGAACAACCATCATATCCACACGACCCGCAGTACCGGACAGAGGGTCGAGTCTTTTCCCCCTCTTTCTAGGTAAGTCTCCATCTGAAAGGGGAAGAAGGGAAGGTAGGGTATCGTCAGTGTCCGTCTCTCGACCGATTAGAAACGAAATTGGGAAAGAAACACATGAACTTATTTTGGAGAAAAGATCTGGTGCAGTCACAATAAAGTGATAACTTTCTACACAAGTACAAAACTCCCATCCTTCCACTTTTACCGGTCCTTGAACAAAAGAAGGGGGTTTACACATATAACTACTTAATGTACTAATATTAATACAAAGAGGGTAAAAATTATTAAACTATGTCCTTTTCCCGTTTCATCAATAATAAGTTGATCAAATTTCTTTGAAAAGATTTGTCCTATGTATTGTCTACGTTTTCGAGGTTAATTTTGATTTAACGAGTTTTTTATTTTTGTAAATTATTGACGGTTCACATACGGTCGACGACGGGACAGTCGTAAGACTTGTCCTTTTTAACTCAAGGTAGGTTTGTGACGAAGATGAGTAGAAGTAATATTTTCGGCCAATAAAAGTAATCATACGTTTACTCATAAACAACGGTCGTAAAGATTCCTCGTGTTAGTACCCAGGTTTACGACTTTATTCGTCAGATACGAAACGAAGGTCCGTTCAACGTACCAACTACCTACTCACTCGTAGAAATTTAGTCGAAGGTTTAACCACCAAGAATCGGGACGACTTTTAATCTTAGTGGACTAAGATTTTCAGGGCTACGGGTGTGGTGTGGGGTGTCACTCATTTAGTCCTAGAGACCTCGTTCAAGAATCCGACAAAAACCTTCGAAGATCCACTAACGTTGGACTTCGGTTCTGATACTGAGTACAAATTTACTACTCCGGAATATTGACGGGGTGTAAGCTCGTCCTGAGGGTCGACACCCCACCCTCGTCCGACACGCCCTACACGCATGATCACGTGTTCCACCGTAGGTGCCCTGGGCGAAAGACGAGGAGCTCCCCTTACTAGTTAAGGTGTGACACTACCGTCCCGGAACGAAGTGGAAGGTCGTGTTAGAGTCCTACGCACCCTCGAGGTACAGAGGACGCTTTCCTTGGGAGAAATATTTCAGACTGTAGTAAACAAACAAAACAAGTTAGTGAGTCAGCACAGGATGAGAAACACCGGGGTACCTGACGTCGTGCGGTCCGAAGGGACAGGAAGTGGTAGAGGATCCCAAACGAGTTTGAGTGTACGTAACTCATCCACTACGGTAGGTTGGTAGAGCAGGAGACAGCAGGGGGAAGAGGAAGACGGAAGTTGGAAAGGGTTGTACTCCCAGACAAGATTACTCAGCCGAGAAACGTAGTCCACCGGTTTCATAACCTCAAAGTCGAAGTCGTAGTCAGGAAGGTCACTTATAAGTCCCAACTAAAGAAAATCCTAACTGACCACACTAGAGGAACGACAGGTTCCCTGAGAGTTCTCAAAAGAGGTTGTCGTGTCAAACTTTCGTAGTTAAGAACCTACGAGTCGGAAGAAATACCAGGTTGAGAGTGTAGACATGTACTGACTGCAGTACTCCCGTCCCTACCTCCCTCATCCAAGATCCTAAGGAAAAAATTACAGAGACAAAACACCTTGACAAAATCTAAGTGTCGTTTCATCTCGTTCTCCATGTCTCTAAAGGGTACAGAGGGGACGACAGTGTTTCCTATTATGTGTACGGGGGGAGGGTTTAGTGTTAGGGGGTGGTCTCACCAAGTAAACAATGGTGACTACTTGGATGCAACTATTAGTAGTGAGTCTCAGGCAATCCCAAGTGAGGACCACAACATGTAAGACACCCAAAACTCTTCTTATATTACTGTACATAGGGGGACATATCACAGTACGTCTCGTCAAAGTCACGGATTTTTAGGAGACACGAGACGCACAAGTAGGGACAGGGGAGGGACTGAGGACCGTTGGTGACTGAGAGAATGACAGAGAAATTAAAAAAGGTAAAGACCTTACAGTATATCGACCTTAGTACATCATACATATCGGAAAACTTTAACAGAAATAAAATGACCATCATCCGCAAATTCCGGGGAGGTATAGAAAAGTACCGAGGTATCGGGTAAAAAATTACAACTCATTATAAGGTAACAGACCTACATGGGGTCAAATAAACAAGTGGATGACTTTCTATAGAACTAACGAAGGTTCAAAACCGTTAATACTTACTTTGACAATAACTATAGGTATATGTCCGAAAAGACACCTGTATTTAAAAGTCGAGGAAAACCATTAATGATTCGTACTACCGACTTAGTACAGAGATCTCATAGAAATTAAAAGATACTTGACACTTTGAAGAAGGTTTTATGGTCAAACGTAAAAGTGATTGTTACTTACTCTCAAGACCAACGAGATTTAGGAGTGGTCACAAACTACAACAGTTACAAAACTTAAAATCGGAAAGATTATCGACTTTTTACCATAGAACAACAACAGTAAAATTAACAAAACATAACTTCACATCAACTAAATGTTACAACACAATCAAAGTTCTTATGTCGTTTCATTAAGTCAATATGTATATATGTATATGTACATGTATATATGCATATATACACATTAAAAGTCTAAGAATATCTAATAAATTTTTATAACTCATATCAAACGTTATGGTATATCATGTCTAGTTCAACCTTTCTTGACTGTCGAACTGTTATGACTCAAAAGGACAGGTATGTATACCTTACCTTATAGAGAGATAAGAAATCAAGAAACAACTCAAAGTAGTCTCTAAACATCAAAAAGAGTATATCTATAAAATGTATAAAACAATCTTCATACACATAAAGTACACATCCACAGATTACATTTATCATAAGAGAAAAATTAAAGTTCAAGGTGAACAAGTAACGACCATTAATCCTATCACTAATTGAAAACACATAATTCGGATTTAGGGTGTTGAAACGATATTACTGAACATTCAAGATTATCAAAAAACAACTTAGAAAGTCTACAAAGTGTATCTATCAATACAGTAGACACTTCTGTCTAAATAAAAAGGAAAGGGTCTTCATACGGAAAATAAAGGAAAAGAACAGAAAAACGAAATCGATCCTGAAGATCAGGTTACTATCTTTCCTCACTACCCCTCTCTGTAAGAACGGGTTAAGGACCACAATCACCTCTTTGAAGGTTCAAAGAGTGGAAATTCATGACAATTGAAATCACAAAAACATGTACAAACTTGTGTGTGAAAATTGTAGAACTAAGTTGTCGTTGAATACTTGTAGTTTGAGTTCGAAAGAATTTACATTGAAATCGTCTTCATCAATAATAACCTTGTCTTATACATCTTACTAACGTCCAAACGACGGTACGGTATGCATATACATACATACACACATGTACATTATTAAAATATCCCTTTTCGGTTCTTTATTTACATGGTTTCACGAATTAAAGAGACACACCTTTCGAAATTATTATCTAGTAAAATTATACGTATCACAAAATGAAGAAACTACCACTCCTGACCTATATAAAAACTCTCGACTGTTGTACATTTAAAAATAGTGAGTGGACCTATATCAAAATAACAAACTACTTAAATCAGTTCTCTCAGTGTGACGTCCCTAGTACAACTATCATACAAATCAAAATTGGTTCCGTCAGAATGACTATCTTTTCCTTCACGTACATAAAATTACTCTGTACTACTCTCAAGGACCCTTAAGTTGTACTCTCCATTTATCACCGAGGTCTTCACTTTTTTAAACGGTAATTAAATTGGATGTAAAGATCCTTTTCCTTTTGTACTGGTAGAAGAAGTCTCACTAACCTAGGTTTATTTACCGTCTTTTAGTGAGGAACAACAAGTCAGGCGTATATGGTAAAGTGTTCGGACATAACAAATAATATCACCACGTTTTCCTTCTGGACCCGTCAAATTCTTTTATTAAACACAGTGTCAAAAAGATTTTCGTTCGATTGTATTTTTGATTAAGTCCTTAGTATCATTTTTATCGTAGACCCAATTATCACCACACTAATACCCACGACATTAAAGTCCATTAAAAAGACAAAAAAAAAAAAAAAAGAAAAGGGGGTAACAGAGTTGGAACGGGACTTTAGTGTACCCTCATCTTTATTGACCCCTCTTATATCAGAAAGTCTAAACAGACGGACCAAATTTGATCCAGGGTTTCTGGTAACCCTGAAAATCAGGGTCTGGGTCCCCTGTGCACCAGACAACACTTGGTCGAGACCGAACAACTACAGATTTTCTTTGAACTGGGACCGTATCCGCAAAAGTCATCTTTACTATTCATTTGTCATCTTTGTACTCTCCTGTTTATATTCGAGAACCTCCTTCTACGTCTAAGGTTTTTTCTTTTTGGTTCTAATCTCACTTTACCATCAAATCAACGATTCAGGAGAGACTGAGAACGCTGGGATGCTTGACATGCGACGGTCCGAGGAGACAGGTACCCGAAGAGGTCCGGTCTTATGACCTCACCCAACGGTAAAGGAAGAGGTCCCCTAGAAGGGCTGGGTCCTTAGTTTGAACCCAGGAGAGGTAAAACCCGTCTACTAAATGGCTGACTCGACATTCCCTTTCCCTCCCTCCGGTCCAGTTTTCTTCCTTTACGTACGCACGCGCGCGTGTGTGTGTGTCTCAACGTACACACACACGTACGTGTACGTATATTTACGTCTATTATTACGTCTGTTAGTGGTTTCTTTTCCTCTTTTTAGTAGTTTGCTTTAAATCAAGTAACCCTCATCGTTCCCCGTTACTCAAGTCTTTGACGGACTAAGATGAGGTAGGGTAAAAATATCAAAGGAGATAATAAAACCGGACTCTCTAAACCTTTTCGTCGAGTACAGACTTTCAATAAACTTGTAAGTCCCGACTCCAGAAGTAGATCACTTTCGGGGTCCCGGTTTGGATTACCCTACACCCCCACCATGAAGGACTCTAAAAACTGTCGAACACCCGGGGGACGACCGTGACGGACACCTTCCACTGTTGCGTCACCCTGTCCTGGGTACCGAGTCCGACTCCCCAACTTCCCACGAGAGGGTCTCTAATGTGACCCGGTCTTCTGTAGCGACCTCTTCCTTTACCGTTGGGTGAGGTCATAAGAACGGACCTCTTAGGGTCCCTACCCCCTCGGACTACCCGACGGTAGATACCCCAACGTGTCTCAACCTGTGTTGACTTCGCTGAATCGTCGTCGTCTTCTGTAGGGGACCCCAACAAACTTCGTTTGGTCCTACACTTGAGTCGACGGGTAAGGTCGTGGAAGACTCCCGAGACGTCAATAAACGGGAGTAGACGGAGGAAGGTTGGGGGTTGTGATTGACGTCGACAATCTAACAAAGGTATACCAGGTCCCGGAGAGAACTTCCACAAGAAATGATGTCTAAAACAGTTCTGTCGTTCTCAGACAACTCTTCTCCCTTTGAGTAAAATACCTAAAATACCGAGGACAAATAGTCTATCCTTTTCCCGTCCTTGGATACATATTCGACACTTGTCAAGAGGCACCACCCTTATCCCACACTTCAAGGGAGGGTTAGATACCGAGACATTATTACCGATTACCAGTAACTCCCGAACACCAACGAGTCGGAAAAGACACTGTCCCTGACGACAAGAATTCACTACCTACTCCTTTGACCAACCCCTTCTCCCCAAAGTCCGGCTCCCGACGTGTTTACTTCACGTCTGAGTCCGTCTGGACTCGCCCCACCCCCAATCCCCACCCCCGACCGACGAACATTAAGGACCAACCAAGAGTGATAACTATCCGGCGTAAATAAAAACCAGAGGGACATAAAGACGAAGAGGAAGTCTAAGGTAGTGAGACAGTCCCCTCGGGGTGGTTAATTAATCGAGAGACACAACAAGTCACCGATTTAACACAGGTTGAGAAACGTTGGGGTACCTAACATCGTAACTTCAGAGGGGACAGAAAGGGATAAAGGACCTCAAACGAGTCTAAGTACACGTAACTCAACCACTACGGTAGATTAGTTAAGTAGGAGACAGTAGTGGAAGAGGAGGACGGAAGGTAGAAAGAATCGTAGTCCTAGAAAAGGTTACTCAACCGAGAAGCGTAGTCCACCGGTTTCATAACCTCGAAGTCGAAGTCGTAGTCAGGAAGGTTACTTATAAGTTCCACCTAAAGGAAATCCTTCCCGACCAAACTAGAGGAACGTCAGGTCCCCTGAGAGTTCTCAGAAGAGGTTGTGGTGTCAAGTTTTCGTAGGAAAGGTTTGTGAGACACACAATAGTAAACGCAAACGAAAACATACTAATAAACTAACAGGGGGTGTGATCTTGTAGTCGAAAGACTCCTGCTGAGATACACACACACAGACTGAAAACATAGGGACCCGGAGCGAGTATCGCCTCTAAATTACCCGACTTGACCATGGACCACGTAGTCTCGACTGTACCGGTGTCCAATGAGACTCAGGTTATCGTCTACAAGGTTCTTATCTACGTATATGACGGACCTGAGACAAGTGACACTGAAATCAAGAAATCCAGAAAGACAAAGACCAATAATTATACGTGTATCTTTTTTTACGACTCTGAAGACCTCCATATATATCGAGGGGAACTTCGCTCAATTAAGTCAATTACGAAAAATCGTTTATATGAAAGAGACGAGGAGTGACGGAGACTTACGGGAGATACCGACACTACTACAAACCACCCGAATAGAAAATCGGTCTCGTGATGGACCTTCTGAGAAGGACAAACAGAGAAGACGAAGTCGTTGCCCGTAATTTACAGTGAGGAATGGTCGTAAAAGACAAGTTGAACATCCGTAGTGGATGGAAGAGTACGTATCTGTCTTCGACAGCCTAACACTTGTCTCCCTCGATACCTTTCCGTTCCCTCACTTTGAGTGGAACCTGGTTCCTCATCCCCTCTCCCATTGTGTCCGTAGGATCACCGTACATTCCCTTCCTCTGTATAAAGTATTGTATCGAATCTCACACATTTCCGGGTCCGTTTTACTTTAGAGAGAGAAGGACCATTCTTTTCAAAAATAACTTTTCTTAAGGTCCTTTTTTTTTGGGTAATCAATACGTTAAATAAAAGGACAGACATTTGAAGGGTGTTCCTCTGGTCTATCCACCTCGCTATTAGGAAAGGGGACAGTCACCCTCCGACACGGGTGCAGGTAAGAATCCACCACCCCGTTAACAAGACCACCTCTCTTTGAGGACACAATACGTTAGTGTCTCGTCGGTCTTTACCGGAAGGGAGATCAGAGACAAATGACTTTGTGACGATAAAGAGTTCCGACTGGAGTTCCGACAACGGGGACGTCACGGACAGGACTCTGGGGGTAGTCGTCATTGGTGAGCAGGAAGAGACGAAGGAACCCTGTAAATGTAGATAAAGCAAACTAGACCCTGAACACGTCGAGTGTACGTGAACTTCCCGACCACGACAAAAGAGACTGGAGAAATACAGAGAACGTGTCTTATTAGTTACGAACAATTTTATTCTTTCATACCCTCGTCTCTTTCCCCCGTAACGGTCCCACGACACTACTGACCCTAACCTTGTTCAAGTTCTTCGGACTAGGAGGCTACGTCCCACTATTCTTCGATAATCTTCCGACTCTCCTCCCACATTGGATACCCATTACGACCTTCCCCGACGGGTAGCACAGGAGGGGGCAGAAATAGTGACACAGACACCTTCTCCGAAAAGGGTAAAAGGGGTGACGTCCCGACGACTTCGACCGAAAGTAAGACACAGAAGTAGAATCACACCGACCGGAAACTCGACATGACTGTCGAGAAGAAAAGTCACTGTAAAAAAAATAGTAGGGTGTTTAGACAACGTAATTTTGTTTGGTTGGTATTGAAAGGATCTCTCATTCACTTGAGGACTCTGACTGTCTAAATTGAAACAAAAACAACAAGTTAGCGAGTCAGCACAGACTGAGAAACGTTGGGGTACCTGACGTCGTGTGGTCCGAAGAGAAGGAAGTGATAGAGGGCCTCAAACAAGGTCGAGTACAGGTAACTCAGTTACTACGGTAGGTTGGTAGAGTAGGAGACAGAATCGGAATCACTCTTCCTTTTTTTTTCCTGGGTCTGATAAGGTACTGTCAGTCAATTCCAGTTGGTGGATTAGAGTGTCGTTATTTTCCTAATAAATTGTTACTTATCAAAGTCAAGACGAGGAAGAGAGATCATTTAACAAAATTTCTTTTGGGTTTTACTTAACAACATACACGACATTACCTTACAGCCGTACATTCGACGTCTCATTTTAGTAATGACCGTCATAGAATAAATGTGTAGACAACACACTTCTCTTAATCTATGAGAATCTCCTTCTTGTTTCATATAAACTTAACTTTGTCACGTGTAAAACCGATCTACGACTAAGGAATAATCCACAACCCTCACTGAAACTGTTACATGTTTCTTTCGTTGTCAAACTGTAGTAAATCTCTGTAAGATCTTCTTAGGTTTTAGTCCCTCTAAAGGAAAACACACGTGAAATTCTTAGACCTCGGGGTACCTCGAGGACCCGTGAGTGGGTCAAAAGAATCTAGGTCAACCCAAATACACATGTTCTGTGCTATCGGAATATACGTTCTTCCTTTTTGGAAGAGTTTGACCGACCGAATGACCCGACTCAGTGATGAAGACGGTTTGTTCATGACACATTCGATTCGACGAAAGTAGAATGACGGATACAAGAAAGATGTCGTCCTTGTCATGTCACAAATAACTAACGTTAATTTAAAGAAAAACGACTCCTTATTGTGAGAAACTACCCGAAGGGACCCCCAGGTCTTTCATTTCTTAGACAGACGTCACGTCCTCTGACCTCAAACTAGGGGTCCAACCCTACTAGGGGACCTCTTCCCTTACCGTTGGGTGAGGTCATAAGAATGGACCTCTTAAGACACCTGTCTCTTCGGACCACCCGATGTCAAGTACCCCAGAGTCTCAGCCTGTACTGAATTACTGATTGTAAAAAAGTTTATAAACAATTTTTTCTTCTTTTATGTATACATTTTTATATATACTTATGTATACAGTTACTTGTATACATACATGAATGTTTTCACTTTCACTTCAGTGAGTCAGTACAGGCTGAGAAACACTGGGGTACCCGATATCGGGTGGTCCGAGGAGGAAGGTACCCTAAAAGGTCCGTTCTCATGACCTCACCCAACGGTAAAGGAAGAGGTCCCCTAGAAATTATAAAAATCGACCTCTTAAGGAACCTGTCTCATCGGACCACCCGATATCAGGGTAGTCCATCGTTTCTCAGTCTGTACTGAATCACTGATTGTGAAAAAGTGTATAAACAATTTTTTTCTTTTTTTTACGTATACATTTTTATACATACTTATGTATGATAGTCACGCGTATACATACATGAATATATGTGTACATTTTTGTGTATAAATTTTCATGTATATATTTCTTATGTATACATTTTACGTATACATTTTTATGTATACTTATGTATACATTTTTTTCTTTTACGTATGTAATCGTCAATTGAAAAAAAAAGAAGAACGTTACATCCTAATTTAATGGTACGAGGATGGTCTCCGGGAATAGTATGGATTTTATTAAAGAGTTATAGTAGTTAATAGGACAGTCAACAGTTTAACAGAGGATACACAACACTAAAAAATTTCTAAGTAAAATCAATCTTAGGTTTATTCCAGGGGTACAACGTTAACTATTATAGGGAATTCAGAGAAAGTTATAGATTAAAAAGGAAGGTAGTGAGACGGAGTGGAGGACATTACAAAGACAACTCCTTTGGTCCAGTAAAAGGGACACCTTAAGAGGTGTCAGACTTAAGACAACTAACGGACGGACGCAACGGGACGAAGTCAGTGACAACAACTAATACACCTAGATCGTGTGTATAGGATGTCGGCAACGGGAGGCGTCTCACTCTCTTCGGAGGAGACTTAGTCTTGTCGGAGTTTGCGCTTACGGTAGCGGTGTCAGTCAAAACGAAATCTTGGTACATTCCGTTATAAGTCCTCAAGAAACCTGCGAGAACAGAGACACACTTTTTCAGTATTTCCATATTTTATTAATTCCTTCTCCTACAGTGAGTCCTACGTATAGACACTCCTTGTGAGTCTAAAAAAAGTTTTGACTAGTATTTACCTGAGAACAATTCAATGTGTTGAATTACGGTCACGGTTAATTAGACTACCCGTTCCTACTGAGAACATTCTCATAACGTCACTGTCTCCCGTTACGACACACGAACCCTTGAAGTGACTTCGTATTTACGTCTGTCGATACTTCTAAATTAATCTTAATTTATACCCTCTGGATTTTTGTTACTGTACAGGACTTTGGTGGTATTTTTGATTTGAGGTTTTTTCCGACAAGTGTAAAAAGTCGGACATTACTTTTGTCTACTTAATGAAGTCCTGACTTTAAATCATGGATGTTACTCAAATATCTCTAGATTTTAACACTAATATCTGGTAATTTGGGTTATATCGAAGTCCTTTATCTTATTAAAGTTCCTCTTTTTATCAAAAGTCACCACTGTATCTGTAAAATTGGTAGTTTCGTCGGAGCAAAAGGTAAAGACGAATATTTTACCGTATTCCGGACAGTGTAGTTATCGGAATCTAAATTAAACTGAGTATGAAAAGAATATATCGTATGAGAAATACCTAGTAACCGGTTGAGCGAACAATAACGACATTGTAATTTTTTATTTAAGAATTGAATATTTGACCTGGGAAAAAATTGAACCTCTCAATTATGAAAAACTACATCGTGGTGGATAAACATAAAGAAATTATTTTACCCGAAGGGATCACCGAGTCGACCATTTCTTAGGTGGACGTTACGTCCTTTGGACCCAAACTAGGGACCCAACCTTTCTTTGGGACCTCTTCCCTTGCCGATGGGTGAGGTCATAAGACCGGACCTCTTAAGGTGCCTGACATATCAGGTACCACAGCGTTTCTCAGCCTGTGTTGACTCACTGAAAGTGAATTATTCGTTTTAATACATCCAATAACTGTATGGACACTCGTCCTTCATAGTAAACTATTTCATAAACGGTGAGTAGTTTCTATTTTTAACACTGAATAGATGGAAGGAACCAGACACGTGACTATCACTTTCTAAGCGAAGTTCTGACTTACCTCAATCTCATGAACGTCCCGACGGAATCATTGTGAAGGAAAGGTCCACCGAGTCACCATTTCTTAGGTGGACGGTCACGTCCCCTATGTCATCCATATCCAAGTTAGGGACCCACCCCTGCTAGGGGACCTCTTCCTTTACCGTTGGGTGAGGGCATAAGAACGACCCTTTTAGGGTACCTGTCTCGTCCGACCGACCGATGTCAGGTACGTCAACGTTTCCTTAACCTGTGTTGACTGACTCGTGTACTGCTTACTGAAATATTGTTAAGGTTTGGTGGTAGTTTTATAACACACAAACTTTAAGGAGAAATTATCCTTCCTTCCTAAGAAGTAATCCGGTCAGAAGGAACACTGGTTCTTATACGTAAACATTCTAACTCTAAAATTACAGACCAATTCCAAAAAACAGATATCGATCACTCATCTCCCGAGGGGACCACCAAGTCTACCATTTCTTAGACGGACGTTACGTCCTCTGGACTCAAACTAAGGACCCAGTCCTTAGGGGACCTTCTCCCGTCCCGTTGGGAGAGGTCATAAGAACGTACCTCTTAGGGTACCTATCTCCTCAGACCACCCGATGTCAGGTATCCCAGCGTCTCAACCTGTGCTGACGTCACTGAAACGTGTGTGTGTACGTGTCATTCGTCCAAGTTTAACTTGGGATAAGAAACCGTAGGGAGAAAAGTAGGTTATGAGGAAACGATGTAAAATCCGTCATCTATCATTCGTTTCTTTATCTTAAAAAACCAAGAATATTACGAACCCAAGTGTAGGACGAGGAATCGACATTATCGTAAGAATGATAGTGTTCACTGTTTTTAAGGAGGGGTTTTTCTTTACATGACCTCGGGATTGAAACCTCTCGTCTCCATCACGACGGAGGTCCGTGTAATGTACTCGACAGGTGTCCCACGTGCGAACAAGAACGACAGGGATCTACCAGACAGAAGAGACAACCGGTGGTCGTGGGGCCGAGATAGGATTTTCTCGATGGTGGATTCAACTTTGTAGTGTCATAAGAAGGAAGATGAAATAGTAAAGAGTCGGAAACAAAACATAGTGAAGCGAAAAAGAACAAAAATTTCAATAGGGAGGAAAAAAGGTTCCAACTGAAAAGGGGAAGTAGAAACTAGGGGAGGGTAGACAGAATAGGTCCTTATATCTCCGTCAGAGGTGATTAATCGAGGGGAGAAATTTTAGAATTGGAAAGATGATTACAAGTTCACGGGGTAGGATTTTGATTTGTGGAAATCGAAAGTCTAGGGGAAGTCAACAACAGACTACAGATCCAAAGGAATAACTTACATTTTTAGGGAGGACATCTGGAAACACTCACAATTAGGAGAAGCAACGACCTCTTAAAGACACGAATAAGGGTTGTAAAGGAGTCGAAAATGAGTCGTGGAAATCAAGACCAGAATGAGTCGTGGAGAGTGGAAAGGGTAGGACACCGAAGAAATATTAAGGACACCACCCGACTTTTTACTGGAGTGGGCATACGAGGTCGCAGACACAGTTTTACTTTGACCACTGATGACGAAATAAACCTTTTAAACTAACGTCTACACTAATTCCCAAAACTCTACTCTATAGGGACCGAATAGACCTATCCGGTACTTACGGTAGTGTGTCCGAGAGTACTCCCTCTCTTCGCCCCCGTTAGCTGTGTCGTCCGTGTGCGTCGTGTTCCGTTCCTTGCGTGTTTTAAGATCCAACGCTTTCTCCGTTCTTTGTGAAAGACGGGACCTCGAAGACTCCTTCGGACTGGAACTAAGACGACTGTGAGACTCAAACTTGAAAGTCGGAGGCCTTTACACTTTCTTATTTAAAGACAATAAGAATTCCCTGACTCAAACACCATTAAACAATTCTAGCGACGACGATGACGACGACGATTCAGTGAAGTCAGCACAGGCTGAGACACACTGGGGTATCTGCCGGAGAAACCTGTAAGAACTATTTTAATAATAACTGGTTTCACTTGTACGGACTCATTTGTTCTGAATCTAGTTCCTCTGAGACTAGTCGAGATGTCGTCTGGGTGAAAGTCGGAAACGGGGATGGTTTCTTAAATGATAAAACTTAATGGTGTAAACACTTGGATTATACTTGGCGTAGTTCTTCTTATTTGGAGAGAGAAAACATAGACCTAAGAAAGAAGATTATTAGCCACTCCAAGTAGGTACAACAGTATACACTAATATCTAAAAATTTAACAGTAACGACATATCATAAGTAACAGATATATCTCGTGTGTAATAAAAAAGATGACAACTACCAAATGGTTATGACGACAATACTTATAACTAATACCTAGAAAACCACTTGTAGATAAACACAAAGACAACCCATATATTACTCCTTGCCTAAAGGACTCAGCTTCTACGGAACAGTAAAGAAAGACATGATTCCACTGTTAGAGTAGTTGTTAAGATGAAATTGAGAGGGAGTAGTAAGACAATTTTAGAGACAGACTAAGACTAGAAACACGAATCTATATTTTACTGTCCATAGTTAATGTGTGTGTGTATGTGTATGTTTGTGTTACAAATCCCACAAGGTTGAATTTCTATTCAATGACGGTCCTTTCACCGAGAAGGAGAACCGTAAACAACACAATTATTACAGTTCAGTAGTCAGAATTGGCAAGTTCAAACTTTGTCTTAGTAAAACTTAAGAAAGAAACTAATAGGACGGAAGTAGTTTAGAGTCTTCGAAGGGAAGGTGATACTAACGGGTGGCACAAGACAGACGTAGTCAAACCCCCATGTGACAGGGAACTTACTGAGGAATTGAACAGAGGATGGAAGATCAGAGAAAACTATGAGTACGTAGATGTTTAAGATCCAAATAGGAATGTTTGAAACTAGGACGACGTGGTGAAGAGTTTTGAGTACCCGTACCTACCTAGTGGTAACTAATATTTTTAGTTCAGTCTTAAGGAATACAACTGAAAGATACGGAGTATTAAACTAAAGTTGTAGTAAAGACACTCATTAATAAATGGACTTAAAAGTGGTCTACCATAACTCAATGGATAAGTGTAACAGAAGTTATTGTAAACATACTATTTAACGAGCTTCCCGAAGGCTACTTGCAAAGAATGTCGCCGAGGTATATTACCGGCACATAATTCTCAAAGGACACGGACCACATGTGTATTGGGTGTGTTGTCGAAACACACCATTTATGGACACAATAATAGGAGTTAAATATCAATTCCTGTGGTTTCGAACCTCTTAAATTCCACAGATTACAATAGGTCGGTCTTTGGATTAGTCCTAAGTCTGTGACCTTTAGTGCTGAGTCGGACGAACGCAAAACGTATAAGTACTGAGGAGAGTTCCGGTACCCTCTACTCCTCCGAAGGGAAGGTCGAAAGTCGAGACACCACACGAAAAGACTCCGTCGTAGAGGAGGATTGTCTCTCGACACTAAGATCCAGGGCGGTCAGACGTCTACCCACGAAAAGGGGGAGTGTAAGAGACTTCGACCGGGCAGTACTCGACTCGAGATCGTCGATAACGGACTCGTTCCCCTGAAATCAAGAATATGGTGGTTAAACCAAACCAAGACGAGGGAGGAAGAAAAGGACAAAGAGAAGAGGAGGAAGGAGGGAAAGAAAGAGAGGACAAAGAAAGAAGGAGACGTCCGAAGAAAGAGGGAAAGGGAGAGAAGTAGGGGAGGGCAGGAGGGACGGGAAGGAAACCATCCACGGTGCTAAGAGTCGTAAAAACTTTCTGGTTAGAGACCTTCACGTGTCACCGGAAGTCTAGTGAATGAAAAGTCCGAAGTGAAAAGTCCAAGTTTATTGGGCGCTATGGAGTCATATTATTAGTTTATTCGTTTAATCACGACCTCACCCCTCTAATACATATGTAAACGAACTCGTTATATACTTACTAAGTACAAACTTAGTGATATGTATATAAATAACATCAAATCCCTACTCCTTTAACACCCGGGTTTAGATAGCAACTATGTTTATACATAGTAATATGTGACATCTCAATTGGTTTGTGGTATGTTCTTTTATTTTCCTACGACTACTTTGACTTACACATCATTAAATATTGTCCTTAAAGGTTTGGTACTGGGTAAGTTTTGTTGTTACTACTACCTAATAAGAAGATAGGACGGACTTTTAGAGTTGTCAAAGTCAACATGTCTTCCTCAAAACGTTAGAGCGTTGTAACATAGGGATGATCTAAAATCTTTTGATTAAATCTTGGAAGTCCTCTGAGATGACCCCGTGATGAAAATCCGAGACTCATTGTAAAATCATTAAAAGTACAACATCTAGTGAACGTCCATCGGGAATAAGTAAGTACTTTCTTTTTGGACACCTTACGTCTAATACCAAGGGACTTCTTAATCCTTCCCTACTAGGGAACCCCCAATCACAGACGAGAAATCTCTGAGAGAGAACCAAGTGGGTGACTCCTGGGATAACCCTAACTACCTCCACAGAAAAACACAGTCGACACGGTCCAGAATCAACACCGTGCACTTTAACAAATCGACACCGTGTACCTTAGATCAAGGGACTGGTCCCTAGCTTGGGACCGGGGGACGTAACTCTCTTACCTCAGAATCGGTAAGCTGGTGGTCCCTTCAGGAACTGAATCAAAAGACAACGCGAAAAGACTTAAAGAGTTGGTTCGGGCCATGGGAAGGAAAGGAACCGAAGGAGGTATTACGGAAACTACACGGCCCCGACGTCAAAAAGTAGACGTGAAACTCCATGAGGTGAAAGACTGAGGTAATTGTCGACTACGGAGTGGGTGTATCTAAAGACAGTAGGCAGAGTGGTTCCTTTGAAAATATATTATCTATGAGTCCTGTAAAGAAATTAATTTAACCTTAATTACCTAGTGACGTCCCTACTTAGGTAGTACTAACCTACCCATCAAGACACACTATTGAACCCTTCAAAGGTCATTAATACCTTACAATCTCGTGGAACATCTGATATCTTATTCGACTTAGTGATGACCCGAGAACTAAAAAGTAGTCAGTAGGACTCCGGTTCCTTTTTTTGACTTATCTATTTTTCATTTGTAATTACAGAAAGGAAGTCACGACGCAAAATGTTCGTCTCCGTCGAGAACACTCTATAAATTGATTGTCTATACCATAATAGTACCTTTTTAACTTATTTTTTTCATTGTTTCTGATACTTGGTGAAGGCAAACGACTGACTTTACACTAATCCGTGTTGTCAAAATACACTAACAGGATCTTTAAATAATACGAAATTATTTGAGGACCGTTTGGATTAATCTACGAGGTAAATCGTAATTAACTTAACCTTGTTCCTTTCTTTGATGTGGAGTACATTTCAACATTCTCCGTGTAAAAATTTATTGACTGAATCGGAATTTAAAACTTTACACTTTACACCGTCAAAATGAGTGTTATAATGGTATCTTTGAGTTAATCTGTTAATAATTCACGTAAATGAGTACTTTATATGATGTTCTCATATACGTAGTCAGAGGTCTAGATAAAAAACGAAAGGTAAGTACAGGACTAGGAGCCTTGGAGGTATAGGGTATTTACATCATACACCGAGTAAATTCTCAATTCCCGTACCTAAAAGGTCGGTCTAACGAACCAAAACTTAGTACCACGATCGTAAAAGTCCGACTAAACCCCGACTAACAAAAATAGAAGAGATGGAGTTACAGGACTTTGTTATTGTAATGGATGGTGGTTTCCCCCTAATACTTCTAATTCATTAAATCATGAACTTTTCGTATACTACAGACTGTGTACATTAATGATTTATGCACAAACATTTTATTTTACCTATTTAACATGGAGTATATTCACCCAGAGTCCTTAACACCTCATAGTTCACAAACAATAAAACCAGTGGACTACGCCTCTCGACTGAGTAACCTCTTCTAGAACTACGACCCTTTCTGACTTCCGTCCTCTTCCCCTACTGTCTCCTACTCTACCAGCCTACCGTAACGACTGATTTATGTGTACTTAAACTCGTTTGAGACCCTCTATGACTTCCTGTCCCTTAGGACCGCATGACGTCAGGTACCCCAACGTTTCTCAACCCATACTGAATCACTGACTTGTTGTCGCTCCATAAACACATCAAACAATATTAATATAGTAGAACACGTAAAAATCGTACAGAATCCTACTAAAGTACTCCTTCTATTAAAAGTGGACAAATAAAATAATGAAAACTCTTCTATACGTAGTCTCAGTCTTCCTTCGGTATTATTCTATACAAGAAATTAATCTATTACTTTATAATAGCACATTTTACGACACATTGACCTTCCGTATCGGTGATATTATTCCGTTTTGTTTTTTGTTGGTTGTTCTTTTGTTTTTGGTACTTTCTGTATGTCTAACCTTTCCTTCTTCATTTTGGTAAAGATCAATGTCTACTATATTACCAGGTACATCTTTTAGGGTTTTGTGTACGGGGCGGGGGTTTACGAAGAACTTGATTATTCAATTAAATCATTTCAGAGTCCTATGTTCCAGTCACATGTTTTTAGACGATAACAAAATATATGATGCTGCTTGTTAACCCTAAACTTTAAAATTTTTCTCATGTAGATATTATCATGGGGTTTTACTTTGTAAATCCATATTAAATTGTTTCATAAATATCCTTGACAGATAACTTTTAATGTTTTATAACTACTTGTTTTAGTTTCTGAACTTATTCACCTCTTCATACGGGTCCGTACGTAACCTTGTGAGTCACAACAATTCTACAATCAAGAGAGACTTTACTGGGTATCAGTAGCGCTCACCTACGAGGAAGAGAAGTCGACACAGACTGAGAAACGTTGGACTACCTGACATCGGGTGTCCGAGGACACAGGTACCCTAAGAGGTCTGTTCTTATGACCACGTCCAACGGTACGGGTGGGGTCCCCTAGAAGGGTTGGGTCCCGAGCTTGGGTTCAGAGAATACAGAGGACGTAACAGTCCGTCCAAGAAATGGACCCTTCGGGACATCAGTAGTACGACGATGACGACGATTCAGGGAAGTCAGCACAGGCTCAGACACGCTGGGCTCTCTGCCGTCGGGTGGTCCGAGACGGCAGGGACCCTAAGAGGTCCGTTCTTGTGACCTCACCCAACGGTAAAGGAAGAGGTTACGTACTTTCACTTTTCACTTTCACTTCAGCGAGTCAGCACAGGCTGAGAATCGCTGGGGTACCTGACGTCGGGTGGTCCGAGGACGTAGGTACCCTAAAAGGTCCGTTCTCATGACCTCACCCCACGGTAAATTAGGATCAGTCTTAAGAGCCTCTTTAAAAACGTCGATAGTCACCTATCGAAAATTGATAGTTAACTAAGATTTTAGATACATCCTTTCTTTTATCTTCCTGATTTTACCGATGTTGTTAAAACTTTGGTCTTCTCACCCTCTTGAGTGTGACGAACTAAGATCACTTCTTCACTTCACTTCAGCGAGTCAGCACAGGCTGAGAAACGCTGGGGTACCTGACGTCGGATGGTCCGAGGAGGTAGGTACCCTTATGACCTCACCCAATGGTAAAGGAAGAGGTCCCCTAGAAGGGCTGGGTCCCTAGCTTGACCCTAGAGGACGTAACCTCCGTCTACGAAATTGGAGACTCGGTGGTCCCTTCGGGTGACATTTCGATGGTATCTGCTTTATCGCATATATCGTGTCCGCCAGGGGTTGAACGTTACCAAGTCAAATACTAAAAAAAACGAAACTACCACGTTTTTACTATGGGTAAGTCATCTTGGGTATGAAACTTAAAACTTAACACCAGAAAAGGGTCGAATCACTATGTAAGAGTCAACACTACGACCCGTCTCTCGGTTTCGAGAGTCAGTCGGTCCGTTAGTCCTCCTCTTTGTTGGCTATGTGAATGTTGGTAAGACATGGGTATGTCGTAAGGTAAAAGTGAAAGTCATGTGACAAACTATTTAATATACTATATAAGTCCTGAAATTATATTTTATCCGAAACGTAATCTATTAAAACGGGTTGATATCCGATCATATTCACAAGACTCGTGTAACTTCCGTCCGACCCGATTTGATACTACAAACCATCCAATTCACATAATTTACATAAATTTAAATGTCATAAAAGTTGAATGTTACCCAAAAAGACCTGTATTGGAGTAACATTTAACTCTTTGTAGACATAAGTGTTTTTCATTTATGTATCTAGTTACCTTATCTTATCTTGTAGGTTTTTTAAAACCTTCTCTTGTAGTTTTACCTAGCATTCGAAGTTACATTCCATATTTTCTATATCGTGAAAGTCATCTTTTGTATTCTCTTGTGAAAACACTGAACCCAATCCGCTTCTAAAAAAAGTCTATGGTGTGGATTTCGTGTTAGGTATAATCTTTTTTAGCCATTTAACCCGAATTTCAATTTTAAAAGGACAGAGGATTTCTGTGAATTGTCTTACTTTTCCGTCCAGTGTTTGTCCCTTTTTCATAAACATTTAGTGTATAGACCGTTTCCTTTTTATAGTTATATTTTTGTCTGTTTTGAGTGTAATTCTTTTGTTTGAGTTGTTATTTTTCCCCTCCCTCCGTGCACGAAACTTGTACGATGGTTTCTTCTACTTTCTCACTTATAATACGATACCTTTAAAAATTTTATATAATTCTTTTTTTATGTTTATGTAATCTTGTTTTGTGAACTAACTTAAACTTCAACCTTCTTACGGAAGGAGACAATAGTATGACAGAATACCATAAAATTTTAATGATGTGTTTATTCGTAAAAATTACAACATATAACGTAGGGTGTACCCAGACAAGGACAAAGGTACAAGTCTAGATTACTTATATGAAATCAGATGAACATGGTAAATAAAATGTACAGAGTAAAGAGAGAATTAGACTTTCGGAAGACGTCGTAAAGATGAAATAAAATCGTTGTTTAAGGTGTTTAGTCAAGAGACCTTTCTTGGGTAAAGGGGGTGATAACAGTGATGAATCATAAAAAGAAACGATAGAGAGGAAACAAAAGAGTAGTCGACGACAAAATAAAGCAAAGAGAGTCGGTATGACATACGACAGAGAACTAAAATTGCGCACACCGACTGACACTCACCGACTGTAGACACCCTCCTCCTTCGGCTCACCCACGGACTCCGTCTACCCGGTACACCCACCCTACGTCACTGAGTAAAAAAAGTACACAACTAAAAACAACATCTTTACAATTCCTGGGGTCTTCTTTTGAGAGACAAAGACAATCTCTCGGAACTTCAGTACCGATCGGAACTTTTCATAGAAAACTTCGAGGAAACTGAAAGGGAGGGGAAAGTATTGGAGTGATTTAGAAGACCCAGAAATCGAAAGTAAACTGGACTAAATAAAGAGGAAGTGTCTTACATCTGAGATTAAAGTATAAGTAATCTATTCCGGCCGACATAGTTTGTTGGAGAACTCCCAGACACAAGGAGAATATTCTCCCAACGTGAAACCAACGTGAGTCCAGAAGTTACAAGAAAAATATAAAACCACCCAAGGATTTAATGTTTTCATTAGTCACAAGTATTATCTTTAACATGTTCTATATCTTTCGTATTTCTCTTTTTCTATTCCGTATTAAGGTAATGTGTTAACAATAGTGTCAAATATAAAACGACATGTTGAAAGGTTTTGAAATAAACACATGTAGATATGTATATCTTATATGTATTATTAGTTAACTACTATTATATATGTAATACAAAATTACACATACCATATGTAATATTACATATATAAAATGAAAAAAGGATTTATATCACACATACACACACCAGTAAAAAGATTATTACATATAAAACCGAAAAAAGGTAACAATGACGTTTTTATTATAAAGTCACCTATATGAATGTTCATTTAGACGGTGTACATATCTTTAAAAGAGTCCTATTTAAGAATCCTTACCTTAATAACTCAGTTTCTTATACGTATTAAAATTCCTGAGTTCTAGAGGATTTCTCAAATGTGAAGGGGTATCGCACATTCTTATGGTAAAGAGACGTAGAAGTAACCCATAAAACTTTATAGAAGCCGGGGAACTATCCTTTTTTTGAAACATAACCAAATCACAAGTAAATAATCCTCACTCTATATCTTATCAAAATATACACTATAACGGTAAAATCAATGTGAAAACACTAAAATGGACGGATACAGGTGTCGGATTAAAAGATGTTACATTACAAAATACCAACGAATAAATAGAATTTAACTGGTTATTTTCTATTTAACTACGAAAACTTGACACCAAAACCTCTTCTGAGAACTCGCAGGGAACCTGATGTTCCTCTAGGTTGGTCGGATAGGATTTCCTCTAGTCAGGACTCACAAATAACCTTCCTGACTACAACTTCGACTTTGAGATTATGAAACCGGTGGAATACGTTTTTCGACTGAGTAAACTTTTCTGGGACTACGACCCTTTCTAACTTCCACCCTCCTCTTCCCCTGTTGTCTCCTATTCTACTAACCTACCGTAGTGACTGAGTTATCTCTAAAACCCATTTGAGGCCCTTAACCACTACCTGTCCCGTCGGACCGCACGACGTCAGGTACTCCAGCGTTTATCAACCTGTACTGACTCACTGACTTGACTTGACTTGACTATTTCCTATTCTCTATTGTTATTTCTATAATTGAAAAGTAGATAGTGTATAACGTGTATAAAATTTGTTTAATCGTAGTGAACAATTTAAACAATATACAATTATAAAAATAAAATTAAAACTCATCCTAGATAAATAATATAAAAGGTCTTCGAATAATACTAAAATTTCCTTCGACAACCAAAAGTATTAAAACGTGGAACTGTAGAACAATTTAACATAATTATGAATATTATCAACAAATTAACTAAGATTACACCAAAAAACCAACCATTAGCATTGTAGACGTTAATTACTATTAATAAAATATCTTAATATACAGGTATGAAGTAATTTAGAATAACGTAGTCAATCCTAAAAGTCTATCACATGACCGTCATTATCAACTGTCGGAGCAGAAAAAGGACTAAAAGTACCCTTATGGATATTCATGTTTCGACAATACTTTATATATCATAAAAAGTTAAATTTCTACACGGAAATATAAAAGTCAAACGTCAATAAAAATTACTTTTCACCTAAGACTTAAAATGTATTTCATGATTCCTGTAGAAATCCTTGTGACTACTCAAAAAAAGGTGACTCGGTAGGAACATAAGGGGTTTATTTAAAATTTAGGTACTAGATCACAAGAATATCATATATCACGAACTATGTAAAATGCGTAAAAAGAAAGTACAAAGACAGACATATATATGTACTTAAACTTTGATTAGACTTAACATAAAAACACTGTGACAGTTTAAAACCATGGTTCAAATACAATGGAACCACAATCAGTAGACACTTCAGACCTTCTTGAACATAGATATCAACATAAGAGAGAGAATCAGTATTAAAGATATGGAAACGAAGGAGAAAAAGAACTAATATGAACGATTCCTGAACGATCTATAAACAATATTTTAAGTCGAGACCTAACTCAGTATTAAAATGGACAAACGAAGAATTTTAAAGTAAAATGTAAATCTTGAATGAAGACAAAGAGTACCTAGATGAAGACCTTTGAATCAATTGAACAAAAGTCAAAATTTTAAATTGTCTCACGTAATCGGGGTGAAAGGTGGTAACATCTGAGAGGAATCAAAGGTCATTAATGTACTAGGAAAAGAAATTTTTTTTTTTTTGTTTTTACGTCAAAACGACGTCAAACATTTTGGTGAAGGCTATCTTGACGATTAAATTTTAAGTCACCATTTACTTCTCCCTTTTAGGGATAGTAAAGGAGAAACTTATGATTCAATAACTTTGTTTTTTCACGAATGACTCGTAATAAATCCACAGTAGTAAACCCCCTGAAACAAAAGATAAACGTCTATAGCGGCACCACCTCTACTCGCTACGGAAGGCTGTTGGTAGGAATAAAATGGTGGACCCTCACGCTCTTTCAAAGTCGTACCGGTTGTTGTAGTAGGAGATGACACTATGATTAAGTCTGAGAGACGTCAGTGACTTCCATGAAATGAACAAATGATTTATAAACGAAATCCGGGGTCTCAAAATCCCTATGGAGAGGTAGTAGGTCTTTTTTGTTTAGTTCATCGTATACAAACACCTTCCTACAATAACAGTCAGTTTATTAATACGTTGTCACTGATCAATGTAACACTCCAAATAGACCTTAAGTCACACCTTTAAACGACTATGTGTCAATCCCCCTTCTGAATCACAACTCAAGACTCGAGGTCAACCTTAACGTCGACTCCTCTACCAACACTTGTCCTTCAACGGTGACGTGTGTGACCTCTTTCTTCTCCCATGGATTGCACACCAGTCGGGAGTACGACACAGTGGTGACCCTCAAAGGAACCCGTGTGGATAGTGGATGATCTTCATACGATAGATGACTTTCAAGGGACTCATGTTTAAGAGATAGTGGTCTTTTAACGGTAGAAGACAGTGACCCTATACTAAAGTCAATTTCACCCTTCTCCTCCTTCTTTTTGCATGGTATAAACAGATGTTTTAAGTTGTACAGAGTACTGTAAGAGAGGTACTATCCTTGAATTACTATCCTCCCATAAAAGAGGAAAGTTCTTCTAACGGATTTTACGAAAACGTTACGGTTTACTAAAATGTGACATACTAAGAAACTTTTCGTAGATCGTCAAGTCATACATTGAGTACGGCTTAGAGTATTAGTTAGTAAAGGAAACACTTTGAAGGTAGATCGAGAAACCGAAAAAGAGTAAGTAGTGAAGTCCAATGGTTTAGGTTCGGTTGGAACCATTTTATGTTATTTTTAATTAAGTTTTTGTGGGTCGGAACCCTACACCTCAGGACTTTGGGTCTTGGTGTGAAGATTAGTGAGATCTAGAGATTGGGGTTCCGATACCAAAAAGGACACCAGTACATACCTACACTCTCAACCTGACACTTCTTCCGACTCGCGGCTTCTTAACTACGAAAACTTGACATCACAACCTCTTCTGAGAACTCTCGGGGAACCTGACGTTCCTTTAGGTTGGTCAGGTAGGATTTCCTCTAGTCAGGACCCACAAGTAACCTTCCTGACTACAACTTCGACTTTGAGGTTATGAAACCGGTGGACTACACTTCTCGACTGAGTAACTTTTTCTGGGACTACAACCCTTTCTAACTCCCGTTCTCCTCTTCCCCTGCTGTCTCCTACTCTACCAACCTACCGTAGTGACTGAGTTACCTGTACCCAAACCCACTTGAGCCCCTCAACCACTACCTGTCCGGACCGCACGACGACTAGTACCCCAATGTTTCTCAACCTGTTTGTTTCTGACTCGCTGACTTGACTTGACTTGATTTTGGATAATCGTTCAACTACTTCTCCAATAAAATAAGAAAGATAAGATAAAAGAAACGTCATTTAAGTAAAATTCGTCCGTCACAACACAGCCTGTAAAAAGTGAGATGTCATAAAAATAAGAACAGGATGACCATAGACCACTAAATTAAAATACGGGTAAGAAAGGATCTCTTTTAAAAAAAATTTAATGTAGACTCTCTTTCTCTATTTCGATTAGAATAGTCTTGAAACACACCCCGTTTATTTGACTAAATAAATTAACGAAAGTCGGTCGGAAACATATTTTCACAATAACTATAAACTTATTTTATCAAGAAATTTCTCCGAACAGATTGATTTTATACGAGTAAAGAACACATGTTATGTATTAACGACAAACGATAACTCGTGAATGATACACGACCCATGATTCGGGAAAACAATAACATAACGACAAGTCAACGATTCAGTCCAAGTTAAAAAACACTGGGGTACCTGACGTCGTACGGACCGAAGGGACAGGAAACCGTAGAGGGTCTCAACCGAGTTTGAGTACAGGTAACTCAGTCACTACTGTAAGTTGGTAGAGTAGGAGAAGACGGGAGAAGAGGAAAATGTAAGTCAGAATGGGTGGTAGTGCCAGAAAAGGTTACTCAGTCAAGAGTTGTCCACCGGTTTCATAACCTCAAAGTAGAAGTCTTAGTCAGGGGGTCCTAACCAAAGGAAATGTTAGCTGACCAAACTAGAACGATAGGTTCCCTGAATCCACAGAAGAGGTCGTGGTTTTACGTTTTCGTAGTCAAGAAGTCACGAATGGGAAGAAATACCAGGTTGAGAGTGTAGGTATATACTGATGACTTTTTGGTATCGAAACTGATCTACCTGGAAACAGTCGTTTCACTACAGAAACGAAAAATTATACGACAGATCCACATAGTATCGAAAGGAAGGTTCCTCGTTCGCAGAAAATTAAAGTACCGACGTCAGTGGTAGACGTCACTAAAACCTCGGGTTCTTTTATTTTAGACAGTGACGAAGGTGAGAAAAGGGAAGATATTCAGTACTTCACTACCTTGACCTAATTAAGAATTTTGTAGTGAAACTCCATATACGTACACACGTGATTCAGCGAAGTAGTATAGACTGAGCCACGTTGGGATACATGATATCGGGTGGTCTGAGGAGACAGGTACCCTAAGAGGTCCGTTCTTATGACCTCACCCAACGGTACGAGAGGAGGTCCCTTAGAGAGACTGGGCCCCTAACTTGGACGCAGAGGACTCAAAACTCCACACATATGGTAGTGGTTTAATATCCTAACGTTTGACTCTAAGACTGTTTAAGTTAGTAAACGGGTTCCACTACATCTTTTAAACCCAGGTCCAGACGGACTCAGGTTTCAGACCGGGGGAACTGGTGATTTGAACTGAGGTTAATGAAGACCAATCTTCCTATCGTCTGTAAGGATTCACACAAGTAAATCTTTTTGGGTAGTTGGTATGCAGGACTCAACAAAGTACTTTGTAGGTAGGGAAGAAAACAGAAGGAGGAAGGTAATTTACATTCGAAAACAATAAAAGAATAAATCAAACATGGACCGGGTTCATAGACTAACGTTTTATGTTTCAAGATCCCATCTTTCACAAAAGGAAGTCAGATTGTTGGAGGAGACTCGGGACCTTCAAGGAACCCAAGACGATGACTCCTTCCACACACACACACACACACACACACACACACACACATAAAAATTAAAAATTTTCAATAAAGACAACGTCCATCAATATTCACTTTAACAATAGGGATGGTAGATCGTTGTCTTTCCTTTCGACGACACTTTATTCGTTTTATTCTCTATAAATATTTATTATATAATATACACCTAATCCATGTGTTCTATTTTTACTTCATAGAGGGATAAAAGTGTCCCGTTCTGTCTTACTTTTACGATAAGAACAACGTATAGATCGAAGTGAGTTTAACCAAGAAACCTGTAGATCTTTCATATGATGGTCAAAATAAAAGTAGATGACAAGAAACAACTTTTCTTGACAAAGAGAAACCGCCGTTTAAGAATCCCTCTTTAGTGTCCTTTCAAAAAAAGAAATTTCAAATTCGAGGATTATGTATCCTTGGTATGTTCATGAATTTTAGATACAGAGTCATAAGTTTACTTTCCGATAAATCTGAGATTAGTCTAGTACATAAACGTTATCTTAAACATAGTCAAAATTTAATGTTCATGAGAGAGTGACATCGTTCTTACTTTATTAAAAAAAGTTTTTCTTCTAGTAGTAAGGGGAAACTCTTTCCCTTCAACTATCTATAAAAAAGGAATCGTTTATCCTTTTTTTAATAAATTTCATTATTGTGTTAAAAGAAATCTATCTATTGTACTTTTGTAGAATACACGGATAATTACTCTGAGCCGACTCTAAATGCAAACAAACTTTTAGTCTTTGACGACGTTGTCAACAAAAGACTAAATAAACCATGTGATATCTTTACTAGTCTAGAAGTAAACCCCAGAGAGTTATTCACCCTGACATCCAGACCTTGGTAACCGACTACCCGACACCCTGTTTATTCTACCTTAGGTAGACAGTGGTCTTTCTCGAACCCTCTTTACTTACCGACAACACATCTCACTCCTTCAACAAAATTACTTGGTAAAGAAGAGAGTAGTCTTTAAGGAAATATTTAAGAAAAGGACAAATTCAACAATATATTATAACTCGTCTTTTTCTTATCTATACATATTAACTTAGTGAAACGACGTGTGGACTTTGATAGTGTTGTAACAATTAGTTGACATGAGGTTATATTTTATCTTTCAATTTTTTATTTACTTCTGTTTTTTGTTTTTCTTTAAGGAAATATTGTTGTGGAGAGTCGATATTTAGAACTGAGGAAGAGGAAGAGGGAATAAATCGAGGGAGAGAAAAGGGATCCAGTGAGGGGTGAGTGAAAATTTATTACGAAGTATATTTTCGTTTCGTTTTGTTTTGTTCCTTTACAGTAAGTGTAATAGTCTATCAGTTGTTAATTTCCGGGAATAATATGGTTACCGTCCCGACACTTCACACCCTTCACATACGTAACGACCATCTTCTCATACAACCACAATGGAAAACTTCTAGTTAAACCGTTATCGAATATTATAGTTGACTCAAATAGTGGTTCTCAGTCGTCAAGACTAAGATCTACACACGATAATTTTTTTTTTTTAGAAACCGAACGTATACCTCTATATTACTTCTTTCACATACAATTGAAACAAACACTATTAGGGAGGGGGTCTCTTCAACCATTTATAGGTAGTTGTCTTCTTACTTATACTTATGAAAGACCATATCAGTAAATTACCTTATAAATATCAAGGTGACTATAAAGAAGACGGGTCTAATCATCAGAGTTGATTAGAGAAAGAGAAAATTTTTTATAAAAAACTTTCATCTGGAATTTTCAAGAATATTCTATTTTGTGAAAACATTCATATATCACTGTCTACAATTGATGTACATAACTTTACTAATAAAACGTCACATATGTTTATAGTTTGGTAACATACCGGGTGGACTTTGATTATATACAGTTAATACGGAGTATTTTTAAAAATTTTATTTCATTATTTTTTAAAATTTATTTCCGTACAACCCTACGTGTTCCTTTAATAAGTTTTATCTAAGGAGATTTTAAAGTAAAATTTAAATGAAAACTTTCAATACCTTTCTTCTAAAAGAAAGAGTCAAACAGTAAAAGTAAATTGAGAAAGTTTATACATCTAACACTATCAAAAGAATTTTACGTGACTAGAAATTACAATTCAAGACTCAGAAAATAAAAAACCCTTTTTTATTTCTAGTAAAGACAAATTTCTTCAGAACTCGTACGTATTCCACTATATTAGTTCTTTCGAATACAATTGTAACAAACATCATTAGGAGGGTAGTGTCTCTAACCATTTATAGGTAGTTGTCTTCTTACTTATATTTATGAAAGACCAAATCAGTAAATTACCTTACAAATCTTGTGAATTTTAACTTAATTGATCTCGAAAGACATGGTAATAATCATATAGAGTTTTTGTTGCAATTCTCTTTTTTGTTTCATACCTTCGTACTCATGTCATACTACAGTAGAGATGTTTTACATTAGTACACGTTCTGTTACGAGAAATATGTAAATACATTATTTTCCTATTTCAGATACACTCTTAATATTTATTTAATACTCATGAAGAAAGTTCTTGTCCACCTTATCTTAATTCCTCAGAAGTTGATATATACGTAACGTAAAGATTCAGACCTACCATATAGGTACCCATACACTTTTTAAAACAATTAAAAAATTTGACTTCATATTAGTTGAATGTTATGACATAATTAAAGTCCACATATTGTATCATTACTAGTGGTGTTCAGATCGATGGTAGACAGAGATATGTGTCATGTAATGTCACAGTAACTGGTATAATAAAGGGTACAACAACAACAAGTCAACGATTCAGTACGGAATGACAAACACTGGGGTACCTGACGTCGTACGGCTCGAAAGGACCGGAAGCGATAGTGGGTCTCAAACGAGTTTGAGTGCAGGTGACTCAGCCACTACGGTAGGTTGGTAAAGTAGGAGACAGGAGGGGTGAAGAGGAGGACGGGAGTCAGAAAGGGTCGCAGTCCCAGAAAAAGTTACTCAACTGAGGAACGTAGTCCACCGGTTTCATGAAATAAGGACAATAAGGGATACGATATATGATATAGGTGTACTGAATGAATAAAATATTGACCTTTGAACATGGTGAAATAGGGGAGGTGGTTAAAAGGAATAGAAGTGTGTAGGGAGGGGAAATCGTTGATATCAAACAAGACACATAGATACTCAGATAAAGACAAAACAAAACAAACGGGGAAAACAATTAAGATGTATATTCACTGTAGTATACCTCCAACAGAAAGAGACTGACAAAGTGAGTCGTATTCATAAGAGATCAAGGTAAATACAACAACGTTTACCGTACTAAAGTAAGAAAGATACCGACTCATCATAAGGACACACACAAAGAAACACACACATATCGTGTAGAAGAAATAGATAAGTAGACAACTATCTATAGATCCAATGAATATATAGAACCGATCACATTTGTCACGACGTCACTTAGTCACGTCAAGTCAACGAGTCAGCACAGGTTGAGAAACGCTGGGGTGTTTAACGTCGTGCGGTCCGGAGGGACAGGTAGTGGTTGAGGACCTCAAGTGAGTTTGAGTGCAGTTAGTTCACCCACTACGGTAGGTCGGTAGAGTAGGAGACAGCAGGGGAAGAGGAGGTCGGGGGTTAGGGAGGGTCGTAGTCTTAGAAAAGGTTACTCAGTTGAGAAGTGTACTCCACCGGTTTCATGATCTTAAAGTCGAAATCGTAGTAAGGAAGGTTTCTTGTGGGTCCTGACTAGAGGAAATGTTACCTGACCAACCTAGAGGAACGTCAGGTTCCCTGAGAGTTCTCAGAAGAGGTTGTGGTGTCCAGTTTTCGTAGTTAAGAAGCCGCGAGTCGAAAGAAGTGTCAGGTTGAGAGTGTAGGTATACACTGACGACCTTTTTGGTATCGAAACTGATCTACCTGAAAACAACCGTTTCATTACAGAGACGAAAAGTTGTACGATAGATCCAACCAGTATTGAAAGAAGGTTCCTCATTCGTAGAAAATTAAAGTACCGACGTCAGTGGTAGACGTTACTAAAACCTCGGGGGGGTTTTTTCAGACTGTGACAAAGGTGACAAAGGGGTAGATAAAGGGTACTTCACTACCCTGATCTACGGTACTAGAAGTAAAAGACTTACAACTCGAAACTCGGTTGAAAAAGTGAGAGGAGAACGTGAAAATAGTTCTCCGAAAAATCAAGGAGAAGTGAAAGACGGTATTCCCACCACAGTAGACGTATAGACTTCAATAGGGTCTTTAGAACTAAGGTCGAACACAAAGAAGGTCAGGTCGTAGAGAGTACTACATGAGACGTACCTTCAATTTATTCGTCCCACTGTTATATGTCGGAACTGCATGAGGAAAAGGATAAACCTTGGTCAGACAACAAGGTACAGGTCAAGATTGACACCGAAGGACTGGACGTATATCCAAAGAGTTCTCCGTCCAGTCCACCAGACCATAAGGGTAGAGAAAGTCTTAAAAGGTGTCAAATAACACTAGGTACGTCAGTTTCCTAAACCGTATCAGTTATTTCGTCTTTATCTACAAAAGACCTTGAGACAACGAAAAAGCTACTAGGTCGCCTACAACCGTTAAACTAGGGACCAAGGAGACGGAAAAGATTTTGGTTGAACTTGTAGACTTTCAAGTGCCAAGTGTATAACGACTTCGGACCGAACCTCTTAAAACTTATAATGAAATGATCGTACACTCTACTCACGTTAACACGTCATCAAACTCGCAAGAAAACGTAACGGAAAGAAACCCTAACCTTACTTTTGACTGCAAAAGGTCAGGACATCGGTGACGACTCAAAAGGTTTAAACGACCGTATAACTCACGTCGTGAAAGTGTGGTAGTAGAAAGTCCTAAACTTTATCGAGATGACCTTAAGGTAGTGGAGGTGATCGAAACAAACATCACTACGAAAGATTCCGGGTGAACTGAAGTGTAAGGTCCTACAGACCGAGATCCACTCACTAGTGTGGTAGTACTAATAGGCCCAACACTTCTAGAAAAAACATGTCAAGAAGACACATAAGAACGGTGGAGAAGAATTATAGAAAACGAAGACAATCCAGGTATGGTAAAGACAGGAACTAGCTCGGGTAGAAACGTACTTTACAAGGGAACCATAAAGATTAAAAGAACTTCTCTAGAGATCAGAAAGGGTAAGAGAACAAAAGGAGACAAAGAAACGTAACTAGAGACTCCTTCCGAAAGAATAGAGAGGAACGATAAGAAACCTTGAGACGTAAGTCTACGAATATAGAAAGGAAAAGAGGAAACGAAAACCGAAGAGAAGAAAAGTGTCGATAAACATTCCGGAGGGGTCTGTCGGTAAAACAAAAAACGTAAGAAAAGGTACCCCTACCAGAACTAGGGACAGAGGACATGTCACAGTACTTGGAGGCAGGTATTAAGTAGTCCGTGAGATAGATAGTCTAGATCAGGGAATTTAGATAAAGAGTGAAGGTGACATATTAGGATTCCCTAAACCAAATCCAGTATGGACTTACCAGAACGCTAAAAGGGATGAAAGAAGTTAAAGTCAGACTTAAACCGTGATTCCTCAAGTACTAAACTCGGAGTCAGTCGAGGGTCAGAACAAAAACGACTGACATATCTCGTAGGGGTAGAAACCGACGTTTCTCATATTAGTTAGACTAAAGTCACAACTGATAGACCACTACAGGTACACATCTCAGAAGAGAACACAACAACCTTCTCCCACAAACGATACTGGTCACGCAAGAGAACCGTTTTGAATAATCGGAAAGGGGACGAAGTAAGGCGTAAGGGTCCGGTTTAAACGGACAATGAGGTCCACAAAGAAGTGAAGGATGAAAACGTAAGGTCAGGGGATATTAGTTTTCCTGTTGAAAATACCTACAATCAAGATTTTCCAGAACATCCAGAAGTATCTTGGCAAGTTGAAGTCGAAGAAGTCGCAATGACCAACCCCGTATCTGAACCTAATGACACTATAACTTACCAAACGGAACCTTTGTTTGTCTCTAGTAAGACAAGAAAAACTCTAACGTAGGTTCATGACGTAAAGCCTGAGAAAACAACTGGTACGACCGATGAGGCAAAGAAGATTCCCTAAGAACGAGTGTCATCATCTATATTACCAGTAAACTCAATTTAAGTGGGTAAGGTCAGGTAAAATCAAGTGACTAAGGATCTTACAGCTGTAAGTGAGAACGGTAGAGGACAAACTGGTGAAGGTTATACGGAACTAAGTACCTGGACTGTAAGGTCCAAGTATACGTTATAACAAGAAATATCGTACCCTGGAACGAAGATAGTGGTCAGTGTAGGTGTTCACCCATAACAAAAACGAAACCGAGGTAGGGAAGGAAGAAAGACCTCAATAAAGAGGTGACTAGAGGTCATCGCAGAATCCGTGGATGGCTGGACCCCTCAAGGAGAAAGTCACAGGACAGTAAAACTATGACAAACACCCCAACAGTTCCGTGCTTATGACTTCACCGAACGGTAAGGGAAGAGGTCACCTGGTGTAAGACAGTCTGGAGAGGTGGTACTGGACGGGCAGAACCCACCGGGGTGTGCCGTACCGAATCAAAGTAACTCAATCTGTTCCGACACACACCAGACACACTAATCTAACTGATCAAAAGACACTACTACCAAAGTCACACAGACGGGAGACTGCGGGAGAACGTTGTGGATGGTAGGATGAACCCAAAGAGAACGGAACCTGCACACCATAGAGAAGTGCCGACGAGGTCGTTTCGCGTCGGTGACGAGGAATGGAACTTCCTCCCCATAGAGGAGTGGCGGTGGGGAGGACTGGAACTTGCACTTACCTCATCGAGGAGAACCGGGAGGACGCGGGGGCGACGTCACTTACCCCCACGTATATAGAGAAGTTCAATCAGAAGAGGTCGTAATGTATATAGAGAAGTTCAATCAGAAGAGGTCGTGACGTATATAGAGAAGTTCAAGTAAAAGAAACTTATTTGTGAGTCTTCACGTAAAAGATCTAGTATAGTATATACTGTTTCCAGGTATATCAGTTCCGATACCAAAAGGGTCACCAGAGTATGTCAACACTCTTGACCTGACATTTCTTCCGTCTTGTGGTGTTTTAACTACGGAAACTTGACATCACGACCTCTTCCGAGGACTTTCAGGGAACCTGTCGTTCCTCTAGGTTGGTCAGTTAGAATTCCCTCTAGTTGGGACTTATAAGTGACCTTCCTGACTACGACTACGACTTCGAGGTTATAAAACCAATAGACTACGCTTGTCTACTGAGTAACCTATTCAGGGACTACGACCCTTCGTAACTCCCGTCTTCCTCTCCTCACGTAATCTCCTACTCTACCAAACTGCCGTAGTGACTACTTTGCTTGTACTTGAACCCGTTTGAGACCCTCTACCACTCCCTGTCCCTCCGGACTGTACGACGTCAGGTACCCCAGTACTTCTCAGCCTATGATGACCTACTGATTTGTTGTTGTTGTTTTTACCATCAAGATAAAAATTAAAAAACTCCTTGGAGATATGACAAAGGTGTCTCTGACGTGGTTAAATGTAAGGACGGTTGTTACATACTCCCAAGGGAAAAAAGTATAAGAACTATTGTCAAACAACAGAAAAATATTATCGGTAAGACTGTCTACACTCTAGTATTGAGTAACACCAAAATTAAACATAAACGGACTATTAATCACTACAACTCGTAGAAGATATATGGACAACTTTTCACATACAGAAGAAAAATTTTTACAGATAAGTCTAGAGGACAGGTAAAAATTAACTAAAAAATTTTTAACTCAACGTACTCAAGAAATGTATCAAACCTATAATTGGAGAATAATCTATATAAACGTAAATAGAAAAGGGTAAATAATCTAACGGAAAAACAAAACAACCACCAAAAGAAATGACACGATTTCCTCACATACTGCTTCAAAATATAAGAAATTTATAAAGTATTGATTACAAAAAAAATTACAAAAATTACTTTTTTTAACAATAATCAGACAATGAAAGACATAGGAAACCCTATTGAATTTATATAAAACCAGTAAACTTAGAGTTTAAAAAAAAGGATTACAAGACTGGCACCAATCTTCCGGAGTATACGTAAACCTTAATAAGAAAGACATGATTCTATCCGAAATAAGGGTAAAATAGGTAACGTCTTATTTACAAACAGATCTCTAACTATACGTATGGTCAATCACCATTGTGTCGAATACAACTTTACATTACTAATACACTCTAGTAAGGAATAAGTTCTTTAAATCAACACAAAAGGAGACATTGGTAACGAGCTTTACAGTGAAAGGTCCACCCTAAACGAAAGTATTTGACGAGAAATGTCGTTAGATAGGTGTACGAGTTAGGAAACGGTAGAGTGACTTATATTATGGATGTATAAACCACCGACTTTGAGAAGGAGACGGAGTTACGTTGATCATAAAAAATCTAGCCATAGACTGATCGCACTTTGACACCCACGTGTTTGGTTTTATACATTGTAATAGTGATTTAATGGGGAAATTTTTAGTAGTTGAAAATTGTTATACCGTTAAAAAAGTATACTAGGACGTTAACGTGAAACCTATATATGTGGAGTCCCATAACTTTCGCACTAGAGTTTCTCTATAAATACGTGGGTACAAGTATTGTCGTAATGAATTTTATCGGTTTATACCTTTCTCGGATTTACAGGTAGTCATCTACTTACCTATTTTACTTTACACCATATGTGTATGTCACCTTATTTTTCCGGAATTTTTCCTTCCTTTAAGCCTGTGTACGACGATGTACCTACTTTGAACCCCTGATAATATCAACGAGTAAGTTTGTCAACGTACCATGAATCTGGGTACTAGACATCCATGTCTCCTTGAGTTAGAGGTAACCTCAAACATACACTCTTTAACCTATAACTCAGATAAAACGACTATTATAAGTAAAGGTGAACTTCGTTTACCAATACCAAAAATCTTCTGGTCCGTCACTATAGTTACGACACTTAAAACTACTAATATAACCCGACCCGTCGTTCAAGTAAGTCCAAAAAAGTGTGGTAGAATACCCTTTCGGATTTACTTGAAAGACCGGTCGGGTTATGATCAAAGATCATTAAACAACTCTTCTAGCTTCATTAAAACAATATTTATGGAACTTGAATCCCGAAAGGACCACCGAGTCACCATTTCTTAGACAGATGTCACGTCCTCTAAGTCCAAGCTAGGGACCCAGTCCTTCTCGAGGACCTCCTTTACGATTGGGTGAGGACACAAAAACGGACCCTTTAGAGTACTTAGTTCCTCGGTCCGTCCGATGTCAAGTACCCCACCGTTTTCTCAGCCTGGACTGAACCACTGATTTGTTGTTGGTGGAACTTGAATTCAATTTAAAAGTGTACCTAAACCGTCTAATCGAGTCGAAGATCTCACAAGAATTTGACTTTTTAGAAAAAAAAGGAAAATGTGGTGATCAAGGAAAAGAATTTCAAAATGGAGAAAATAGTTCTATTTGTTGATTCTACTTAAATCAAAATCTAACTTAACTCATACTTTAATTTTAAAAATAAAAGGGTTTCCAAATATTAAGAGAATCAAATTATTACTTAAAAATGATGTAAGAAAAGTCGTGAGATTTCATCGTGAATTGAATCACCATGTTTCGTGTACCATTTGCAATCCCTTTTTTACAGTAAACTCTTATACTAGGATATTTCATCAGATTGCTAAACACATGGTCTTTGTAACCGACTCGAGGTACATTGTCACGACGAGGACCTGTAAAAGAATTCACAGAATGATTGAATTATTGACCGGTAACTAAACATTCGGTACCGGGAGACATAGAGGAGACAGGTTATATTAGTAGTACATAGGAAGATTATAAAGTACCTTTTTTATAAAAAGATAACTCTCTTTTTTCAAGATCAAGAAAATAAAATGAATAAAATCTTTACTAGATTGAAAGGAGACTCGATACATTAAGGTACAGTTTGACCCCTCTTTCCCTCCATTAAACCCCCTCTTTATCTATTTATGGACACTCGTGACGAAATAATTCTAAAAGAGAGTTCTAGAACTTGACTGTTTGATCTACTTCTAAAGAAATCGTCCTCACCTAAAGGTCAACAACATAGAGACTCTAAACCCTTTCCCGAACACTGACCTTTTAGGTCAAAAGAAGCTACAGTCCATTGTTCTAATATAGAAGTTTCCTTAATACACATATAACCTGTTTCCTACGGGAACGAAAGGAAGGATTGGAGGAAATGGGAAGGGGTAGAGTAACACAGATCGTAGAATAACGGTAGAGTATGTTGCCTCTTCCTTTAGATACGATACGTCACTTACCTCCCACAGTAGTGTAGAGACTCTCATAAGAGAAGTAAACATCTCTAAAAGTAGTGTCCGAATACTTAAACTTATGGAATTTTTCGTTCTTCCTTATGGAGACGTGTATCTCCCACACTCAGACTTTCGGAGGGTGAAGGGTGGGTCGACTTAAGATCTGGACAAACAAGTAATATTTATTCACGAAGAAAGAGACCTTCAACTAGAAACAGCGTGACGTTTGGTGGTAGGATAGACTCAGGAAATTTTTACGTAGGAACTTTCAAAATGATTTTAGATACACATTTCATATTAAATGGTACGATCTTAAGTAATATAGACATTGAAAAGTTATTATGTCAAAAAAATTTTTTTCTTTATGGACATGAACTTATTATTCCAGGTCAATTCTGAGCGACTTTCTTCGTTACTACTGTTTCTTCTCCTTCAACTAATATTATTATTGTCGTCTAATTTTCTTCAAACACAATTCTTCGAGAAAGTTCGTGACATACATATTTTGTAGTGAGAAGTCGGGACAAATTTCTATACATAGATGAACGTCATCTCAAAAGGGTGGTTCTATATAAAAAATTGTACTTTGTTTTAATTATCTCCTCCTCTTCTTTCAGATCTTAAAGAAAATCCTAATAAAAGTTCAAACCCATAGTAATTCGGACTAAAACCCATGTCCAAAAAAAAATTAATTGTCAACGAGTATACAGAAAAGATATTAGGACTACACAAGGAAGGGTCCTAGTATTTGTTGCGTCCATATTCTACGGAGACATAAGCTATTGTATCCTTAACTCAACCCCAACAGACGAAACTATCATAATTATGGAGTACAATGTATACTGAAATTTACGAATTTCCAGAGAGTATTTAAATAAAGTAAACCAGAAATTTGTACTGGGTCACTCTACCCTTCACAGCAATGATACGTCTAACTCGTCTACCTTATGAAAGAAATGTGTACTCTTGATTTAGGTGTCTCTACGTTTCTAAATCTCAATGTGTGTGTCAAGTCGTAGTCTCGTCCTGTTCGGGGTATAAGAACCTGAACGGTAGTCCATACAAAAGGATGTACAGACAGGTGTCTAAAGTATACAGACAATTTTTATACTAAAAGGTCCAAAAACAAGCTGACAAAAAAAAAAAAGTTGAACTCGAAAATACATTCGTATATTTGTGTTCACACGACCCAAGGGACTGAAATTTAGATACGATACGTCACTTACCTCCCACAGTAGTGTAGAGACTGACATAAGACACTGTGGTCAAGACACTGTGGACACAACCTCACGAGAAGGATTCGGCTGAGTCGTACATCTCCCATTTGTACTCGGGGCAGAAGAGTCACTCCGAGTACCACACGTGGCGTCGGGTATACTGCATAGAAACAAATCGAAGCTCCGTAACTTTAATCCATTCTCCTACCTCGACCCCACATGTTCTTTTTAAGGAAAAAAAGGGTTGAAATCACCTTGTGAACCGTGTAAGGTAACCCTGTCTTTCTCTAGAGTCTTCTCTTCTGGAACTTCCAGTGGTCGTCCCTCGGTACCAGAAAAAAGGACCGGGTTTTGGTGGTCGAACACGGAAAGAAAAGAAAGTCCTTTTTCTAGGACCAACGATTGAGACAAAGAAGGCGGGACACAGGTAAACCAAACCGTTAGAGTGTGGTCGACAAGGGTGAAGGAAGGGGACCGACATTAATGAATTTACAATCCGTCTCTTTGAAAGGTTAAAACCTCTGAGAGGTGTAAATAAATAGGAATACTACTGGAGATGTCACAATGTAACAGGGTTCATCGAGAGTTTTCAATAGAAACAGAAGGAAACCTAACTCTGGATACAATCTAACAGAGGAAACGGAACGAAGAACCCAACCAATAGTTTCGCAGGACCTCTTTTGTAAACTCCTACAAAAACCATGTCGGTCTCTCATGTGACTAATTTCCAGGGGATTCTCTCTACCCTTATGGTCTGGTGGACTGGACGGAGAACTCTTTAGACATACGTCCAGTCCTTCGTTGTCAATCTTGACCTGTACCTTGTTGTCTGACCAAGGTTTATCCTTTTCCTCATGCAGTTCCGACATATAACAGTGGGACGAATAAATTGAATATAAGTCTCATGTAGTACTCTCTACGACCTGACCTTCTTTGTGTTCGACCTTAGTTCTAACACCCTCTTTATAGTTAGTGGAGTCTATACGTCTACTGTGGTGGGAATACCGTCTTTCACTTCTCCTTGAGTTTACGGAGAACTACTTTCACTTTCTCCTCTCACTTTTTCAACCGAATTTCTAGTTGCAAGTTTTTTGCTTCTAGTACCGTAGACCAGAGTAGTGAAGTACCCTTTATCTACCCCTTTGTCGCCTTTGTCACAGTCTGAAAAAAACCCCCCCCCGAGGTTTTAGTAACGTCTACCACTGACGTCGGTACTTTAATTTTCTACGAATGAGGAACCTTCTTTTCAATACTGGTTGGATCTATCGTATAAGTTTTCGTCTCTATAATGAAACGGCTGATTCCAGGTAGATCAGTTCCGATACCAAAAAGGTCATCAGTACATACCTACACTCTCAACCTGACACTTCTTTCGACTCGCGGCTTCTTAACTACGAAAACTGGACACCACAACCTCTTCTGAGAACTCTCAGGGAACCTGACGTTCCTCTAGGTTGGTCAGGTAACATTTCCTCTAGTCAGGACCCACAAGAAACCTTCCTTACTACGATTTCGACTTTGAGATCATGAAACCGGTGGAGTACACTTCTCAACTAAGTAACCTTTTCTGACTACGACCCTCCCTAACCCCCGTCCACCTCTTCCCCTGCTATCTTCCACTCTACCGACCTACCGTAGTGGCTGAACTACCTGCACTCAAACTCACTTGAGACCCTCAACCACTATCTGTCCCTCCGGACGACGACGACGACGATTCAGTGAAGTCAGTACAGGCTGAAACACGCTGGGGTATCTACCGTCGGGTGGTCCGAGGGGGTAGGGACCCTAAGAGATCCGTTCTTATGACCTCACCCAACGGTAAAGGAAGAGGTTACGTACTTTCACTTTTCAGTTTCACTTCAGCGAGTCAACATAGACTGAGAATCACTGGGGCGTCTGATGTCGGATGGTCCGAGGAGACAGGTACCCTAAAAGGTCCGTTCTCACGACCTCACCCCACGGTAACGGAAGAGGTTTTCCCTCCGGACCACACGACGTCAAGTACCCTAGCGTTTCCCAGCCTGTGCTGACTCGCTGACTTGACTTGACTTGACTTTCTGAAATCCGTTCTTACTTCAACATCACCCCACTACATAGAAGTCTTTGTCAAGTGACAATTCCTTGACCTCAAATACAACTAAAAATAAAAAGTAAAAAATCCGAGAAATCTGTCTGTAAAGGTGACTCACTACACTTCATAACGTCAACGGACAATTTAAATAAGGGGAAGGAGGAAAAATAAGGGAAAGGAGGAAAAATAAGGGGAAGTTACCTAAATCGTCTTTAATTTATAAGTGACCCCGAAGGGACCACTGAGTCGTCATTTCTTAGATGGACATCACGTCCTCTACGTCCTCCATTCTCAAACTAGGGACCCAGTCCTTCTAGGGGACCTCCTCCTGGACCGTTGGATGAGGGCATAAGGACAGACCTCTTAGGGTACCTTTCTCCCCGGACCACCTGATGTCAGGTACCCCAGTGTTTTTCAACCTGTGTTGACTTCGTTGACTCGTGCGTGCGTACGTCTGTAAGTGACAAGGTGGAGTCATCAATTTATGGAAAAGTCCAGAACAAACGACAAACAAACATGACTCAATTTTACGTGTTTATCATGGAAAGAAAGAAACTTCAACTATGGAGGAAATTCCAATGTAGTATTCGACACTCATTTGAAGAAGTTCTCTCGGTAAACATGGGTAAATCGAAGATATTTTATACTCGTTCGTCAATTATTCTTGAGTCATCCTACCGATATTCCTACTAACTTATATCAAAATCTTAAAAAATACTACGTACGTAATGGACTTTACCTTCGTTTCTTCTGTACATTCTCAATAATGAAGTTATTCGTTAAGAAGTCCTTCTGTATTGCATCACCGACCTCCGGTCATTGGTGACACCAATAAAGGAAACCACTGTTGGTCTCCCCTCGGAAGTCGAGTAAGTCGGGAGTAGTGTCGAGGGAAGTAGTGGTGGAGGTAGAGACACGGACCACATGGTTTGTCTCTAGTACCAACTCATTGAGGACACGACCCGCATTCCTGTAGCGAGGAAGGTCACCGTGTTCTTGTTACGACTGAATCCGGAAATCGGTTTTCATTCACTATCCTATGTCGCGACTTTCCCTGGTTGCTAGGGAGATAGGTCAAGAATCGCACAATGTAATCTCTCTTCTCTCTACTGTGTACCGGTCAGTCCTCGTCTCGGTTCTGAATTGTGGACAGAGAGGATTAAGTCTCAGGTCATAAAAAATGTAAGTACTTGATCAATTACATAAGTAAGAAAATAACTCGTGGGTGATATACGGGACGTTAGACGATCCGTTAGTCACCCCCATGTTTATCCTTGATTTGGACCGAGAACGTGGGTTCCTTGAGTACTACATCCTAATCCTCTTCGCATACTTCGCCATTAACGTCACACCATGTAGATCACGACAGTGTCTCCAGTTATATTCCTCAGTACTCTCGTTTTTGTTCCTGTAGTCGACGAAGACAATCCCCCAATCCACAGTAACTTCCGTCAATTCTCTCTTGTCCCAAAGGATACGTTATACGTCTCCTACGACACACCATGTCCTAATTCTCTTCTCACAACAAAAAGAAAAGAAAAACGAATCTCCCTATTCTCTTCTGATACGGATAGATCCTTTCTCACACCAAACGAGGAGGCCTCTCTACGAGGTATTTAGTTCAAACCTTTTAGGACGTATGATATAAGGACCGAAACACTGACAGACTCGGTCCTATCGATCTGACAGGACCGAAACACAAAAAGTACTTGGCACACACACACACACACACACACACACACACACACACACACACACACATCGTCCCCTCCATCTCTCTACGTAATTGATGGACACTTTGTAACACCCTTTCCTGTGAAAGTTGAAACGAGATGTAGTAGTGAGTAGACAGAGAACTAAAGGTAGGAGGTCCCGTGACGGTGACAAGTTCAGGTTTCAGGTCTGTAAGGAGCTGAACCGCTATTGATGGACTTACGAAAAAGGGTAGGTTATGATTTATGATGACAACATTAAGTATAAAAATTTTGAAAATGTTCCAAACGGAAACTTAATGAACAGAAAGAACCCATTAAGTAAGTGGGTTATATTTGTAAATATTCACGTTTTTCTATATAATAACTTTTCAGTAGGAAAGTAGGAACAAGAGGTCCGTCAACCTAGGGGAGAGGTAACCGTCGGTGACAAGAACCAAAGAACATATAGGAAGGTCTTCCTAAAATCTTCATCTGTTTAATCCTAAAATAAAAAGAGGGAAAATATATGTATTCATCTTTGTATCCCATCGTTGGTAAGACAGGAAAGGAAAACAAGTGATCCGTCATACAGAACCTCTAGAAAGGTACAGTGAAGCATCTCTGGAAAGAGTAGAAAACAAGTCGACGTAACCTAAGGTAGCACAGCTCCTTGGTATCAAATCAGCCGGCCAAAGATCAACTATCTTGTAAACACAACAAGGGTTTGAAACGAAAATGTTTGTTACAGGGTCACACACGTCTCTGAAAATATACAGACAGTGAGTGAACTTTTTTGTGAAAATGAGAGTATACGGGTTTACGGATGTGTTCTCACGAAATAAAACCGTAAGTTCCGAAAGAAGTTAATCCGGGGTTTATTGAAAGATAATAATAATCACACACGGTTTTACTTGAAGACAAAATTGGGTTACTAACTCAAGTTCTACAAAAGTTATTATTTTCCTTTGGGAAAATAAAGAGACAAGATATGAAGAGTTTTACTCGACAGAAGAAATCGGGGTCCTTATTATAAATAACAAAGGATTTACCCGGAAACGTAAGGATCAGGAGATCGGACCTAAGGATGGAGGGACGAAACAGAAACCTTCTACACTGACAGGAGAACTTAAGGTGGAAGAGACGACTAGAAGTCGGAAAAAAGTCAGGGGTCCTTGCAGAAGAAAAGGGGTCTTTGGGGTCGAGAATGACAGCATAGCGAGAAACCTACATCCTGTCCACACGTATGCACAAACAAACAGGTCCGAATATTACAAAGAAAAATGTACACATACACAAGAAAAAAAACGGTCGTTCTAACACTCATAACTTGTCAGAGAAAATCATAAAATATGTGTAGATGGGACGTGTTAGGGAAGGAGAAAAACAAATGAGTAGACAATGGGAATTAGTAAGTCTTTAGAATGGATGACGAGGTTCGATTGCGGGAGGATCCAAGGGGAAACGGGGTGCAACTAGGACCCTACTTACTGTCGGACGTAGTGAGGAGACGAGGAGAGTGGAGCGGACCCAACCAAGACGAAGACCAGAATCGGTCAACCTGGTGTGACATCTGAGGTGTTTACGGAGTGTAAAGGACAAAGGGACCGTTGTGTGTACGGTAGAAAAGATTTTGTGTCAGGGCAGAGACAAAAGATTTAGTACTAAGGAGTTGGAGTCACTTCAAAAATACGGTGTCTGAGAAGATTTAACAGAGAAGGTACAGAGATCAGTAGAACTTCAGATCCTTATTATTATCGACCGAAATAGCTCTCGAAAAATACACGGTCTATACTATATCGGTGTAATAAGGGTACTAGGGTAAATAAAGAGTATTAGATCTTCTATCCCCGTGGTGGACGTTACATAAATAGTATAAAGTGAAGAAAGCCTTGTTATGTATTGTAAATACTGATCAATAACAGTCTACAGGAATAACAGATATATACTTAAACGGGGGGGTGGGGGCTGGTCATCGACCATGGGAAATAAAGATCAAAATGAGGTTCGTACGACTATCCAAGAAAGAGTCCCGTACTGACTCTAACACGAAACCCTTTCGATTAAGTAAAATCAGAGAAAGGGGTTTCTAACATCGACTATTCTATTAAGACGTGTATGTATGAGACGTCTTTACCAAAAGTCTAAGCCCAAAACCTAAGAAGTACAAATACGACAAAAGGATTTTGGTATCAACTATGAAAACACGTGAGGACAGGGGAAGTAGTCTGACATTTGAGTCTACGTCCTTAAATCAACTATGGAAAATAAGAAGTGTAAGACTTAAAGATTAACGATCACTATTTATTATTTTAACAATTATATTTAAAACGGTGTATCTTATAAAGTCAATTAATCAACTTAATCAATTAAAACATAATCGAAAATGAAATGAGAAGAGAAAAGAGAAAAAAAGTCCTCTAGTAAACGGTCTTCTTATGACACTCATAAAATGAATTGGGAAGGTATTTGTAAAAATAGAAAAGAAAAAATAGTCGATTAACGACCATATAAAAGATAAAGATGTTTAATAATTAAAGACAGAGAAGGAAAATTTTAAAGACTATATAGTCATATTTATACCGATAAAATGAATTCATAGGGAAATATCACTTTGAAATAAATATGATCACCCTCTACTGTGACTACGGACAAAAAAAGATATATATTAATATAAATCTTGTTTTGATATATCATATAAGTTAAAATATATTAATACTCACAATGATTTCGTCGTATATATATATATTTACGTGACTATGTGTATACATACACACACACGTACAGATATATATGTCCATATCTCTATAGAGATATTTAAATGACACATAGATATACATATGATATATATATTTAATATTTATACAGTTATGTATATGTATGTATATATACGTATATATGTGTATACCTTTATACAGATGTATAGAGACAGTAAAAATGTAACTCTAACTGAATTCAAGGATTCAGAATATCTGGTGTGAACTTCTGGAAACTTTCGTGTGATGTTTCAAGAATGGGAGGTGTCTCTTAATTTTTAATTTCTCACTATTTCTACTTAAATTCTTTAAAATTTACGTACTTCTTATTAATATAAAACCTTAATCGTACCAATACAGTTACCAGCACAAAAGTAAAACCTTTCACTCGGTCATAAATTTTGGAATTACATAAAGACTTTGTATCTCCCCTTCATTGTATGACACATTTTTAGACGTGTACTAAGGTAGATACTACTATTCTAATTTTCATTTTACCCATTTAAAGAGAATCTAGTCTTTAACTTCTTTAATTCTAAATTCTTTAAATTCTCAAGTCCAGTCCCTGAGTAACGTCGTACTTATTACAAGGGTGTTATTTGAATAGGAAGTGTAGAGTTGTCCTTTTCTTGTTCCTAACGAAGTACGTAGTTAAGTCACATTGTCTAAAATACTTCGTTTATAACTACCTTGTACTTGACACACGATCCAAAACCCAAACCACGACGTTCTCTGAGTGAGACCTCCGACTTTCACCTCTGTTGAGTAAGTATTAACAGGGTCCTCTGTTGACTCTGTTGCGAGTTTTCTCACAACGACCCCCCCTACCAGTTCGTTTATTCGTTTGTTTGTTTAATCTTTAATTGTATTCCGCTATAGAGTTTCTCACCCATCGGGTAGGGAGTTCACCAGCACCTTCCAAAAAGACTCCTCCATCGTAAATGAACTTACCGTCTCTTGACTAGTACGGGTCACTATCAAACCTGTACATCCCTTCGTCCAAACATTCAACTGGGTTACAATGTGTAATACTTGTTCAGTAGGTAACTGAGTCCATGGGACGACACAAAGGTCACGATTAAGGGAAAGTTTTCAACTCATAAAACCCGTACGTAAAGTTATATAAACCGCCGACTCCCGCATAGAAAGGTCTTCGAATTAAGTACGAGGTGTATATGAATACAAGTGGAAATACATTGAAAATTTTTAACTTTTTGTCTCAACCGTAAAAATAAAAATTTTGTTTTCGTCATCTCTATTAGTCTTAAGATCTAAAACTCGACACACAAGGATATTGGTACTTTTGTTCATACCCGACTTCTCTGGTCAGAACAATAAAATACTGGTACGGAGTAACAAAACTTTAAGTTCCTTTAAAGAAGGAAGTTCTTCGTCCAAATTAACAAAATCTTAATCATAGAATAATTATTTTATGTTAACAACGTGGATTTCACAGACAAGAACTAGTGTCAGAAAAAATAAACGAAACCTAATAATCCATAAAGTTTGAGTCCTAACCGTCGTTACACATTTATCTTTAACGGCATTACCATAAAGATTCGAAATACACTCGGTTGAACCCTTTATTTACAAGGGCATAATAATCACAAGTAGTAAAACTTTTCCACTAAAAAAGTTATCGACCATAGGAAAAAATTTTTGTGTGGTAGGTGTCGGTGAGGGGTCTAAGAAAGAGGGGTGACGTCCGAACGATACAACCGAGAATCGAGTCCGGGTCTTCACGGAGGACGACGAATGAAAGGGGGTAAAAAAAAAACAAAAAACATAAAACTAGTGGTTGTTACCCCGTAACTTTTTGTCATGACGGAATCTCTTCTCTAAGGTTTTTCATGTAACTCTGGTCCTTGAACCGTTTCGGAGTCGTACGACTTATGGAAGTTCCTAAGACTTTGGAGTAGGGTACCCCAAACTTCTATCAACCTTAGACTAAAAGAGACGATAGAAGTACTGAGAGTAGAAAGAGAGAAATGGATGGATGACGAGTTATGTGTGGGTCTGTAGACTATGAGGAGGAGAGAGTCTTACAAAATATGTCTATACAATAAAGAGTCACGGGTCAGAAAGTCATTATTACATAAGGTCAAGAATATAATATGTGTTTATGTGTACTATAATTCCGAAGACTTCCATGTCTTGAAATATGTCGTCATCTCCTTATTATAAGGTTTTAAGGTCATTACGAGAAACCAAATAACCGAAGAGCGGACAAACAGGAATGGAACACTGAATCTTCTAAACCTCGGAAGAGAAACCATCACAACTCAGTTTTACTAAAAGTTTTTATCCTAATAAACTAAGACAACGAGAAAATGTTGAGTGAGTTTTCAAATTCGAGATCTTCTAAACTTTTCGGTAGAGAACTATACGAACGGAAAGAAAAGACGAATCTGTCACCGAACCCATTTTCCTAATCAAACCACTTGGACGACACCCTAGAACCATTGTAAAATCTTCGTCCCATACAAATAAAAAGTAGAAGGACTGATCAGAAGGTTAATGACAAGGTACTTCCTCTTGAACACTTTCCTTGTGGAATTACACGAACTAAATTTTTAGTTTAACGTTGGAAACCTCCAAGAAGAGTATGAAATTGATCTTCAGGTCAGGTCAAAGACGAAGTAATGGACTCTATGTTCACCGAGTCTCTTATTGTACAAGTATTTATTAGTTCCCCCCGACATTCCTGTAAACCATGAAGAACCGACAAACGATGCTCCGTCATTCAACCGAGTACGTCCCCAGGCACCTCCTACTGGACTTCGTTTCTCAACCACACGGTCGTTCAGTTCCTGTGAGCCCTCCCACGAGTCGGAGGACCGGTATTACCGTCCGGGAGACCTTTTCCTCAGGTACCTGACCGCAGGATCACACTGGAACGGTTCGGAATGGACTTAGGAGCGGACATTTTACCTCTACTCTGTTCTAGAGAAGGTAGTCACCTGACAACATTTGTATACGGGTAAGTAAGGAACCGTGGACGTGCATTACTTATTTACAAATGAGAGTAAGTAAATCAAGTTTCCTATTCTCTTCGTTACGTAACAAGAGGTAAGACGACTGTGCCTTGTATATTGAATCCGAGGACCTGAGGGATCTTCTCACTATTCATCTCAAAAGAGGGGTAGAGTAAGATCAAAAGTCGGGAGACGAAAAAATAAAGAGAGACCGAAAAAGAGAATCTTCACTTCACTTCAGCGAGTCAACACAGATTGAGAAACACTGGGGTATCTGACATCGGATGGTGCGAGGAGACAGGTACCCTGAAAGGTTCGTTCTCATGACCTCACTCAACGGTAAAGAGAATCTCCAGAGAGAGTAAAGGAGTCTAAGTCGGTATGGTTTATTAAAGGTCCAGACGTAAAACCGAACCTTGAGAACCTACAATAGTGAACTCTTCAGGACAAGGGGAATTTAGGGTTGGAAAGTTTTCACACGTACAGTGGGATGAGTGGTTTAGTCCAGAGTGGGAGAACTTCAAGTAGAGTATAAAATTGATCTTCAGTCCGGGACAAACACTAAGTAATGGATTATATATTGTTTACGGGGGTTTACATTAAACAAGTATTTATAATTTTTAATTCAGATCAAGACGAAGACTTAAGAGCTAAAAACAATTCCTAAGGCAAGAGGAAATTCCTTGGGGTAAATGGTGATACCTCACCGGAAGTTACGGAAGAAGGAGACAAAGTTATAGACGTTGGTCAACCGACTAGAGCTACTAAGAAAGAAGAATTGCAGTTCAAGTCCGTAGGTGAAAACACTAGACCAGAACGAAACATCGAAGGGTGGAGCAAAGGAATTTAGAGTAAAGAAAGAGAAAGTCACGTAAGACAAAAGACGAACCTGACAGTTTTCCGTGTCCAAATCAATACAAAAGAAAGGACGAGACTTAGGAAGGTCTAAAGGGTGACGGGACTCTAACTTGTCTCTAACTTTAGGAATTGAAACATAAGGGAAGGGAAGGGACTCGGGATTCACGGTCAGTCCGAACGAAGGAGCCCCCGTAGGTCAAGTTACAGAGGAAATAAGGAGGGTCGAGGTGAACACAAACGTGATCACGTGGGAGTGAACCGTGGTAGTCCTCGTCTATCTTCCAGTACGACTCACTCACCTCTGACCAGGTCCGACTCCGATCTCTCTCTCCGTCCCAAACGTATCAATTCGGAAACATCCACTGTCACTAGATAAAATAGAAGTAGAGTCCTCGTTCCCTCCCCCGAACTCGTCGACTCTCTTCAGTAGACTATATATAATAACTTTCTCGGGAAACTGTCGACTCATTTTTTGTCTAACTATCCGTTCTCCTCTTCGTCCCTCGGGTCCATTTTCGGTCAATGTTACCGAGTCCGGTCCTATAACCCCCGTGCCAGAGGTCACGATCGTCTCTTCTACCTCACTTCACTTGTTTATCTATATAAAACCTCCACCTTATCTGTCCTGCAACCATCAAACACTTTCCACCTCCTTTACCTTCGTAGTTCCTATTGAAATCCCAAAGAACAAGTCGACGTTCCGACACAGGTTGAGAAAAGCTGGAGTACATGACGTCGTGCGGTCCGAAGGGACAGGAAGTGCTAGAGGGTCTCAAACGAGTTTGAGTAGAGGTAACTCAGCTATTATGGTAGGTTAGTAGAGTAGGAGACAGTAGGGGAAGAGGAGGACGGCAGTTCAGAAAGGGTCTTAGTCCCAGAAAAGGTTACTCGACCGACAAGTGTAGTCCATCGGTTTCCTATCCTCGAAGTCGAAGTCAGGAAGGTTACTTATCAGTTCCAACTATTACGAAATCCTAACTGATCAAACTAGAGGAAGGACAGGCACCCTGCGAACTCAGAAGAGATCGTGGTGTCAAACTTTCGTAGTTAAGAAACCGCGAGTCGGAAGAAAATATCAGGTTGAGAGTGTGACCATGTACTGATGACCTTTTTGGTATCGAAACTGATATCCCTGGAAACAACCGGTTCACTGTAGAGACGACAAATTATACATCCTAGAGATCTAAATCATTGACTCTACAATTATTTCGGTACTGACACTAACTCGTCGGACCTCCCCTAGTCGAAAAAGACCGTAGTGAGTGTGAAACGACAATGCACCCGTCGGGACTTTACAATTGAGAGTAGTAAAGGTACATAAATACGACACAGAGACTGTTCAAAAGACTTCCGACTCCCGACACAAAATTTGATGGAACGAAGTGGATGTCGTATATAGTATCACGACATCGGTTCTCTTACCACTTATTTATAAATTCCCTAACGATCTTTGACACGGTACGGTATACAAAAAATAGTACACATTCAGACTTAATGAACTTCATTCGTTAATTTCTTTAACCTCCTTTAAAAGTATCCAGTACTTATCCTTTACCCTAATAATAAATTTTCAGTCTAAATCTCACTGCAATCACACCCCAGCCGTCCAGTCGAATGGTGGAGGACCACGAAGGAGAAAGACGTCTACACGTGACCCTTGATGTGTAAATAAGGAATGTACTATTGCGGCGTATTGTTCCAGATGACGACACTGTCGTCGAAGTACTTCCCGAACTGACTCGAGTACGTCGGCTTGAAACTCGACGAAGACCCTGGGTAGACGAATGGAGAACACCTAGCAAAGTAAGTCGAGAACTTCCACCGTGTTCGTTCAAGGTCCATTTCAAATTATTACGGCAAACCATCACTATCACTTCACAAGCACATGAATTAAATACATTCAGCGGATGTAAGTTTTGACGTTCAACACTTGAAAGTTTCTACACTCGCACACAGACATACAGGTCAGCGTATTCAACCAAATGTATGCACCGCATGTAACAGCGAACGTTGAATGAGAGGTAAAGGAGAGCGACTGCTAGGAAGTCGAGACGATAGAGGGTGGAGAGAGAGAGGAGGTCAGTCATTGAGAAGAATGGAGAAATGAACTACGGTCAGAGACGTACGGTCGAGAACATGATATGACTACATGACATGACATCCAATTTTTACTAAAGAATAAAAACACAAATAAAAAACGTATAATAAACACACTTTTCATAGTATTTAGATAATTCATGTCATGATATGTTGGCTAACACAATCAACCTATGGATCCGATTGAAACAACCTGAATTGCTTGTTTAACTTGAATGTTTGTGTGAGAACCTTGTCTTCAGTAAGCATACATCCCCTGAACGACATAAACACGTGGAATAGTCTACAAAGAATGTATATTATGAGTCAGTTCTTGGTCCTTTTTTATATATATTACAGGAAATTCACCTATTTTATCCACGTAGAATCAGATGGAAAACTTAAAACAGGTGAAATAAGTCTCCTCTTGTCGAACTTTAGTCTTTTTTTCTTTCTGACGATTGACAATATCATTACCATCTCGATTTTTATATAAAGTACATTCATATCTTTGTAATAGACTTATTTACAGGTCCCTGAAAATCGCATTCCTGTTCTTGAGAGATTTTTAACAACTTTCGTGATAATATAAAATCAATTCTCGTCAGTAAATACGACTATTTACTACCACGACCTAGTCTTCCATGTACAAAATAATACAAGTTTGACACCCGTGTGAATAAATAAATCTTGTTAAAGATGAGTTCTGTCATTTTACTTTTTATTTCAAAATCGTAAAATTGACCTTATGACGTCCCAGAACCTGTTGAGTAATTGTACCTTATAGAAATGGAAACTAGGAAGGACCTCGTTCCGTCTCACATTTTATAAACCTACGGGGTTAAAGAATTACTATGATCGATCTACTCCACAAGTAAGACTGTAGAATTACTAGACTTTCCATGCTTACGACGTCCACAGTAAGTAAAGGAATATTCCAGTAACGAAAAGTAACTTTATAAACGATCATAGCTGAGAAAATTTTTACACACAAAAAGGTGGTCGGTCATAAAGGCCCTCAGATATGAGTTACTATAGTCCTTTCGAGCATTGAATATATGACCGTTTCTTGACCGTCGACTTAACCGTTCTTAAGCTGTCGCTCACCTATTATAACTTCAGAACTGTCGTCTATAACAGTATTTAGACAATGAAAGTATATCTCTATAGGTCCACTCTTCTACGAGTTTTAGTTCAGAACCAATACATAGTACAACCTTCTTATTCCCTCACAATTATAGGTCAAGGTCAATCGATTATTCAGTGAGTACAATGATGTACATTAAAAAATAACTGAGAGGATTCGAAAGGTAGGTCTCTAAAATACTATTTACTTTGTCTGAGTATATTCAATTGGTAGTCACTAATACTTTCTGAACATGCCATTTCCCGACGGAAAAAGGAGGGTTTCTTGTTTTTCTTTTTAAACGTACGTACCGATTAGGTGTCTGTCGACAAGACGAGACGATCGGAGCCCGTGTGGACAGACAGTGATTCGCTTTAGAAACAAAAACGTTTCTTGTCTGTAAAAATCTCGAAAGGTCTATACAGAGAATGAGGACCTTAACACAACGAACCTTAACTATCACGACCTAGATTGATCGGTCTTCGCTCTTTACACGTTAACTAATTAATATTTTCATCGAAATTTTTATTCATTACATTTTGTGTCTATACGGTATAATAAAATAACCTCACAGAATTTTAAAAATTTAATGTGATTCTTCTTAGTACCCCGATCACCATCTCTTGGGTGGACGGTCACGTCCTCTGTATTCTCTGCACCCAAGTTAGGAGCCCAGCCTTTCTAGGGGACCTCCTCCTTTACCGTTGAGTGAGGTCCTAAGAACGGACCTCTTAGGGTAACTGTCTCCTCGGACCACTAGATATCAGGTACTGACTTCGTCGAATTATGTTGTGTGTGTTCTTCTTACTTTAGAGACTCAACCCCTAAATGACAACCTAAAAATGTCATTTTAAATTCACCGAACACCAAAGAATAAGAGTGGGTAAGTCCGAACTCATTTCGAAGTACACTTATTTTCTCTAAGTGTATGTACCGCTGCACACCGTGAATTCTAGGGTACTGACCTCTCGGAAGAATACAACTTTGGTTTATAAAAACAATGAATATTATTTGCAAGATAACCAACAAGGTACAAGAACTATAGAACCTTCAATAGAGGGACTTTCATTAACTGTTGCGGGACGTATGGCCCTTAGATCGAGGTCCCTCTTCATTTGGTGGACATGACTCTTTTACATCATAATGGTACGATCTCTCAAATAACAAAACATCCAGTCTCACCATTAAGTCATAAAGGTCGCAAAATAGATATATTAGATTTTGGGAATAAGTCCGTTCGTTTACTTGTCAAAGAAAAACCAAGATCTAAGAAATTCCATAAAGTACCCAAGATCAAGGAAAAATTATGAGAAGAATCAAAGCCCGTAGACCAACAAGTTTCCGTAAAGTAACAGTCCTGAACGAGGGTTTCTAAATTAAGACACAACAATAAGAGGACAAACTTTCCTGATACTAAGATAACACTTCGACCATCTCTGAAATCTTTTCGAAGGTTGCAAACTAAACCGGAGGGTAGTGGTACACTTCAAAGTAATACGTAAACGTGACTTATCCATTCTTCTTTTTATGTGGGTGGGGGGTGTTACACGGATTGCATAATGAAAAATTGGACGTACAAGAAAGGTACTATACAAAAAGTACATCGGAACGTTGGTGATAATATTACACAACAATTATAAAGATGAAGTTGGTATATTTTATATCCTTCGTACGTAAGACTAAAACAGAGTGAAAAGTACTCATTTTCTTCATGGGAGTTACAAATATATAGACTTAAGAATTTTAAGAAAACGAAGAGACAGTTGCAAACATAAAAGATAAATATATATAAAACCCCTAAAAATTTTAATGTACCTACACTATAACAGAAATTTATCTAACTTGCGGTTCACCAATAAATGTGTTCTTGATTCATCTCATCCCTATCAATATAGATCCCCTTGTATAAGGATTAGTCTTTTCTACAAGTGACTCTAACAAGACTTATATGGACTAATGATTATTTTAGTTTTGAGACACCTGGTGTAAAATCCAGTACACAGGCACTTAAAAGATCCTAGTCCTGATTGTCACGACGAAGGTCAAGACGGAGACACGAAAGGCAGTCGTAGTACTGACTGTGGGTGGAGGTACGGTGAAAGATGGGTCTCAGCGGCACCTTCTGGCAGGGATGAGACCGGTATCTCTCCGGGTTTCGTGATTTGACAGGTCTTGAATCAAAACGACAAGAGAAGATGCCATCTCTCAACCTATACATACATTAATGATGTCAACTTCTCTTACTATGTTTCTTTTTCTCTCCCCTCGGAGTGTAGATAAAAAGCAAACGGTACTTCAGAATTAATAAAATGGCTACTCCTTTGATTTCACGAACTCATTGAAAAGAAGTTCCGAGTATTTTGTCCGAATCAGGGTCTCGTTCGGCTATGACCATGAACATAAGAGGGAGTGAATCAAGGGGACGGAAACAAAGGTTCCTTTTCAGGCGTACGAGAAGTTGGCCTATAACACAGAAAGGAAATAAGTAGACGGGTTCGAGATGTTACACGATGGAAATGGTTATACTATTACTTTCAGTTAAAATAGAGGGGTAAATAATTTGTAAAAAAGAAATCTAAACCGTCTTTCTCTACTTACGAGGTCTCTAATAGACAAGGTTGACCAAAAGTTTATTTAGGAAAAACTTTCTAGCTTAATCTATATAATATAAAACTTTATTTTTTACTTTCAGGTATTCTCGGAGAATATAAAAGAAAATAGATATAAAACAGAGACAGAAAGGATTTTATCTTGTCTTACTTTACTATTTACATAAACATACCTCGTAATAAGATTTGACTTCCGTAAATCATGTCTTACATTTTTTCTTAAAGTACCTGTCTTTCTAAATTTTATCATTAACTCTTATCTTTATTGAGAAAATACATTGTCAAAATAACTTTATATTAAGTATATAGTATGTTAAAATAAATTTTACATACTAAGTTACCTAAAATTACATAATTGTCCCAACACACTTGTAATTATGGTACTCAAAATTTCATAAATATAATCGAAAGGGTTTTCGTGGGTGTGGGACGGACGAGGTTACCCCCGTCCTGTGCGAGGGTAAGGAGGGTTTAGGTCTGGATCCGTTGGTGTCTAGAGAAAGACAGAGGTATCTAAACGGATAATACCTATAAAGTATGTTACTCTAACATGTTATATATCAGAAAAATACTGACCGAAGAAAGTGAATCGTATTTACAAAAGTTCAAAGTTATTTAATGAGAATTCTCTTAAAAATAGAAACTCTTGTCAGACGTGTATGAGTGGTCAAAATTTTACTCGATATATTTCGTCGAAGGAATCCACTAACTAACGAGTTGAGTCCAACCAAATAACCATAACAGATACTTAATCAAACGAGTCACAAAACCTCGTTTTCGGTGACTTTGGATATCGTAGTCCCAAAACGGGGACAAACCTAAGGACTGAGACGGGGTAAGTGTTGGTGTCCGACGTAAGAATTAGAGTGAGACAGTTGAACTTGGGTGTGTCTCAGACGTCCCTTTGCCCTTACTGACACCTACCTATTCGTATTTAGTAGTGTAGTCGTCTTTTGGTTGAGTTTTATTTAGGAAAAATCTACTAATCTGTACGTCATCTTACCTTTTCCCAACGTCTTCTGAAAGTTTTATATTAACAACAAAAATAGGACGGTTTGAATAATTACATGCAATCACATAATTTGTCTGTAAAATTTTTCTACTAACCGGATTTGACGAAGACCTCAGATATGTCTTTCTCACTACAAGGGAAAGAGATGGAATCCTCTTTGGAGGGACCTCTATCTCGTTTTCGAGAACTGTAATACTAAGGGAACCACGTTTTACTTCTCGTCCAACGAAGTCTATACATAACGGAACAACCAGCTTAGATGTTTCTATACAAAAACCTGAGATTAAAGTACCTGTGACTTTCATCTCTGGTACCTCGGAGAACCATTCACATGTCCTATTCTATAAACCATTCAGGTACTGTGTTTTTTTAGTAAACATTTACTCATAATTTAATAACAAAAGTGAGAAACTAACATATAATCCTTTATTTAGAATCTTAAATATCGAAATCATTTGTTAAAACTACTTTAAGTAAATTATTCCGTCTCATTTAACCCCATTTAACCTATTTTTCTATTACCAAATTTTTTTATCTTAAAAATTTTCTACATTCATATTATGTCATTTTTATATTAACCCCTTTAAGTATTTTAAAATATCTTTCTGTACTTTATTTTGGACTTACTTACCTTTTTATTTGGTTCATACACCTACTCTTCTGAACTATTTAGTTCTTCTGAACTAAATTTCTACAATTAAGAGATGTCGTCCTGAAAAGTACTTTAAGTTGTTTAACTAAGATGTTAAATAAACTTTTTTATTTCTCAGATCTTACCCGTTTCGATAAAACCTCTTACTCCGCCTCCCTGAACGAGAGGGTCTATTCCGTATGACATCGTCACATTGTTAAGCCCATAATGTCATAATCACATTCACTTCACTTCACCTCACTTTCGGCGAGTCAGTAGAGGCTGAGAAACACTGGGGTACCTGATATGTCAGGTACTTTAAGAGGTCCGGTCTTATGACTTCACGCATCGGAAAGGGTAGAGGTCCCCTAGAACGGTTGGGTCTATAGCTTGGGCCCAGAGAGCGTAACGTCCGTCTAAGAAATGGTCGATTCGGTGGTCCCTTCGGGTCATACTCATGTTCGTATCTGGTTCACCCTCTGACCCTAACTGTATATATGTCATGGTAGACATTTTATCTATTGAGACCTCCTCCTGTACCGTTGAGTGGGGTCATAAGAACGGACCTCTTAGGGGCACCTGTCTCCTCGGACCACACGACGTCAAGTACGCCAGTGTTTCTCAACCTGTGCTGACTCACTGATCAGTGTGTCCTGTCACCCTTGGACGACACATCGTGTTCCTTGAGTCGAACCACGAGATACCACTGGTTCTACCCACCTTACCGGCACCTCTTACCTTTCTCAAGGTTCTTCCTCCCCTATACACACATGTATATCGACTAAGTGAAACAACATGTCGTCTTTGATTGTTGTTGTAAAACGTCATTAATATGAGGTTATTCGACTTTGTCAAATAGTTTTATTTTGTGATTTTGACTTCTGTCTCGGACTTTCTTTGTTTGATTTTTGTCTCGGACTATATATAGTAAAACATACGTATACTGACCGAAGGGACCGCCGAGTCGACGTATACTGATCTAAATACCATACTATACGAAGTACTCCCGTCCTCTGGTCTAAAGTAGGGACCCGACCCTTCTAGGGGACCTCTTCCCTTACAGATGGGTGTGGTCTTAAAAACGGACCTCTTAAGGTATTGGTCCCCTCCGACCGTCCGATGTCAGGTACCTCAACGTTCTCAACCTACGTTGACTCGTTGAATCCCGATACGAAGTACTCGGTCTCGCCTTTCTTACCTGACAAATCCTTACTATGACCTTTTTAAACAAATGGACGGACATTTTTATTTTTACTTAGGGATCAAATTGGGTGTGTGTGTTTTTATTTTAGGTTCATTTAATTTCTAGTTTTGTAAAATAAACCTTTTTTAAAATATTATTTTATATGTTTTACCTAAATACTGAACCTTTTCCTTTTTAATAGAATTTTCTTCCGAATTTTTATGGTATTTGGTATTCTATAACCCCTTTGATCTCGGGTAATTTTAAACGTAGACGAGTAGTTGAGAAACCCTTTCTCATCGAGGATACCGTGACTGCAAGGACGGTTATTCTCAATATTTGTAACCCTTCTGTGAAGATTTTTTCAAACTTTCGTGGTTTCTCACTGATTTCTATCAGTCTTTGACCTCTCGAAAACTCAGAATCTACTCCTCATGACGTAATCTATTCTAAGTGTACATATACGAAAAAGGAAATCCCCTCGAGAGTTTAGACGTCCGAATCCCTTCTATGTTGAGTTCTTCTTTTGGCATCAGAATGAGCCCCTTCCTCAATCAAACTCCGAAGGTCAAGTCAAGTCAACAAGTCAGTACAGACTGAGAAACACTAGGGTTCCTGACGTCGTGCGGTCCGAAGGGACATGTAGTGGTTGAGGGTTTCAAATGAGTTTGAGTACAGGTAACTCAACCACTACGGTAGGTTGGTAGAGTAGGAGACAGGTAGGGTAAGAGGACGGGAGTTAGAAAGGGTCGTAGTCTCAGAAAAGTTTACTCAGTCAAGAAGTGTAGTCCACCGGTTTCATAACCTCAAAGTCGAAGTCGTAGTCAGGAAGGTTACTTATAAGTCCTGGCCAAAGGAAATCCTACCTGACCAACCTAGAGGAACGACAGGTTCCCTGAGAGTTCTCAGAAGAGGTTGTAGTGTCAAGTTTTCATAGTTAAGAAGCCGAGAGTCGAAAGAAATATCAGGTTGAGAGTGTAGGTATGTACTGATAACCTTTTTGGTATCGAAACTGATCACGGACCTTTAATTTACAATCTAGGGAATCTACTTCCTCGGTGTCTCCCTCGGGTTTTATACGTATATTCGGTGGAAAGGTAAGAACCGACTAGGGACTGTAGACGTGTGCACACCATTTTGAGTTTTCTCAGGTCGTCTTTTATCCTCGATCTTCCGATCTCGACTTGGTTCTAAAGTCGTCGGCACGTTACCTCCTCTCTGTCTCAAACCCCAAACTTGGAGCGGTCCAATCTCCCCGAACTATTTGTGAAACTCGAAGGTTCTGAAGTCTGATTTTTTTTTTGTGTAGGTTCCTGATTCCTTCCTATGATTTTACTTCTCCTTTTGGTTAATTCGTGGTGGAATTATTTTTGGTTTTGGTTCTGAGGTGTATTTGTTCCACTTGATTGTTATTAAATCCACGGACAACCTTGTTTTGAGTTATGAGAATTCTCCTTCTATTGTCTTAGGCTTGAGATACTACATAGTAGGTTTTACGGATGATGTGGTAGTCTTTGATAATCTAAACACTTCTATCGTTTCACACTAGGTATTACTTTTGTAGTCAGTTGTCCTTATATGACGTTTATTTGTGTACCGTCTTCCTATGTGTCTCATACTAAAACAAATATCTTTGAAACTTTGGTCAGTATGTGTAGATCATTTTTATATCTGCGTACTTACATGTAGTATTTAGGGGTTAAGTCACATTATCAATGGTCATCCCTTCCTTATTTTTCCCTAGTACCTTACAAAGTGTACGTCGACGTTCTTATAAATTTTGTAAAATAAAGAATTCGACTCACCACCCATACACCCATCTTTCACAACGAATATAATAAGAAGACATGCAAAATCAGAGATTTTACAAGGGGTTTGTCAAAGACTAAGATTTTTTGCTTTAATTTCCTCCAACTGAATGTCTTTCTCTGTTTATGGTATACTATAGTGAATATACACCTTAGATTTCATACTGTGTTTAGTTGGATAAAGTGTTTTGTCTTTGTCTGAGTGGCTGCGCCTCTCGACTGAACGCCGACGGTTCCCCCTCCTTGACCCCTTCCCTACCTAAACCTCACGCCCTACTCGTCTACATTCGACAAAATACACCCTACCTATTTGTTGTTCCAGGATGATACATCGGGTCTCTTGATATAAGCTACAGGATACTATTTAGTATCATTTTTTCTTATACATATGAACATATTGACTCAGCGAAACGATATGTCGTCTTTAATTATGTTACAACATTTATTTAATATGAAGTCAAATTTTTTCCCGCTAACTAAATCAAGTCTGCAAGGAATCATTACCGGTATTGTAATAGGTTCAACACTTTGTCTTTAGAATTGTAAAGTTTTAGAACACAGTAGGATGGTCAAATCGTTCCCTGACTTTAACCCTATTACCTAATATTGGTCCCTTCTTTTAAACCCCTGTCACTGAAGGATCTAAAAGTACCTGTCTAAACCAAACCTGAAAATTTAAACTTAATATTTAAAAATAACGTTAGTTGTCAAAATGACAAAGGGAATTGGTAAAAAGAAGGACGACAATATTTTCTCTTTACATTGATATGTTGGAAAAATAATGGTCTTCTAAAGAAATTCTTCTTTTTTCTAAAGAAAGTAGAAATTCTTCTAAGAATTAACATCCTCTTAATCTTAGACTATAAATCTTCGTAACACGACCATATTTACGAAACTAAATTACCACTATTATTTTACGTATCTATTAGAAACTTTCAGACTAAAAGTACCAGTCACTTAATTTTACATTTTGTAGAGAATACTTCAAGTACCCGGAGTACGTACCCTTATCTTCACAAAGGGTCAAACCTTTTGGTTTGTTAAATCTGATGACTCTCGAAAGTTCCAGTGTATTTCAAGTCAGTTTTCCTTGTCAAAAAAAAAGACCAACACAAAACAAGACAGAAAGATATGAAGGGTTAAGACTGAGAAAAAGATACTAAGGATAAATTGACTCCTTGTAATCGATCGAGAGTTCTCTCGAAACAGAAAATTCAGAAGTCCAGTTTAAATTCTACAGCCCAAAACATCCTAAAGTAAAATTCGACAAACAATTAAAAGATCGTTCTTGTCCCTTCCGACAATCTTGAGTTCGGAGTCCTCAACTAGACCCACATAGCGAGTGACTACATAACTATTATATTCTTACAGCGAACCTGACATCTAATGCCCAGATATTGGACGGTAATAACAGTAATATAGACAAACAGGATTCCCAGTAATGTTCCTAAAGGGGGGATAAAATTTTCACAAAGAAGTACGGAAGTGTGAACATTTCGGTGAAGTCATAAAGAATGACAAAGGTAGGTTGGTTGAGGGTGAGTAGACGCTACCACACAACCGTAGTAGACATCAGAGAACCATACAGTGTCGAAATCATTTTCGCGTAACAGTTCCACGACTGAGTTCTCAAAGCAATGACTCCAATAATCCGACGACAGGTCTGAATGAGGCCCAAAACATAAAGGACTCAGAACCCAAGGTCTCTCAAAAAGTCGACTGAATATATAAATAATTAAATAAATAATGGAAAAAACTCGGTTTTAAGAGACTCGAGAATGAACAGTTCACGGACCTACCCTATCGTCACTCACCGTCCGTCAAACAGGGATTTCGAAGAAAGGGACGGACATCGGACTTAGTAGAAGACGATCGAACTTCCCTGTCAGTAAATGATTCGTCCTTTTCAAATTCTTATTCTTAAAGTTGAGTCACCTTTTTATCGGGGTTCGTCAACAATGTTACCGTGTATTTTCAAAGTTTCAAGGGGAAAAATTGTAGAAATTACTCAACTGACAAAGGTTGAATGTCGTGGTCCTCTTTCAGTCTGTGATGAGAACTCGTAAGGAACATTATAAACCATACTCGTGGTAGGGTCCCGTGAAAAAACGAAAATCCCTCTGACACATTACGTCCAGACAAAAGACTCTCCAAATGAACCCTGACTCTTCTACTTTTATGTTTTGTTCTTTCTTCAAATACCAAATCTAAAAATTTTAAACGTCTTAACATCATACAACATCTTGTTTGAAATGTATGACTTAGAATAGACCCTGTATCCCACTCCCCAAACTTTCTTGTGTAGGAGGACTAAATTCATATTTTAAGCAACAGTGAAGGAATCAACAAAAACAAGTGACTTCGAGAATATCTATCGATAGTCAAGTCAAGTCAGCGACTCAGTACAGGCTGAGAAACGCTGGGGTACTTAGTGTCGTGCGGTCCGGAGGGACAGGTAGTGGTTGAGGGCCTTAAGTGAGTCTGAGTGCAGGTAGCTCAGGTACTACGGTAGGTCGGTAGAGTAAGAGCCAGCAGGGGAAGAAGAGGACGGGGCTTAGGGAGGGTCGTAGTCTCAGAAAAGGTCACTCAGTTGAAAAACGTACTCCACCGGTTTCATGACCTCAAAGTCGAAATTGTAGTAAGGAAGGTTTCTTGTGGGTCCTGACTAGAGGAAGTCTTACCTGACCAACCTAGAGGAACGTCAGGTTCCCTGGGAGTTCTCAGAAGAGGTTGTGGCGTCAAGTTTTGGTAGTTAAGAAACCGTGAGTCGAAAGAAGTATCAGGTTGAACGTGTAGGTATGTACTGGTGTCCTTTTTGGTATCGGAACTGATCTGTCTGGAAACAACCGATTCATTACAGAGACGAAAACTTATACGACAGATCCAACCAGTATTGAAAGGAAGGTTCCTCATTCGAAGAAAATTAAAGTACCNTAGGTCGGTAGAGTAAGAGCCAGCAGGGGAAGAAGACGGGGCTTAGGGAGGGTCGTAGTCTCAGAAAAGGTCACTCAGTTGAAAAACGTACTCCACCGGTTTCATGACCTCAAAGTCGAAATTGTAGTAAGGAAGGTTTCTTGTGGGTCCTGACTAGGGAAGTCTTACCTGACCAACCTAGAGGAACGTCAGGTTCCCTGGGAGTTCTCAGAAGAGGTTGTGGCGTCAAGTTTTGGTAGTTAAGAAACCACGAGTCGAAAGAAGTATCAGGTTGAACGTGTAGGTATGTACTGGTGTCCTTTTTGGTATCGGAACTGATCTGTCTGGAAACAACCGATTCATTACAGAGACGAAAACTTATACGACAGATCCAACCAGTATTGAAAGGAAGGTTCCTCATTCGAAGAAAATTAAAGTACCGATATTAGTGGTAGACGTGACTAAAACCTCACGGGTTTTTATTTCAGACTGTGACAAAGGTGACAAAGGGGTAGATAAAGGGTACTTCACTACCCTGGTCTACGGTTCTAGAAGTAAAAGACTTACAACTATAAATTCGGTTGTAAAAGTGAGAGGAGAAAGTGAAAGTAGTTCTCCGAAAAATAAAGGAGAAGTGAAAGACGGTATTACCACCAGAGTAGGCATACAGACTCCAATAACTATAAAGAGGGTCGTTAGAACTAAGGTCGAACACAAAGAAGGTCGGGTCGCAAAGAGTCCTACATGAGACGTATATTCAATTTATTCGTCCCATTGTTATATGTCGGAACTACATGAAGAAAAGGATAAACCTTGGTCAGACAACAAGGTACAGGTCAAGATTGACAACGAAGGACTGTACGTATGTCCAAAGAGTTCTCCGTCCAGTCCACCAGACCATAAGGGTAGAGAAAGTCTTAAAAGGTGTCAAATAACACTAGGTGTGTCAGCTTCCGAAACCGTATCAGTTATTTCGTCTTTATCTACAAAAAGACCTTGAGAGGACACAAAAGCTACTAGGTCGCCTACAACCGTTGAACTAGAGAATAAGGAGACGGCAAAGATTTTGGTCGAACTTGTAGACCTTCAAGTGCCAAGTACATAATGACTTCGGACCGAACTTCTTAAAACTCATAATGAAATGATCACACACTCTACTCATGTTAACACGCCATCAAACTCGTAAGAAAACATAACGGAAAGAAACCCTAACCCTACTTTTGACTGGAAAAGGTCAGGATACCGGTGACGACTCAAAAGGTTTAAACGACCGTATAACTCACGTCGTGAAAGTATCGTAGCAGAAAGTCCTAAACTTTATCGAGTTGACCTTAAGGTAGTGGAGGTGATCGAAACAAGTATCACTACGAAATTACGATAAGAATAGATATACATTCAAAGATATTAGGTTCAGTTCAATACTTTTTACGTAAAAAACTCAAACTGAAAGTCAATAATTTTCGGAAAGTAGTATCGACCAGGTATATTTGAATTTATATTCAATTTCGTTCGTCGTTACCACGGACAGTATTCACGAGAAACCCTTTACAATCCCCGACGATACCCTATTTCTCTTTCCACTCTCTCGTTTCGACCCTCCTCTCGGTCGAAAGTTTCCTTTATAATACTGAGTTCTCGGATCTGAATGTAGAATTTTTCTTTTTTTTATTGGTGTTTTTTGTTTGGGGTGTCTCAAAGACTTCACTGTCTGACTTGACTTTACTGGATTCCGTTATGATACCTGGTACTGAACTTCCCGGTACCCTTCAAGTGACGGTTTAAATAGAGATGTAGAAGAAAAATTTGGATTAGATTTTTTCTTTAATGGTGCTTCATCAATACGACTTAAGTGTACGTCGTACTGAATGACTCTTGTAAAACTATATATATATGAGACACAAGTCACCCATCTTTATTATTAGGGAATTTAAAATCTCAAGTGTGTTCCAAAAACATATACAATAATTTTTAACCACCGAATATTCGTGGAACATTCCACCCGTTTCGACTATAAAAAGAAGGGTAAAATGTTAATTCCGTTTACTTTGAGTTTCTTGAATTCACTTAATAACTACAAAATACCAATTATTTTAAAGTTTAGATTAAAAAAAGTCTGGGTTACAACAAAAATGATATGAGATTGGAGAGAAAGGACCTTAAAGGTCTTGTCCGTAAAGATCCTTATAGACATGACAAAATAACTTCTCCGGATCTGAACACTCTCTGGGTGTACCTTACATACAGCTGAGTCATCAACCTCTGTCACATAGAATCCGTTTACTGAATTTGAAATTCTTTAAGTCAAAAGAATAAACTTTTTATTCTTATTATAGATGGACCTACTCAATCTTACGAGAATCGTAGGCTTTTCATCGACTTATCGAATGAAGTTACCCGAATTCGTCCTTCTTTTACATTGAAGAATTTTGTACTTCAAGTCTTTATCCCGACCCACCTGTGGTGGGAATATCGTCTTTCACTTCTCCTCGATTTTTCGGAGAACTACTTTCACTTTCTTCTCTCTCTTTTTCAACTGAATTTCGAGTTGTCAGTCTTTTGCTTCTAGTACCGTAGGCCAGGGTAGTGAAGTACCCTTTATCTACCCCTTTGTCACCTTTGTCACAGTCTGAAATAAAAAAATCCGAGGTTTTAGTGACGTCTACCACTGACGTCGGTACTTTAATTTTCTACGAATGAGGAACCTTCTTTTCAATACTGGTTGGATCTATCATATAACTTTTCGTCTCTGTAATGAAATGGTTGATTCCAGACAGATCAGTTTTGATACCAAAAAGGACACCAGTACATACCTACACTCTCAACCTGACACTTCTTTCGACTCACGGCTTCTTAACTACGAAAAGTTGACACCACAACCTCTTCTGAGAACTCCCAGGGAACCTGACGTTCCTCTAGGTTGGTCAGGTAAGACTTCCTCTAGTTAGGACCCTAAAGAAACCTTCCTTACTACGAGTTCGACTTTGTGGTCATGAAACCGGTGGAGTACGCTTCTCAACTGAGTAACCTTTTCTGAGACTACGACCCTCCCTAAGCCCCGTCCTCTTCTTCCCCTGCTGGCTCCTACTCTACCGACCTACCGTAGTGCCTGAGCTACCTGCACTCAGACTCACTTAAGGCCCTGAACCACTACCTGTCCCTCCGGACCGCACGACGCTAAGAACCCCAGCGTTTCTCAGCCTGTGCTGACTCGCTGACTTGACTTGACTCGAACATCAACTCAGTCGTCGAATTTTCAGTCGGCTTAGACAAAGGAACAATAACAACACCCACTGACGGGAGTCATACCGAAAGAATCTCAATCAATGTTCCACGGAAACCGGTAAAATCTGGAGTCAGATTGAATCGATACGACTCCAGATTCTACTCTCTTTTTCTCCGGTAGAGAAAGACATAGAAAGAGAGTCCTGATTCTTTTGTGAGTATTTTTGGATAGAGTGTGTAAGGAATGTAAAGAAATACGAAGGTCATAAAGTAGTAGTCGGGTTATAATGTGTTTAGTGATCGTTCCTTCTACCAAACTAATGTCTACCAAATAAGAGTAGTGAAATCCTTCTTATCTACGAGACAAACTCCCTAATTTACTTCGTTGTATACAAGTTCGGAACCTTAAATCATTTGTGAATCTCAATATAGGAATCATATACTATACACTTTTATAAAATATAAAGACGTATATTACAATATGAATACAAGTTTCGTCTATAACTGATCTAATCACCTATGACTAATCTAAGGAACAGGGATTTTATAAGGACTCAAAAGAAAGAGAAGAAAGATTTAGATCGACTGGTAAAATCGATTATTCCCTTTTCTCTCACACACAAAAAATGTATCCTGAACTATCTTAAAGTATATGGCATCAATAGCACCTCAGTGGACCCTATCCGTCACTAACGAACTTTAGTACGACCTCTACTACCATAAGAGTAAGAATTCCCCTCTATCTTCAGTAAAAATCTTGAAACTTTCCTTTAAACGACGAGAAGATATAATTGTATTAGTCCAGAGGGGACAACATTACGGTCTTTTTAGGTTTCGTTTGATCAGTCAGATTAGGGACCCTGATATGGAACAGATTGAGTTACTTTGATTCGGTACGGCACACCCCGGTGGGTTCTGTCCGCCCAGTACCACCTCTCCAGACTTTCTTACACCAGGTGACCTCTTCCCTTACCGTTTTGTGAAGTCATAAGAACGGAACTTTTGGGGTACTTGTCATACTTTTCCACTTTACTCTCCTATGACTTTCTTCTTGAGGGGTCCAGCCATCCACGGGTTATACGATGACCTCTAGTCACCTCTTTCTTGAGGTCTTTCTTCCTTCCCTACCTCGATTTCGTTTTTGTTATGGGTCAACACCTATACTGACCACTATCTTCGTTCCAGGGTACGACATTTCTCGTTATAACGTATCCTTGGACCTTATAGTCCAGGTACTTAGTTCCGTTTAACCTTCACCAGTTTGTCCTCTACCGTTCTCACTTGCAGCTGTAAGATCCTTAGTCACTTCATTTTATCTAACCTTAACCACTTAAATTGAGTCTACTGGTAATATAGATGATGACACCCGTCCTTAGGGAATCTTCTTTACCTCATCGGTAGTACCAGTTATTTTCACAGGCTTTACGTCATGTACTTACGTCAGAGTTTTTACTGTCTTACTAGAGACAAGCAAAGGTTCCGTTTGGTAAGTTATAGTGTCATTAGGTTCAGATACGCGGTTGGTCATTGTGACTTCTTCGACTTCAACTTCCCAACACACTTCTGGATGTTCTGGAAAATCTTGATTGTGGGTTCTTTCTACAGGAAAAGTAATATCCCCTGACCTTACGTTTTCATCCTTCAGTTCTTTGTGGACCTCATTGTCCGTTTAAACCGGAACCTTACTCCTTACTTCGTCCCGTTTCCCATTATCTCAAAACGGTTCTCTTACGTGACCAGTATCGTTTGTGGGAGAAGGTTGTTGTGTTCTCTTCTGAGATGTGTACCTGTAGTGGTCTACCAGTTGTGGCTTTAGTCTGACTAATATAAGAAACGTCGGTTTCTACCTCTTTGAGATATGTCACTTGTTTTAGTTCTGGCCCTCCACTGACACCGAGTCTAGTACTTGAGGAATAACGGTTTAAGTCTGACTTTAACTTCTTTCATCCCTTTTGGCGATCTGGTAAGTCCATACTGGATTTGGTTTAGGGAATACTAATATGTCACCTTTACTCTTTATCTAAATTCCTTGATCTAGGTTATCTATCTCACGGACTACTGGATACCTGTCTCCAAGCACTGTGACATGTCCTCTGTCCCTAGTTCTGGTAGGGGTACCTTTTCTTTACGGTTTTGTTTTACCGAGCGACCCCTCCNCAAGCAAAGGTTCCGTTTGGTAAGTTATAGTGTCATTAGGTTCGGATACGCGGTTGGTCATTGTGACTTCTTCGACTTCAACTTGCCAACACACTTCTGGATGTTCTGGAAAATCTTGATTGTGGGTTCTTTCTACAGGAAAAGTAACATCCCCTGACCTTACGTTTTCATCCTTCAGTTCTTTGTGGACCTCATTGTCCGTTTAAACCGGAACCTTACTCCTTACTTCGTCCCGTTTCCCATTATCTCAAAACGGTTCTCTTACGTGACCAGTATCGTTTGTGGGAGAAGGTTGTTGTGTTCTCTTCTGAGATGTGTACCTGTAGTGGTCTACCAGTTGTGGCTTTAGTCTGACTAATATAAGAAACGTCGGTTTCTACCTCTTTGAGATATGTCACTTGTTTTAGTTCTGGCCCTCCACTGACACCGAGTCTAGTACTCGAGGAATAACGGTTTAAGTCTGACTTTAACTTCTTTCATCCCTTTTGGCGATCTGGTAAGTCCATACTGGATTTGGTTTAGGGAATACTAATATGTCACCTTNCCAGTTGTGGCTTTAGTCTGACTAATATAAGAAACGTCGGTTTCTACCTCTTTGAGATATGTCACTTGTTTTAGTTCTGGCCCTCCACTGACACCGAGTCTAGTACTCGAGGAATAACGGTTTAAGTCTGACTTTAACTTCTTTCATCCCTTTTGGCGATCTGGTAAGTCCATACTGGATTTGGTTTAGGGAATACTAATATGTCACCTTCACTCTTTATCTAAATTCCTTGATCTAGGTTATCTATCTCACGGACTACTGGATACCTGTCTCCAAGCACTGTGACATGTCCTCTGTCCCTAGTTCTGGTAGGGGTACCTTTTCTTTACGGTTTTGTTTTACCGAGCGACCCCTCCAGAATGTTTACGGACTCTTTTCTTCTCTTCACTTTTCGTTTCCTCTTTTCCTTTCTATATTCGTAGACTTACGTCTCAAGGTTTCGTTCCTCTCTTTTCTTTCGGCTCCTTCCGAAAGTTACGTTTCTTTGTCTCCTTTTGTTCTCTTACCCTTTCTGATCTCTAGCGAAATTCTTTTAATCTCTATGGTTCCCTTGTAAAGGACATTTCTACCCGAGTTATTTCCTGTCTTTACCATACCTGGATTGTCTTCGTCTTCTATAATTCTTCTCCACCGTTCTTATGTGTCTTCTTAACATGTTTTTTCTAGAAGTGCTGGTTCTATTAGTGCTACCACACTAGTGATTAGATCTCGGTCTGTAGGACCTTACACTTCAATTCACTCGGAATCTTTCGTAGTGATGCTTGTTTCGATCATCTCCACTACCTTAAGGTCAACTTAATAAAGTTTAGGACTTTGTACTCCGACACTTTCACGACGTGAGTTATACGGTCGTTAAAACCTTTTGTCGTCACCGGTATCCTGACCTTTTCCAGTCAAAAGAAAGGTTAGGCTTTCGTTCCGTTACGGTTTCTTACGACTTAGATGACGTGTTAACGTGAGTAGAGTGTACGATCATTTCATTACGAGTTTTAAGAGGTTCGGTCCGAAGTCGTTATGCACTTGGTACTTGAAGGTCTACAAGTTCGACCAAAATCCTTTCCGTCTCCTTGGTCTCTAGTTCAACGGTTGTAGGCGACCTAGTAGCTTTTGTGTCCTCTCAAGGTCTTTTTGTAGATAAAGACGAAATAACTGATACGGTTTCGGAAACTGACACACCTAGTGTCATTTGACACCTTTCAAGACTTTCTCTACCCTTATGGTCTGGTGGACTGGACGGAGAACTCTTTGGACATACGTACAGTCCTTCGTAGTCAATCTTGACCTGTACCTTGTTGTCTGACCAAGGTTTATCCTTTTCTTCATGTAGTTCCGACATATGACAATGGGACGAATAAATTGAATATACGTCTCATGTAGTACTCTTTACGACCCGACCTCCTTCACGTTCGACCTTAGTTCTAAAGACCCTCTTTATAGTTATTGGAGTCTATACGTCTACTGTGGTGGGAATACCGTCTTTCACTTCTCCTTGATTTTTGGACAACTACTCCCACTTTCTCCTTTCACTTTTACAACCGAATTTCGAGTTGCAAGTCTTTTACTTCTAGAACCGTAGACCAGGGTAGTGAAGTACCTTTTGTCTGCCTCGTTGTCACCTTTGTCACAGTCTGAAATAAAAAACTCCGAGGTTTTAGTCACGTCTACCACTAATGTCGGTACTTTAATTTTCTGCGAATGAGGAACGTTCCTTTCAATACTGGTTGGATCTATCGTATAAGTTTTCGTCTCTGTAATGAAACGGTTGTTTCCAGACAGATCAGTTCCGATACCAAAAAGGACACCAGTGCATATCTACACTCTCAACCTGATACTTCTTTCGACTCGCGGCTTCTTAACTACCAAAACTTGACACCACAACCTCTTCTGAGAACTCTCAGGGAACCTGGCGTTCTTCCAGGTTGGTCAGGTAAGATTTCCTCTAGTCAGGACCCACAAGAAACCGTCCTGACTACGATTTCGACTTTGAGGTCAGGAAACCGGTGGAGTACGCTTCTCAACTGAGTAACCTTTTCTGAAACTACGACCCTCCCTAACCCCCATCCTCCTCTTCCCCTGCTGGGTCCTACTCTACCGACCTACCGTAGTACCTGAGCCACCTGCACTCAGACTCACTTAAGGCCCTCAACCACTACCTGTCCCTCCGGACCGCACGACACTAAGTACCCCAGCGTCTCAGTCTGTGCCGACTCGCTGACTTGACTTCACTTGACTCATTCGATTTTTGTAATTTAGACAAAAATTGTAAATACACAAGTAAAAAGGTATCATCGAACCCTTTCTTGTCTGTCTAAACGGAATAGTTGACTAAAACAAAATGCAGTCACTGTCACGATAAGTTTGTCACTAGTACGGATTGTTGACAAATCAAACATGTAATATTTACCCCAACCGAAATGAATCCTTCTCAATACATTGTTTGGTTCACTGTATGTTTATTTCTGGTTACAGATAAAAGGTAAACGGTATAAAAGGGAAAAAAGAAATAGAATCGAAACTATATAGAAAGAAGTACAATAGAGATAAAGATGATGGGAGAATTGGGGGTCTCAAACTAGAGTGGTAATAAGGTGACTGTAGTAAAGGCAAATCAGGAACCAACATAGATAATCAGCTTAAAGGGTTTAAACCTACTAAAAATAGGACTCTTGTGTTTTAGACTTCTCAAGAATTATTGAGTCGTACTGTGGGTCGAATAACTACAGGTCCCCGTCTCGTGAGAATTTCTTGGTAGTTAAGGTTCTACTGGACCTCTGAACCCCTCTTGTGTGGTACATGGGTACTAACGAAACATTTGTTCGTTGGACCATGTAACCAGAGTACGGAAATGGAACTAAATTGTACGGTAAGTTGTCTACTGTCTAACACCGTACTGGTTCAACTTCAGGTTCTTACTATTACAAATTGTTCAGTGACCCTCTAAAGGATTAACACAGAATGTCCATTATTTGTGTATTCCGCTCTTTGATTTCCGAACGAGAGACATTGGCTCAACAGTCTCTCTACTCACTCTTTCTCTTGACCTACAAACGGTCCGTAATACTACTTTTCCTTTCCTCGGAAACCTTCTTGTCATCACTAAAACGAACCACTTGGTTTCGTCAAACAAAGGTTTAGACCGACTGATAGTCTTGATGAACCCCTTAAAAAGTTGTCACGTCTCAAGAGACAGAGACCTTTAAAGCGAACGACCTAGGTAAAATAACTTATCGATTGGGTATTAACTATAGCTGAAAAGAAAAAATTAATTTATAAATCTGAAAGGAGTCTAAAACGACGGTCAAGGAAGAAGGATTTACAAATAACAAGAAGTATAGGAATTTCTAATTCAAATTTGGGAACCGGAATGGAGGAGAAGTCTTGAAAGGGTTTAGATAGAGGAGGATAAAAGGGTCTCAAGAAGCTCATACCCAAAACGTAAAATTAAATTCTCTTAACCGTCAATAACCTTCCTATGGAAATCTAACCAGTATTTGTAAACTTTTGACAAGTGAGAGTCCTCGTTAGTCTATTCACGGGTAATTTTAGGACTCGACACGAGAGAACAATAATAGTCAATCGTTTTTACTTTCATCTACTCTTATGAAACCGTACTCATGTTACATTGTGAGAGAATACGACGAGAACCCTTACACTTAACCATTCTGGAAAGACCTTTCGTCAAACCGTACTACATAGTTCTTGGAACTTTCTTAAGCACAAGGAATCAGGTCAATGTAGGAAACATTTGATAGGTTTTCTTTATCGTCTATACCTTTATTTCTATACAAATGTTACGAGTGATGTGATTTAAAATACCATAACTTTTTGACCTTTTTGTCATCCCTTTGACAATTTACCTTCCTATAGGAGTTCACTACCTTATAGTAAGTAAGTTTCAACACACAAACCTCTCAACTACCATCGTTATGTGTATTTATTTCGAATGGCAAAATTGGTAAAAACTTCCATACTAAGCCACCGTAATTCATGTAAGTGTTGCGACACGGAGGTAGTGGTGAGGGGCGGAGTGTTGGAGGAGTGAGAGTTTTGAGTTAGAGATATGGGTAATTTGTTAAAACCTAAGGGGGCCGAGGACCCTTGGTGATAAGGTGAAAGACAGAGATACTTAAACTAATGAGGTTCATAGAGTACATTCACCTTAATATGTCATATATAGAAAAAAACACTTACCGAATAAAGTGAATCGTACTGCAAGAATTCCGAGTAGGTACAACATCGTCACCCCGTAGGGAGTATCGAGTCAACCATTTCTTAGAGGGACGTTACGTCCTCTGGGGTCAATCTAAGGACCCAACCCTTCTAGACGACCTCCTTCCTATCCGATGGGTGAGGTCATAAGAACCCGAAAGGAACACCGAGTCGACATTTATTAGACGGGCGTTACACCTTCTGGACCCAAACTAGGGACTCAACCCTTCTAGGGGACCTCTTCCCTCTCCGATGGGTGAGGTCATAAGACCGGATCTCTTAAGGTACCTGATATGTCAGGTACCCCAACGTCTCAGCCTGTGTTGACTCGTTGAAAGTGAAAGTACAACATCGAACACAGGCTTAGAGGTAAGATTTGCGACTTATTATAAGGTAAAATACATGTAACAGAAATGGGTAAGTGGACAGTTACCTGTAAACACAAACAAAGGTGGAAAATCGATAATACTTATTTATAAGGATACTCATGCCCACATGTTTATAGACAAACTTAGGAGACAAAAGTTAAGAAAACTCATATTCGGGTTTTCTGTTAACACCAAAATTTATTTATAAATTATCATTGTACGTAGTACTATAGTATACTTTTAAATTTTTTGTCAAAATTTTAAATAAATAAAATTTTAAATTTTATCGTACTAAGAACAAAAACCTTTTTATACATGTATCATTTTCCTGACTTTCTTCTATCGATCTTAAAACTGAAAAATTTAAAAAGTAGGACTGAAAAGATAATGTTATTTTAATATATGTTTATTCGACACACTTAACCTCTCCCAAAGGGGTAGAGGTCTAGTTTAATTGTCTCACTAAGTCGTGATTAAAAACAGAGTACGACAGAACGAAATGAAGACTCAATAAAACACTCACTATTCAAGTCTTTATAGGGATCTCTACATTTCGTGGCACTTTAAGATTAAATTAATGAACATACAGAATGTCTTTCTTAGTGTCGACAATATAGTGTTTCCTCCTTTTACTGTCGATTTATCTTGAACTCGAATCAAAGAAGAAACCACCTTTTATCCACGAGAAATCGATCTTTGTCAACTAAGTTCTTATAAAGAAGATAAGAAATGAACCAACGTGTAGAGTCATGTTTACGTTTTCACTCGATTCAAGAATAAGATTTCTGAGTAGTGAGACAATTGTTCATGAATCGAAAAAATCTCGATCAACGTTAGTCCACTGTTTGTGTTACGACTATATTCCGTCAGGAACTTATTTTGAGACAACGAGACGTTCGAACTTGTTATTGAAACGTAGAGAAGTTACATTATTACTTAACTTCTAATGTTTAATAAATAGGAGAAAGTTGTGTATAAATCATGATTCATCTTTTTTTAGTTGTTATCACATTTATTGAAATCAATGAGTTTATACGAGGGATCTCAAAAGACCTCTACAGACAACGGGAGGAATTCTAATCACAGGAAGTACTTCAGAATTAAATGGAAGTACGATTCAACGAAGTCAACATAGATTGAGAAACGACGGGGTACCTGATAATGGGTGGTCCGAGGAGACAGGTACCCTAAGAAGTCCGTTCTTATGAGTTCATGCAACGGTACAGGAAGAGGTCCCCTATAACGGTTGGGTCCTAACTTGGACACAGAGGACGTCGAGACGTGACGTCCGTCTAAGAAATGGTGACTCGGTGACCCCTTCCGGAGAATAGTAAAATAACGATATAAAAATATCAAAATATAATAATTAGTAACAAATATATAAAGAAACACATTCCAGAGTGGATGACAAGTACAAGTAAATAGGAGAACGATCAATTTGACATTTCAAAAGTCACTGGATTTTGTAGAAACCACGTAAAAATCTTTATTAAAATAACTAGATAAATAAATAAAAACCGTCACGACCCGGAAGCACCCACGCCCGAAAAGAGATCAACCACCGCTCGTCCCCGATGGGAGATCAACACCACACGCCCGAAGAGTGACGTCACCAGAGAAAACAACACCTCGCACCCGAGATTACGTAGACCCGAAGTCACCAACGTTCTCCTCCCGAGTTATCAACGTCGAGGTCTTGAGATCTCGAGTCCGAGTGATCAACACCGAGTCCCGGAATCAACGAGACGTCGTACACCCTAGAAAGGTCTGGTCTCCAGCTTGGGAGCAGAGGAGGTAACCGTCCGTCTAAGAAATGGTGACTCGATGGTCCCTTCGGGAGAAACTAAGTAAAAATACCCGTGTAGGTCACCATAACAGTATGGTCAGAAAATTTTTAAATCAGAGATTAGATTATTCTAACTAGTTCATGTAAAACACTGTTTGTGGTAAGAAAGGTTCTCATATAGTTATAGACAAAGACATCACATATCTTAGGTTCGAAAGAAAAATTACATTTTCGTCAAGAGAGATAAAAATAAAGAGTAATAATAAAAAGGACAAAGTGGGTTAAAGAAAAATGACTTTTTTGTTTTCGTCTTCACTACTTTTGCCCGATTTTCTAAAAAAAAATTGTGTGTGGCTTCTCATCCGTTTCAATATATCTCTTCTCCCGAGACCACATCTTAGACCGTTTTCACCCATTTCAAGGACGAGTTGGTGAAAATTTGCCTTACTGAATCATAAAGGTAAGACGTCTCAAGACTAATCATTTGAACTCTCTTAGGAGGGACGGAATTCCGCGACATATTTAATCTTTATAATACGAACTTCACAGTTCACGTTACGGACATGGATCATCTACGGGTCAGTACTGCCCGTCGATAGTAAAAACACAGAAAATGATACACCACCATTGGTGTCGAGGGACACCATCTCTTATAGTAGTCACGAGATAACACGACAATCTTTATATGACAGGGACAAGTGTCCTTCCAATATACAAAGGTGGGGTACTATGGTCCAAGACTAAACGTACAACCGACTACGAAAAATAGTCGTCTTCGAAATTTTCGGTACAGTAAAAAAAGGAATCGACAAAAGATCTCTTTCGTCGAGGAAGTCCGATCCAGAGTCTCCCTTTTTTCACAGTCCGTCTCGGTTCGGTCGACTACGTCTTTAACCGTTCGGTGACCCCAAACAACTACGAACCGTGTAAATGCGATTTTACTGACTATGTAGAAGAAGTCGACGTTACCTAACAAAGTAATAAAATCGGAGGTATACGTAAGAAGAAACCCGAAGGGACCATGGAGTCGACCATTTCTTAGACGCACGTTACGCCCTCTGGGGTCAAACTAAGGACCCAGTCCTTCTAGGGGACCTTTTCCCTATCCGATGGGTGAGGTCACTAAGAACCCGAAGGGACCACTGAGTCTGCCAGTTCTTAGACGGACTTTACGTCCTCTGGACCCAAACTAGGGACCCAACCCTTCTAGGGGACTTCCTCCCGTACCGTTGCGTGAGGTCGTAAGAACGGACCTCTTAAGGTACCTGTCTCCTCGGACCATCCGATTTCAGGTACCCCAACGTCTCAGTCTGTGTTGACTCGTTGATTAGTGTTCGTGTACGTAAAAATAATTCAAACTTAAATTTCTTTGTCACTTTACTATTATGCATATACCTTTCAATCGTGGTTCCCTGTGCCTATGTGGTCACTATTTCCTAATAGTACGACAAATTTTATTCGAAGTCATTATCGTACTTTTTACTTAGTATACGAGGTAAAAGTCTCCTCTGATAGGAGAGGGATTATTATTTAATTTCCTCAAAGAGTATATTTATCCGTTGTTACGTTTGATATGTTTGTTATAGAAATTATAAAAATAATTTATCATGTAAGATCATTGTAATTTTATCTTACACTACTTCCATGATACGTCAAGTCATTACACCAGATTCCGCCATCGAGAGACCCGAACACCAAAATAGTTCTAATCCTAAATCTGATGATTCACTTCTCTAATAAAAAAATATACTGGACGACATAAATAGTGAACAGTGTCGGACCGGGAACCATTCTCCACCTACGTCCAAAAGAAGTACGTCGTCCATAAAACTTTAGAGGACGTCACTCAACCCGAGGACGACTCAGTTCACGACTTCTAAATCAGGAGTTGTTCTGACCGTTCCGGGGACGACAGTCTGACGCATGCTATACTCTCTATCTACCATTTTTGTTATTACAGTCTAACAATAGTTAAGACATTATCAATATCTTGATAACAAATGAAAAAAAAAGGAACACAGTATAAGTAGACACTTAAAGTCCTTTTAAAAGGTCAAGAGGATTGAACGGTATAAATGACCGAATTCAAACAAGGTCTATAGGGAAATGAAAGAAAAATCACGAATATATGGGAACACACGATTCAGCGAAACCAGTACAGGTTGAGAAACACTGGGATACCTGACATCGGGAGGTCCGAGGAGACAGGTACCCTAAGAAGTCCGTTCCTATGACCTTACCTAACGGTACGGGAGGAGGTCTCCTAGAAAGTCTGGATCCCTGACTTTGGTACAGAGGATTCAGAGGACTTAACTGTTCCGTCCAAAAAATGGTGATCCTGGTGGACCCTTTGAAGGGAACACAGAGGCTACCATTTCTTAGACGGACGGACGTCCTCTGTACCCAAGTCAGGGACCAAGTCCTTCTAGAAGATCTCTTCCCGTATCGTTGGGTGAGGTCATAAAAACAGACCTCTTAAGGTGCCTATCTCCTCGAACCGTCCGATGTCAGGTACCCCAACGTTTCTCAGCCTGTGCTAACTCGTTGATTGTGAATTACGAACATCCTGGATATGATTACAGGGGGAAAAGTAAAGAGAAAGAGAGAGACTACTCGTCAGATAGATCCTCAAATAGTTAAAATAATTAGAAGGGGAAAACTGTGACAAGTAAAAGAAATAACGTGTAGATAAAAGATGAAGTAACTAAAGAAATAATATAGAAGGAAGATGAAATAAAACCTTATACACGACAAAATAAAGATCTACCTTCAAATCTCGTAATTAAAAAAAGTGGGAACGACGAAAGGGTCGTATCAGTAAATTTCTATTTTTAACAAGACGTAGGGTCTTCAAAACTATATAACTTGAAAGTTATAACAACTCGAGTTTATGGAAAGTTAAAAGTTACACTTAGAAACTTGGGACCGAATAAGTCTTCATCCAACGGGTTAAATGTCTACATAGAAAGAACAAGAGACCAAATTAAGATGACATTATTCTCCACGGAGTATCGGGGCCTTTGTCAGGTGGTAACAACCCACATCACAAAGTACATTCTATCAAGTTAACTGAACGGATTAGTATTATAAGTTTAGAAGGTATAGTGACTATAAAAAACAGATCAACACGAATACCGAACGTTAAGTAAAAGATAAATAAAATATAGAAGAAGTGATAAAGTATAGAAACAAAGAAATCAGGAAGTAAGGGGGTAAAAAAGACAAATCACAACGTAAAATATGAGATAATTGTGAAATCAGTATCATTTCTTGGACGGACGGTTACGTCCTCTACATTCTCTGCGTTTAAGTTAGGGACCCAACCTTTTTAGGGGACCTCCTCCCGTACCGTTGGGTGAGGTCATAAGAACGGCCTTCTTAGGGAACCTGTCTCCTAGGACTGTCAAATATCAGGTATCCTAGTGTTTCTCAGCCTGTACTGACTTTCTCGAATCACGTGCGCACGTGTGTGTGTATGTTATGAGAAATATAATACGAAAATCCTCAAGGGATCTCTACTGGAAGGTGTAGGAACTGAGAATTTCAGATGGAATTTAAACATACATGGGGAAGGAACTTCTCCTCTCTTTGAAGTTGGTAGGTCAGCGAGTCACAACAGAGAAACTCTGGGGTACCTGATGTCGGGTCGTCCGAAGGGACAGGGAGTGGTTGAGGGTCTCGAAAGAGTTTGAGTACAGGTAGGTCAACCACTACGATAGGTTGGTAGAGTAGGAGACAGCAGGGGAAAGGGAGGACGGAAGTTAGAAAGGGTCGTAGTCCCGGAAAAGGTTACTTAGTCAAGAAGTGTAGTCTACCGGTCTAATACCTCAAAGTCGAAGTCGTAGTTAGGGAGGTTACTTATAAGTCCTGACTAAAGGAAATCCTAACTGACCAAACTAACTGACTAAAGGAAATCTTAATTGACCTCTCTTTGAATTTCGTCTTATTTATAAGTCATCAAAATTTTACCGATCATAGAAGGGGGACTATTGAGTCAACCATTTCTTAGGTGGACGTTACGTCCTCTGGAACCAAACTAAGGACCCAACTCTACTAGGTGACTTCTGTCTTATCCAATGGGTGAGGTCATAAGAACCCGAAGGGGACACCGAGTCGATCATTTCTTAGACGGACGTTACGTCCTCTGGACACAAGCTAGGGACCCAACCCTTCTAGGAGACCTTTTCCTTTTCCGATGGGTGAGGTCCTAAGACCGGACCTCTTAAGGTGCCCGACATATCAGGTACTCCAGTTTTTATCAGTCTGTGTTGGCTCGTTGAAAGTAAGAGTGAAGTCATGAGAAAGACTACGAGATAAACGTCAAGTCACGAAGGTCTACCTGAGCGATAGGAAATCGGACTTACGAAAATTATGAAAAACGTACGTCTAGTCAACCGTTGGTCAAGACGGTCAAAAACGAGTAAACATGGAGAAGAAAAAAAAAAAAAAAGTGAGATTTATACAGTAACGTAATAGAAAACCGAAGGTATCAAACATAATGTTTCAGTCGATAGTTAAAATAAGGTATCAAACCCAACGTTTCAGTCGATAGTCAAAACAGTTAAATTAACGATATTTTAACGTTATTGTACGGAGGAAACTTCCATTATATAGCAATAGAGACCGACTAACATTCTAAAAGGAGAAACAGAAACTAAAATCGTAAATCCGATACGAATAAAATAGAATGGGTCGAACTTCAACTCGAAGCACTTAGAGACACAATTACAAAAGTCGTCAGAACCTCATAAAAACCGAAACACAGAAGTCTATGAAGAACACAAGACATAGGAGAGAAGGGAGAAAGATCCCGATGGTACTATGTATACAATCTGGTAAATGGACACAGAAAGTACAGAGAATGTCAGTCGACACAGAAAAGAGGGAGGGAAAAAGACACATAGTCAAATGTTTGAAAAATAACTGCAATGAAAAAAAAGAAGTGGTTTAGGTAGAAGAGGAGACAGATCAGACGATAATTTGGATGTGTTACTTAAAAATAAAAGTCCACAATATATAAAGTCAAGATCTGACGAACTAAGAGAAATAAAAATCTAAGGTCGAGATGTAACTTTAACAGAAAAGGAAGTAAACAGGTAAAAAAGACGTTAAAAGAAGTGGTATAAACATTATTGCTAAATTCCAGGAACAGATGTTTGAGGTTGTATACTTAATAGACACTCAGTCCAGGAGAACAGACAAAACAAGAAAACAAATAACCAGTAAAAAAGGACTAAGACTTCAAGAGTATTAAGAAATAACATACGGTATATAAAATTTATATTCTTAATAACTCTAATTCTTACTAAAATAAAAGAGAGTATCTTCCGAGAGTGAAGGGAGACAATCGGTCTGTACCACTCCTTCGACTAATGGAGTTTTTGACGTCAACTCAACTCAACCAGAGCCAAAGTCAATATAACTGGACAGATAGAGTCAAAAACAGGGACGAAGAACTATACTGGTGGGAGTCGAAAACTAACTCTCGGTTCGTCACAAGATAGAAGAATAGGGACATATGACATTTGACGGCAAACCTCAAAACTCAAACTCAGAAATAAGAGAATGTAATATATCGAGGTTTGAAACCTCCTCTAACAGTCGATAAACAACATCCGAGGAAGGAGATCATAAATGAAGAGTCAAGTCAAGTCAAGTCAGTGAGTCAGTACAGGTTGAGAAACGTTGGGGTACTTAGCGTCGTGTGGTCTGGAGGGTCAGGTAGTGGTTGAGGGCCTCAAATGGGTTTGAGTACGGATAGCTCAACCACTACGGTAGGTCGGTAAAGTAGGAGACAGCAGGGGAAGAGGAGGACGGGGGTTAGGGAGGATCGTAGTCTCAGAAAAGGTTACTCAGTTGAGAAGTGCACTCCACCGGTTTCATAACCTCAAAGTCGAAGTCGTAGTCAGGAAGGTTTCTTGTGGGTCCTGACTAGAGGAAATGTTACCTGACCAACCTAGAAGAACGTCAGGTTCCCTGAGAGTTCTCAGAAGAAGTTGTGGTGTCAAGTTTTGGTAGTTAAGAAGCCGTGAGTCGAAAGAAGTGTCAGGTTGAACGTGTAGGTATGTACTGGTGTCCTTTTGGTATCGGAACTGATCTGTCTGGAATCAACCGTTTCATTACAGAGACGAAAACTTATACGATAGATCCAACCAGTATTGAAAGGAAGGTTCTTCATTCGTAGAAAATTAAAGCACCGACGTCAGTGGTAGACTTCACTAAAACCTCGGGGGGTTTCATTTCAGACTGTGACAAAGGTGGCAAAGGAGCAGACAAAAGGTACTTCACTACGTTGGTCTACGGCACTAGAAATAAAGATTCGTGGTGGTTTGAAGTCTAAAGTGACGGTAAGGTCGGTATGGAGTAGGGGTTGAAGGGTATGTCGGCCACAATTCGTTTACAGGACATCTCTTTTAGTCGATGTACAAACCCCAGGGAGTCCCAAAGTAGAACAGTACGGTCGAGTACGTTGACAGTCGTTTAGGTGAACAAAGAGAAAAGGGACCATCTCAAAGTTTATCCATCTCAAGGAGACGGATATGGTTCGGATACGAATTAGAATACCAGTCTTAGTCGTTTTCGGGGATATCTGCTTTCGTAAAACAGAACCTTCCTGTGAAGGGAGAAACCTCAAAATAAAGTTATTACTACAACAACGAAGGTATCTAGAGGTTACTGATATTTTAATACAAGAACTACACATAGGAAATGGGGTGGATCAATAACATCGTCCTCCCTACTGAGGGATCATCTGATAATATAGAATGGAACCTTCGAGTTCAAAGGAGACTGTAACTTATAAGAAGATGTTAAATTGACCAATGTATCGAAAGGTTGTTAATCTTATGTAAAACAAGGTACAATATAAAGGATTATAAAAACCTTTAAATCCTTCATCAAAAAGTAGAACATTGTTTATAAGAATATTGGTTTACAGACCAATATAAAATAACAACTAATCAGTGATTCAGTACAGGTTGAGAAACACTGGTGTCCGTGACACCGTACGGGCCGAAGAGACAGGAAGTGACAGAGGGTCTCAAACGAGTCTAAGCACAGGTAACTCAGCGACTACGATAGATTGGTAGAGTAGGAGACAGTGGGGGAAAAGTAAAACGGAAACTCGAGAGGGTCGGAGTCCCACAAAAGGTCACTCAGACGACGAACCGGTGAAGTGCGCTTCTCAACTGAGTAACCTTTTCTGAGACGACGACCCTCCCTAACCCCCGTCCTCCTCTTCCCCTGTTGGTTCCTACTCTACCGACCTACCGTAGTGTCTGAGCTACCTGTACTCAGACTCACTTGAGGCCCTCTACCACTACCTGTCCCTCCGGACCACACGACGCTAAGTACCCCAACGTTTCTCAGCCTGTACTGACTCACTGACTTGACTTGACTTGACGACAAACATAGTCCACTGGTTTCAAAACCTAGAAGTCGAAGTCGTGATCAGGAAGGTTACTTATAAGTCCCAACCAAAGGAAATCCTAAACGACCAAACTAGAGGAACGTCAGGTTCCCTGAGAGTTCTCAGAAGAGGTTACGGTGTCAAGTTTTCGTAGTCAAGAAGTCGTGAGTCGGAAGAAATACCAGGTCGAGAGTGTAGGCATGTACTGATGACCTTTTTGGTGTCGAAACTGATATACCTGTTTCAACCGTTTCACTACAGAAACGAAAAGTTATGTGACAGATCCAAACAATATCGAAAGGAAGGTTCCTCGTTCGTAGAAAATTAAAGTACCGACGTCCGTGGTAGGTTGTACTAAAACCTCGGGTTCTTTTACTTTAGACAGTGACGAAGATGAAAAAGGGGAAAATAAACGGTACTTCGTTACCTTGGTCTACAGTACTAGAAACAAAAAAATTACGACTCAAAGTTTTGTCGAAAAAGTCAGAGGAGAAAGTGGAAGTAGTTCTTTCTCCGACAAATCAAGAAGAAACGAAAGACGGTCATCTCACTATAGTAGACGTATAGACTCTAACAACTATAAAGAAGACCGTCAGAACTAAGGTCGTACACTATGTCGGTCTGACCGTAAAGAGTACTATATGAGACGTATATTCAATTTATTCTTCCCAATGTTAAAAAGGTTAAAACTTGGTTAGTCAACAAGGTACAGACCAAGATTGACAACGAAGAACAGGACGTATGTCCAAAGAGTCCTCTGTCTAATCCACCAGACCATAAGTATAAATTACGAAAAAATTTCACATTTAGGTATCTATACCTTTATAACACAGTTATCCATACGTAACGAAAAAAAACTGTAAAATGTTAAAAACTATCTATAACCGTTTAAAGACGGTTCTTTATCATATAATTAAATGAAAAGTTACACACTCTTAAGGATGAAGGAATTCTGAAAGACGAGTTATACGTAGAATAATACTTCACAAGACTCGGTATTTTTATATTGTAATTAAATAACCGTAGATATAAAACGAATTTTACAAAATTTAACATAACAAATACCCTTGTCAGTTTGTCTAGATTCGGGTAAATTAAAAAAGTCAAACCAATCAAACCGTGTATCCCTTATGAATAGTCATAAATGACTAACTAAATCCTAACAGAACGAAAAATGTAGAAGGAAACTTAAATGATTCTCTTGAAAAGGTACTTAAAAAGAAAGTCATTTTTACTTTTTAAATAAACAACTTTCTATAAAGTATATAACTATACTTAACCATCTTTCATATTTAATGACCATCTTTCTTTCAATAATTGAGGAAAGAAGAGGATATAGAAAAAATAAACCTGAAAGATGAACGGAGACTCTTTTGTGTTTCTGGAAACCTAAAACATACTCAGATTTTGAATATTTAGTACCGAAAGAAACTACACTGGACGAAACCTATAGTCGTTAGACCCAATGTACCAAAAAGGTAAAATCTAAACCATTTGAGGACATGAAGACCTCTCTTTTCTTTAAGAAGAATTAGTAGTCGTCACTGCGTCAATCTTTATAAACAAAGAATAAGGTGTACGTTTTGACAAGTTCGGTTGATCAATTTCAATTATGAACAAACTTAAAACAAAGAAGAGTCTTTATGAAAAGGACTAATTTTTCATTTCCCGTGTACTAAGAGTTATAAGTCTTTTATATATGAATAGGAAAAGAAAAATTCAAATGGAATGGTAAAATTTCATGTCTTTTAAAGTTCATACATATTATCGGTTCTTACATGAGGTTCCATGTGGTAACCCGGGTGACGATAAAAACGTTAAGGGTAGAAAGTAAAGTCAATTACTAAAATTATTTTTACGAAAACAGAATCTTAAGATTACAAAAAGGGATTCATAGAGAAATAACATAGTAATTTACAAATAAGTCATCCATAAATCAGAAATATAAAAAGAGTTGGACCAAAAATTTCATCTCTAAAGTAAAAAGTACAAACAGAGTCAAAAATAATCAATGATCTGGTAAATACAATTAAAACAAGAAGTACGAGAATTTACTTTATTATGACTCATAATAACGGACAATTTACTACATATACTCCCTTGGGAACTTGTCTTGGATGCTTCACAATGGAACTTTTACGTCACCTACGTTTCGTGACTTCGGAAAAGTTTACAACTTCGTAAAAATTTCCATCTATCTAAGTACGTGTAGGTCTTTTACCAAGAATAAGAGAAACTCGCTTTTGATCATACGTGTTCGTGGTAGTGAGAAAACGATTAAAGAATAACGTTAACTGTAAGAAATAACATAAAAATATAGTGAGAATGCTTTCACTAACAAAGTCATACAATACATCTATTATAAGGACTAACGAAACACATAACAAAAATGAAACAAGTGAATATTTTGAAAAGTTTTTTGGTGAATTGTTTATACGTGTCCCAAGAATAGAAATTTAAAAGTGACAAATATTTACGAGCGTGCGTGTATGTATGTAAGAGAGTGTAAGGACCTTCTGACAACTTCTCTCCTAAAAAAGAATTTCTGACCCCGACGATACCACTCCGACTCAATTCATCCCCCTTACGGTACAACGACTCCCACTCCCATACGTCAATGAATTTGTAATTTAGGATTATCGTGTGATCTAAGACCCCACTTCCGGTCACCTTATAAAAATGAACGAGTCCGGAACCTCAATACGTTTGTCTTCGATAACGTTTGAGTCTCAAAGTACTAACTCTTTCATTTGAACATGTAAACACCCAACAAAAAAAAAAAAAAATATCCAAGTTTTTCCGTAAACTTAGTCTCGGTTGTGATGTCAGTCCTTAATTAATACGCCAGGAGGAGGACCGTAGACCCGTGGTCAAACTTAGAAGGAAACTCGAGGCTTTTCAACCATTAATGTCGAGCTACAAAATGTACCTTAGTTTTTTCACCTAGGTTGAGTCACGTTTCTTTTTCCTAGAAAGTATCTAACAAGGAAACGAAAGACAGAGTAGACTGAAGGACTTTTTTTTTAATATGGAGGAATAAATTACAAAGTACGATAACACGTCTTAGAACTATAACCCTACATTAATCCAAAAATTGAATAAAGTGGACTAAGATTTTTAGGGGATCAACTATAAAAAAAATAAGGGAGAGTCACACACACAATCAGAAAGTCAGGACAGGTTGAGAACCGCTGGTGTACATGACATCGGGCGATCCGAGAAGATAGGTACCTTAAGAGGTCTATTCTTATATCCTCACGTAACGGTAAAGGAAGAGGTCCCCAAAAAGGTCTCGGTCCCTAGGTTGGGCCCAGAGGACGTGATATCTGTCTGTCAGAAATGGACGACTCGGTGGTCCTTTCGGGTAAGGAAGAGCTTGAGTATAATCTTTATCTCCGAGACGTAAATCGGGTGTTGGGGGTTTTTTCCATCATAAGATACCTTGTAGTCATTTCAAAGGAGAAAAACCAATTAAAACAAAAGGACCACGACCTTTTTTTTTTTTTTTTTTCTCCCTTTCTTTCTGAAGACTATAAGGGACAAAGACAAAGAGTGTGTGGACGGGATACTGAAGTCGCAACAATGACCATCTCGGAGGGTTCTGGACTCTTGTTGTCCAGTTCGTCTACCTCAGAACCGTCACTGACCAGAGGAGTCTCTGGTAGAGACTTAACATCGGTAACTATCTTACACGAAAACAGGGAAAATAGTCACCTGTAACAGAATGTGCGACTGGGAAGAAACCTTGAAAAATTTCTAATCCTGCAGAATTCACTTATTGAAAACACACTAAAGGAATCAAGAACGAAACTATTACGAAAATTCCAAGGTCTATCACTTATGACATATTCCATCATTTTAAAAGAGAGAGAATTTACAACTTGACAGAAAAACGTCTCTTGGAAAGGTTGAGAGTATCCTCAAAAATGATGTCTGTCTTTACAAAAAGGTATCAAAAACATCTCCTTTTTTTAAACTAGAATCACTTCGACACTTAATATACATCTACTTTGAAAAGGAAATTCTAAAGATTGACCTCTCACAAAAATTAGAAAGTATTTCTTTTTTACTCAGGACCCACAAAAAAATGTGATAAACCCTTCCCGATTAATTTATTGGTATACATATAAGACCCTTTAGAAACTTCCGTTCATTTCAAACTCATAATTTAAGAAAAATTTTCGGGTCTGATTTTCTTACTATGTTACAAACAGCGAGACCTAACGTCACCATAAGTTACGTGTTTCAAAATAAACTTAAGTAAAAAAAAATTCGACCTTTTACTTTAGTCTTTTTTATGTGACGTTACACATGAAAAGTCTTTAATAGTAGTATTATTTTAAGAGGTAGATTTCAATAAAAATTTTGAGATACGATCAGGAATACATAACTGGAAGGGACCATCGAGTCAACCATTTATTAGACGGACGTTACGTCCTCTGACTCAAGTTAGGGACCCAACCCTTCTAGGGGACCTCTTCCTTTACCGTTGGATTGGGTCATAGGAACGGACCTTTTAGGGTACCTGTCTCCTTAGACCACCCGACGTCTGGTACCTCAGTGACATAATCACTAGATTTTACTGAACATAATGAGACAAGAACTTGAACTCCAACTTCGGAGATCTAGTAATGTCTTTAACTGTAACTAAACGTACACATCCATCTCGTCATTGTATCACCAAACTTTACTTGCACAAGATTTAAGAGAAAAAATTCAATTTACATCTAATTCTACCAGTCGTGAGAAGATTCCCTCATCTAGAATTTACAAGAGTAATGTTTTTTTTATCTTTAATATACTGCACTACCTCCACAATCGATTACGATATCACTAGTAAAACGGTCTATGTTCACATAACCTAGTTGTGTGACGTGTAAAATTTGAATGTGTTACAAGACAGTCAATACAGAAACTTCTTGACCTCCCCTTTTTTCCTACTAGTCGTGAGACTCCAAACTCCTTGACACTAATTACCTTTAAACATTTCCTTTGTGTAAAGTTGAAAAAGGTCCTTCTCGAGTAAGTATTATGTACAACTTGTTCGTAAACTTTCGTTTACTTCAACTTAAAAATTAAACCTTTAACGTTTTGAATGTGTCTGAATTTTATACTGAACTGTTACTTAAAAATCAAGGGTATTTTCGATTTAAATTCCGAAGATTTTATGACACTATATGTGATATTTTGCATACAGGAATTTATTGACTTTCCTCGAAGGGTCCACCGAGTCACCATTTCTTATGCGGACGGTCACGTCCTCTGTACCCAAGATAGGGACCCAGTAGGAGACCTCTTCCTTCACCGTAGAGTGAGGTCATAAGAACGGACCCTTTAGGGTACCTGTCTCCTCAGACTTCCCGATTTCAGGTACCCCAACGTTTTCTCCGTCTATGTTGAATTCTTGATTTGTTACTGTTATGATTTTCCGTGAATTTCGAGTGAATCTAAGAGAAGTATTTAATACGATTATTTATACGACGACGACGATTCAGCGAAGTCAGCACAGGCTGAGACACACTGGGGTGTCTACCGTCGGGTGGTTCGAGGGGGTAGGGACCCTAAGAGGTCCGTTCTTGTGACCTCACCCCACGGTAACGGAAGAGTCGAAGATGATTTGACCTCCACTGTCCTTTTGTAGTGACGTGGTAGTTTGACCCGGTGACGATTCAGTGAAGTCAGTATAGACTGAGACACTCTGGGGTATCTGTCGTCGGGTGGTCCGAGAGGACAGGGACCCTAAGAGGTCCGTTCTTGTGACCTCACCCAACGGTAAAGGAAGAGGTTACGTACGTTCACTTTTCACTTTCTCTTCAGCGAGTCAGCACAGGTTGAGAAGTACTGGGGTACCTGGCGTCGGGTGGTCCGAGGAGAGAGGTACCCTAAAAGGTCCGTTCTCATGACCTCACCCCACGGTAGCGGAAGAGGCCGATTATTTATATCCAACTGGATTTTAATTGCAAATATACCATTTTATGCTAATTTCCCTAAAAGTCCCTTTTTGTCCAACTAATTTATTTACTTATAAAATTGTATTATTAACATAATTAATTAATTGAATGATTAATCGTTGTATAAACTCTATAAAATTTCTACATCAACGTAAGAAAAAATTTAGTATTGAGTCAAGAACTCAAGACTATCATAAGTAAAAAGAAATACTTTAGAAAAGAAATATACATAAAACTTTAAATAAAATAAATACTTCCCATTTCTTACTTTTAATTCTACAGTATTCTACTAATAATTCGGACTTCGAAAAGTTTGTATAATAGAATTCAAATTCTTAAGATTACAATTCTTATTAAGAATTGACAATATTAGACAATTGGTTTCTGAAAATTAAGATCAACACACAAACAAACTCCAATACCGATTAACAAAGTACTAGACACAAAAGTTATAGGGTCAAAAACTTATTAGTGACCACAGACATGACAAATCTTGATCCTAAACCTTTGTTGGCGTAGAAAATAGAAATAGGAAAAAAGTCGAAGTGTTCTGAATTTTAATTATTAGTTCGAAATCAATTTATTTTCTACAAAGAGGGCACAAGACACCTTAAAAGTTGGTACTCTGTGAAATACTCTACTACTACATTATTCTCTTGTCACACTAACCTTAACTCTGTTTCGTGATAACTTAGAATAAAAGTCCCTCGGTATTTTTATTTTAAACACAATGACTTATATTTTTAGGTACTGAGGTTTTCCTATTACTTCTCTTTCTTTAGTTTTGTTTTTATTTTAGGTAGTGGTTGGTGTTTTGTTGAGTAAACGACAGTCACCTCCACTGGTTTAAGAGTCTTTTAAACTTTAATATCCCTTGTTTCATGTCATGAAAGGGAAGGAAAATTTCCCTATGACATCAAATAGGGACCTCTTCCTTTACCGTTGGGTGAGGTCATAAGAACGGACCTCTAAGTGTACCTGTCTCCTCGAACCACCCGATGTCAGGTACCCCAGAGTCTCAGTCTGGACTAACTCATCCCGCATCTAGTAGGTCAACTCCTCCATTTCGAGAAGAATTCTATACGATGTATGATTGACATATAAAAATTCTTGCATGAGAAGTTTTCTTATGATCGACTATTTCGTCTTCTTGACTATTTTGAGTATTACTATCACTACGACTTTATCACTAAGACTGTTCCTAGTAGTTAATCTTGATTGTGGCAATCCTAAAAAAAAAAATTTAAAAGTAAACGGTACGAATGTTCTTTGGGTTCGAGTGGGTGTTTAACGAATGGTTAGTGTTTCCTTGTTACTGGGTATGTTAAGTAACATATATAGGGGAGGTCCCCAGGTCGACAGTCACTAGGTGGATCGTACCGGACTACCGACCTGCAAACGGTCGACTATGTCTCTTGCACTTTATTCGTCGTAGAGGACACTTTACAAGAACAAGTCAGTGGGTCCGTACAGGTTGAGAAACGTTGAGGTACCTGACGATGTACGGTCCGAAGGGACAGGAAGTGAATAGAGGGCCTCAAACGAGTTTGAGTACAGGTAACTTAGTCATTACGGGATGTTGTCAGAGTAGGAGACAATGGGGGAAGAGGAGGACGGGAGTCAGCACACTTTATCAGAGTGGTTTTTACAAATTGGGTTCGGAATTCTAAATTGTCAGTCAATTATCTTAGTGTCAACCTATCTCTTTATTCAGTCTGTTGTGGTTCATTACGATAGTCGGTCTAGGTCTTCCACTTCTGTAAGATGTCCTGAGGGACGGACCAGAAAAGTTTTTCAGTCACAGTACCTCTTTTCACACCCACCTAACCAATCCAATTTTCTGTAAAGTCAAGTCAAGTCAGCGAGTCAACACAGACTGAGAAACACTGGGGTACTTGGCGTCGTACGGTCCGGAGGGACAGGTAGTGGTTGAGGACTTCAGGTGGGTTTGGGTACAGGTAACGCAACCACTACGGTAGGTTGGTAGAGTAGGAGACAGCAGGGGAAGAGGAGGACGGGAGTTAGAAAGGGTCGCAATCCCAGAAAAGTTTACTCAGTCGAGTAATCTCTGTAAAAAATTTTTACGTTAATTACTAGGGGCAAACCTAAGGTCAAACTTTTTTGTTTCTCTTGTTGTTGTTGTCTTTCGATAAGTCAAGTCAGTGAGTCAGCACAGACTGAGAAACACTGGGGTACCTGATGTTGTACGGTCCGAAGGGACAGGTAGTGGTCGAGGGTCTTGAACGAATTTGAGTACAGGTAGGTCAGTCACTACGGTAGGTTGGTAGAGTAGGAAACAACAGGGGAAGAGGAGGACGGAAGTTAGAAAGGGTCGTAGTCAGAAAAGGTCACTTAGTCAAGAAACGTAGTCCACCGGTTCCTTTAAACCCCTTGTTAGTCCCTTAAACTTAGTCCTGGTCTACAATTTATTATACTCTCTTAATAATAAAAATAATCCATGTTATTAGGTTACGTCGAAGGGAACATCGAGTCAGTCATTTCTTAGACGGATGTTACATCCTCTAAGTCCAAGTTAAGGACCCAGACCTTCTAGGGGACCTCTTCCTTTACTTTTGGGTGAGGTCATAAGAACGGACCTCTTAGGGCACTTGTTTTCTTGGATCTCCCAATATCAGGTACCCCAGCGTCCTCAGCCCGTGTTGATTTGTCGGTGGTGGTTCCTAAACCCTTGTACTTTAGTCAATGATTTTTATAGATTGATAGATTTCTGGACAACGTGGTCAAAGGGACCTCGTGTCTTACGGAGCAAGAGGTGGGACTTAAGGGGAATCCCCCACAACTTCGAGTCGTCGGTCCCAAGTCAGAGGTGTCTCCGTCTACAGTCTACGGGAACAACAATAAGTCAACGACTGTTCACAAGTTTTTTTGCTAGTTCATCTTACACATCCTCTTAAAAATATGATACTGTGTTATAAATTCCCACTTTAGACATTAAAATAAACTTTACCAAGTCGGTTTCATAAGTCCCTCTACTTCGTTATCGTTTTACAATCGTCAACAACGTTTACACTAGTGACATCATAAAAAGATGAAACTACATACGAACCTTAAGTAGTGTTACCTTTCAATTTGACCATTGTTAGATTGGAGGTGGCCTCGACACGCTGGAAGTTGTTCAACGAGTTGTAGAGAGTCGTAAAAAAAGGGTAGTAACGGTTTCCCTGATTAGAAATTGACCAACACCACCACAACGAAAAGTCAACTCAGACCGAGAAACACTGGGGTAGCTGACGTCGTACGGTCCGAAGGGACCGGAAGTGGTAGAGGGTCTCGAACGAGTTTGAGTACAGACAACTCAGCCATTATGGTAGGTTTGTAGAGTAGGAGACAGTAGGGGAGGAGGAGGACGGAAGTTAGAAAGGGTCGTAGCCCCAGAAAAGATTACTCAACAGAGAAGGGTAGTCCACCGACTTCATAACCTCGAAGTCGAAGTCGTAGTCAGGAAGGTTACTTATAAGTCCCAACTATAGGAAATCCTACCTGACCAACCTAGAGGAACGTCAGGTTCCCTGAGAGTTCTCAGAAGAGATTGTGATGTCAAGTTTTCGTAGTCAAGAAACCACGAGTCGGAAGAAATACCAGATTAAGAGTGTAGGTATGTACTGATGACCTTTTTGCTATCGAAACAGATATGTTTGCAAACAGTTGTTTCATCACAGGGACGAAAATTATGTAACAGATCCAAACAGTATCGAAGAAGGTTCCTCGTTCACAAAAAATTAAAGTACTGACGCCAGTGGTAGGTGTCACAAAAACCTCGGGTTCTTTTATTTCAGACAATGACAAAGGTAACAAAGGGGTAGATAAACGGTACTTCACTACCCTGGTCTACGGTACTGCAAGCCAAAAACTTACAACTCGAAATTCGGTTGAAAAAGTGAGAGAAGAAAATGAAAGTAGTTCTCCGAGAAATCAAGGAGAAACGAAAGACGGTAATCCCATCACAGTAGACGTATAGACTCCAATAACTATAAAGAGGACCGTTAGAACTCAAGACAAACACGAAGTAGGCCGAGTCGTAAAGGGTACTACATGAGACGTATATTCAATTTATTCGTCCCACTGTTATATGTTGGAACTACATGAGGAAAGGGTTAAAACTCGATCAGGTAATAAGGTATAGACCAAGTTTGACAACGAAGAACTGGACCTATGTCCAAAGAGTCTATCGCCCATTCTACCAGACCATAAGGGTAGAGAAACTTCTAAAAGGTCAAATAACACTAAGTGTGTCAGTTTCCGACATCGTATCAGTTACTTCGTCTTCATCTGAAAAAAAGACCTTAAAGGAACGAAAAAGATACTAGGTTGTCTATAACCGTTGAATAAGAGACCGAGTAGACGGAAAAGATTTAGGTCGAACTTGTAGACCTTCAAGAACCAAGTACATGACAACTTCAGATCGAACCCCTTAAAACTCGTAATGAAAGGATCGCACACTGTACTCACGTTAACACACCATCAAACTTGCAAGAAACCGCAACGGAAAGAAACCCTAACCTTACTTTTGACTAGCAAAGGTCAGGACACCGGTGACGGCTCAAAAGGTTTAAACGACCGTATTACTCACGTCGTGAAATTGTCGTAGTAGAAAATCCTAAACTTTATCGAGTTGACCTTAAGGTAGGGGAGGTGATGGAAACAAGTATCACTAAGAAGAATTCCGGGTGGACTGGAGTGTCAGGTCCTACAGATGAAGATTCACGTACTAGTGTGGTAGTACCAATAGACCCAGTAATTCTGGAAAAGACAGATCAAAACATATAAGAACGGTGGACAAGAATTATAGAAGACGAAGACAGTCCAGGTAAGGTAAAGACAGGAAATAACACGGGTAGAAACGTACTTTATAAGGGAACTATAGAGATTAAACACAACAAGATACCCAACTTTTTTCAATGGAAAAGTCACACGGTACGAGCACGATTCGTATATTACTCACAAGTTATTTTTACAGGATGGAAAGAGACAAGTTTATCGACGACGTTTTATATTTTTGATACTACCTTTGATTTGATAATTTTTAGAAGTTAAGAATTTTCAGTTGGTCAAGATTAATCTCGTAACAGTTGTAATTTAACGGATTTGTCTACTAACTTAGTTTCTTGACCATAAATTTTGTCGTTACTGTACGACAATTAACGAATATTTAAAACGGTTAAAAAAAATTTATCACTTTTTATCGGTCTATCATTCCTGAACCATTTTTCTATCTTAGTAGGTAGTCGTTATCACGAAATTATTAAACCGGGATCACTAGTTTTTGGAATTTTCACGATATCGGACCCTAGTTCGTATTGTGATGGAGACTCTGAGATAGGACACCTTCATTAGGATTAATACCTCGTTTATAATACATGATTCTATAAATAAGGAGACAAGGAACCTACTCACCCACCTCCCCCGAACCTCTCTTTCCCTAGGATTTATATTTTTTAATCTCAGTATACGAATTGAGGTTTGAATTTTCTAATGATAGAGTACATCTTTGTCCAAAGTATGTAGTACACCTTTCTGGTATTTACGATTAAGTATTTTCTATATATTTGTATACTTCTGTCAGTTAGCGTTTCCAAATTTTTTTTCGTACAAAGGAAAACAATGCAACCGTTTCTACTTTCCTGTACTATAATGGATATTACACACGAGTCGGTGAGTCAGTACAGGTTGAGAAAAGCTGGGGCACCTGACAACGGACGGTCCGAGGAGACAGGTACCTTAAAAGGTCCGTCATTATGACCTCACCCAACGGTAAAGGATAGGGTCTCCTATCAGGGGTGGGTCCCTAGTTTGGGTGAATAGAACACAGAGGACGTAACCGACCGTCTAAGAAATGGTAACGTGGTAGACCCTTCGGGTGATGGGTATTATAGTTGTGATTTTACTCGTATAGAGACAGGGGTTGTTCAGGTTCAACTCCTAAAATGATGTTTCTTTATTAACTTGTTCACGTGTTTCGATACACATGTTCTTATAAATATTACTACTTTTCGTCGATGGTAGACGTAAACCCATTTATTTGGTGCTGAGTAGACATATGATTTTATGATAAACGGTAATTTGTTTTTTATGTAAAACAGGTTTACGACTTACTAAGTCTCAGTGTAGTACACTGGTTTAATACGATTCCGGTTTCAATTCTACTGGGAGTATCTCACTTGAAGACCGTTCGCTCTTATTTAGATTTAAAAGTAAAATTTTGATTATATTAAAATGACAATTTGTGAAAGTACCAGGGACAAATTTACAAATTTACCAGACTACGATGGAACCAAGATGTAAGTAACAAGACTTTCATACTTTGTTTTTTTTATAAGTAAAAGTTGACTCCAACTGTCTCTGTGTGTAAAAATCATAGATTAAAGGGGGGATGTGCAAGAAGAAGGTAAATATAAACAACATAAAAAAGACAGGTCTATCCTACAGTATCTACAACAACGTATGTGCACGTCAAAAAAAAGTAGAGTACTTTAAAATTCCACCGTTTCGACAAGAGAAAAATTTAATAGTAGTGTTTTACACTTCTTAAGGGTTTACCTGAAAAAGGATTTTATGAGTACCGAATTCACCTTAATATATTATTTTTCGTTGTATTCCAAAAAATTTCCAACAAAGTAAAGTAATTTCGTATTAAAAATTTTTTTTCCATTTAAGTACTGAGTCTTTTATATTTTCTAAGATAAATTAAGTCACTTATACCTTTGTCATTCTCTGACACAGGACAAATTTCACGAAAATTCTTCGATTACAATCAGTAAGTCAGTGTAGACTATGAAACACTGGGGCACCTGACATCGGACGGTCCGAAGAGACAGGTACCTTAAGAAGTCCGTTCTTACGACCTCACCCATCGGTAAGGGAAGAACTCCCCTAGAAGGAACCTCTATTCCAGTAGTATTAAATTGTTTCTTTATAATCTTAGTCTAAAGACTCAAACTAAAAAAATTTTCGATCAAATATTGGTCGGCCAATATTTATAATCTATAACAAAGTGATCTGTCTTTAATAAACCTATAGATGACTCGTTTTGCGTTTAATTGTTCATTCGAAGAGATTCGGACTCTAGTAAATAACAACAAATCGGCGATTCAGCACTGGTTCAGAAAACGTTGGGGTACGGAAGATCGGGTGGTCCGAAGAGACAGGTACCCCAAAGGGTCCGTTCTTATGACCCCACTCAACGGTAAAGGAAGAGATCCTTTAGAAGGCTGGGTGCCTACTTTGGACGTAGAGGACGGAGTCGTCCACCTAAGAAATGGCGACTCGGTGGTCCCTTCGGGCATATGGTTGTATATATTATTAAGACCTTACTACACGTAGTCACACTTCAGCCGTCAATAAACCTCCAAAAGTTTGACTTCCCTTTAATAGTCAAAAAAGACACATGGAAAGACTAATCAGAAAAAAAGAAAGAAAATGTTACTTGAATTCGGGAAAATTCTTAGTCTTTGAATTGTTTCCATAAAATTAGACTTTCCTCCTTACTTTTTTTCTAACGAAAAATTATTTCTTCAGTCAAGACGGACGGACACCACACAAACATTACAAGAAAAAGGATAAGTAGAAGATCCCCACTTCGATTCATCAGAAGAACCATTTTTCCCTTTGAACCTTTTTGAGGTCTCGATGACCCTTCAACCTAAAAAGGACCCCCGGTCACAGGACCGGTTACTGGTGAACTCTCAGTAAGTTCGTAGACTTTTCGAAAAATTTGACTTCTGTGGACGTACCATTATCATTTGACAATCTGTAAATATCTAAATAAAAAAAATATTTTCGAGGATAGTGAACAAAGATTTAACAATTTATACAACTTGACTGTTGATCTACTAAATAAACGAATCTCTGACTTTATGTGTTAGATCTTCCTTTTCACTAACTACGAGTATTTGTTTTACATAACTAACATCCAAGACTACTGAAATCTGTGTCCACTATAGGCCACCGGTGGTCCGAATCGGAAAGGTAGTGTGACTGGTTGGGTGATCGGGTTCAACCGGCCATAGAGGATGAACTTAGTATGTGTGCGGAGGTTAAAATGTACACGTCGAGATTAGTCGTCTAAATGTTCGAAGATAGAGTCGAAGGGTCAGAGACGAGGTTTGTACGCGGGAAACAAAGGAAGTACTAGATTGGAGGGAGAATCCTGAGAGTAAGAACTTAACGTGAAGAAACAATGAATTTTAAAGGATTGTGAAAATCTACAAAGTATATAATACACACAAAAAGATTAAAGTTTATCAAGAACCCTACGTTGGTTCAGAGTAGTGATACCTACACCATTGACCTTTCTAATTTTGTTTTAAGGTAGACGTAAACTCTAATAAAAATCACGATTAAAATAATACGTAGAGTACATTACTAACTGATAATCGAAATTTCTAAAAATTTCCAATTGACACTCTACATCTCTTGTTTGTATACCCGGGGTTCACCCCCTTCTTCCTGACCCCATTTAACCCCTCTAACCTTAACTGTATACATGTGATAATTATGGTACATATTTTATCTCTTACTTTATCTTGGATGGCATATCGTGTCTCTTGAGATGAAGTACAAGACACCATTGGATTTACCCTTCCTTTAGGTTTTTTGTCCTCATAAACACATACACATCGACTAAGTAAGCCTCTTCCGATACCGTGGGGTGAGGTCATGAGAACGGACCTTTTAGGGTACCTGCCTCCTCAGACCACCCGACGTCAGGTACCCCAGCGCTTCTCAGCCCGTGCTAACTCGCTGAAGTGAAAGTGAAAAGTAAAAGTACGTAACCTCTTCCTTTACCGTTGGGTGAGGTCACAAGAACGGACCTCTTAGGGTCCCTGCCGCCTCGGACCACCCGACGGCAGATACCCTAGTGTGTATCAGTCTGTACTGACTTCGCTGAATCGTCGTCGTCGTCGTCCACTAAGTAAAACGACATAATTGTCTTTGATAGTGTTCTAACATTTCGTTGATATACGATTATTTTTTATTAAATTCTTTTTATTTCAAATGGACACCATAGTTCTTTCCGAGTTTCGTCGAGTCCTGAGTCCGGTGACTACGAAACAGTAGTCTCCCTGGTAAACTCCTCTACGGGTGGTGTCATCTGGAAGCACCGGAGAATTTCGTAAACCAGTGTAAGTCCAGAGGGAGTAATCGTTTACGAAGGACCGTAGTGAGGGTATTACTAGAAAGATTTTGCGTACAGACTCGGAGGGGAAAGTGACTTTAGAAATTTAGTGGTATGAAATTACTGAGGAGTGTCGGATTCCCTATTTCAGGTGGAGGAACCGCACCGTTTCTTCCAAACGGGAGTTAGTGATTTGGAGTCAGGAACAGTGTGGGGATCCAAATGTGACGAGAGACAAATGTGACTCGTACGTTCTAAGACCGAAGCACGAAGACACAGAGTTGTACGCTCCTCGTAACAGAAGGTCGGGAGAGGACATGGACCCCTCGAAAGTACCCAGTACAGACGAGGATTTAGGGTGCGGTTGGATTCTGGGAAGGGGTGTCGGTCTGTCTTCCACCACTTACAACAATGTATATGAAGACACACACTCGGTGAGTAGAGGACTTTGAAAGAAGAAGGCACAAATCAGTATAAAGATGACTATGACGAAATACTGACAACAGTCAAAATAGAGGCACTTAATTTCGAGGTACCCGTAAACACAGTACCACGAGTCGTGGAAAATGTAAAGACAGAGGAACCGGGACGCACGTCGAACTCCTGGCCCGACATGACAGTAAGTCGTTTACTGTACTTTTATTTACTTGGCTATTTACGTGTGTATAGGGTACGCCAGTTTAACTAACAAAGAAATACTGTTGATAGGACTACTGCCAACGCCTCCTCCGACCTCGCGTCTCTGTTTCTCAAAGTTAATCTCCAAAGAACCGGAAACAATTGTTCTTTTGTCCGTAATAAAACACGTAATCACCGTTGGTGGTGTATGGTTACAAAACAAGGGTAATTAAATTACAATTAAGGTACACACATCAAATATCAAATGTTTCACGAACGTACGGGTAATAGAGTATATTAATCGAGTGAGGAGAATAAAAGGACTGAAAAAGGAAGCTCCGTTGTAGACAGAATGTTAAATTCCTATAAGTATATTCCGTATACTCGACTCAATGAAGTCTCGTTTTATTATAAAGAATACCACCCAGATAAATCTTTCTAAAGGGTTCCTTTAGAAAATTTACGTAAACGTAAAATTTCGTTTACGTAATTGTGAAAGAACTCATATTATATCCGTAATGAAATAAATAAAAAAATTAAAAATTCTATAAATTATAACAAATAAATAACCCGGGGGACGTAACTTTCACGTCACAGAATCGGTGATCTGGTGGTCTCTTCAGTGATCCGTAATGAAATTTTCAGTACAAAATTCATCTACAAAACAAGTCAGGTTCAGTACATTCGACAGATTCGGAATCAAAGGAGTAGAAATATTACCCCCCCTTTACCGGATGAAATAACGTAAAAACACTCAAAATTTACTCTATCGTACTATCAAGTACTGCATCGTTTTTTACTTACTTCAAACTACTGAACCGACCATATTAATAATTACGGTACAAATTTAATGTAAATGTCTCATTCTGACCCTATACACCCTTATCCATCAAGATTTAAACGGATAATATGTAAAATATAACAAATTAAAAATCCATGGAGTTCAGATAGCATCTCTGTTAAAACTATATATTCGTAAAACACTTTGACTGAAGCCTTGTCGGACACCGGTTTGTCCTTGAACACCTGAAGACCTACCTAAAGGACCAGCTCCGGTGTTTCTGTCTACAGTGACATCAATCCAAAGGTCATTCATGAGAAGTGAATTGAGAGTCCTGCAAATACAAAACAAAGGAAATAAATTTCTTGTAGAACGTGAACACTAACATTGTCATAATTACACGAGAAAAAGTACGTGTCGTTCACTTCTACCAGTAGACCAATTTTTATGAATAAAAGATGTTTAACTACACGAAATGGAATGAAAATTTTTATTGACAGTGTCAGTCTCTTTTTTCTATACAAAAGTACAAAAACGGTACTGTGAACCACCAAAGGAAACTATTAGACATTACACACGAAAGGGTCCTTTTCTAATAGAGAATCGAGTTCTTCAAGTCTATAGAGAAGTCTAGTCTATTTACCCACGAAAATTAAGTATGACGTCAAAACAACTGTAACAGTGGCAGTTATAGTTGTAATAACACCACTTTTCACAGTCCGAGTAACAATGAGGTAGTGATGGTGAATGATGGGGACACCCAGTCTCAATCTACTCCGCAGCGAAAAATGTCACGAAATCTCGTCCCTAGGGGTCGGAGACCCTAGATTACGGACTACTAGACTCCACCTCGACTACATTGTTAGTGTCTTTATTTCACGTGTTATCTACATTTACATGAACTTAGTAGGACTTTCGAGGGGTGACGGTGGTGGGGGACGGGACGGCGAAGTAGGTACCTTTTACACAGAAGGTACTTTAACCAGGGACCACGGTTTTTTCCAACCCCTGGCGACGAGATCTCCTACCCTTTACTATGAAGTATCCAAGACCAGACGTTGAGTAATACGGATCAAAGATAGTGTAACTCTATAAATTTACATATTGTGTGTATGTGTGTGAAAATTTTATAAAACAGGTGGAATCGACCAAGGTGTGGGTAGGACTATCAAGAACCTTTTAGTAGGTTTCGTTACATCGAAATCGTGGGTTAAGTTCTTAATGACCGTTGACTGACATATGTGTCTGCAGAAGGGTGCAGTTTCACTACGGTCTTTAGACAAACTCGAGACAATCAGAGTTAGGAAGTATGAGTCACCACTACTGTTGAGAATTAAGAAAAATATTTTAGAGCAAAAGATCACGAACAACCATCCTAGTTTACAAAGTAAATTAATTTAGATAGGGACCGTAATTGTGTGAAGGAAACGAGAACGAAGGTCTCCTTCGGTATCGAGTCGTCCTAGACAACAACTTTTCAGAAAGTTTGATATTGTGAAGTGAGACATAAGATAGGACATATTACACATCGGATCCTTTTATGAAGAGAGTTTCACTCGACCGTCGACCGGAAATCGACCACGAAACTACTATCACTTACACAATCACTTTCTTCTATCGTGTTTTGACTTCATAAATTATCTGACAACTGAACTACCTGATTTCAGTGGGTACTCTCCTTTGCTGAATGTAATCGCTAAGACTCGATTAAATTTAATGAAATTGTACTTAATCAAACAGTATTACACTTACATTTTTTTTTTTTCGGGTCTTTTATCACTCGCTCTTAAATCCTCTTATATCCACACACAATCAACAAGTCAGTACAGGTTGAGAAGCGTTGGGGTACCCGACATCGGATGGTCCGGAGAGACAGGGACCTGAAGAGGTCCGTTCATGTGACCTCACCTATCGGTAAGGGAAGAGGTTCCCTAGAAGGGTTGGGTCTCCGACTTGGGTCCAGAGGACGTACCGCCCCTCTAAGAAATCGCGGATTCGGTGGTCCCTTCGATCTTATATCCACATATGAGGTCCTTTCTCTCCGAGAGAATTCGTTCTTTCCTTGGATATTCGAGGTGACCGTTTATAATTGGTTAAACTAAGTTAATTTTCAAGTTCTAAAACCAGTAGAATTTTTTTTTTTTGGGTGGGATTTATACCTTTTACGATCTTTCCCTCTCTTATAAATTGTGATTACGACGTTTTCCTAGTTACGTGGGTTATACGTTTTTGGTTGTGTGCGTTTGTTTGTTTTGTTGAGCGTGTTTGACTATTCGTTTTTTTTTTGTCTTTTTACCAGTATTAGGTCTGAAAATTGACGAGAACTTGTTACTTTCCTACCTGTTAAATATTGACGTAAGAAAGTTTTTGTCATTAGAGGACTCGGTTGACCTACGATGGTAAATTCTACAGTCAAGGTTAGGGTAAGTAAGACAAAGTGAGTGACGGGAAAGAGTGGGTCGGGTGAGGTACGTTGGTACCTCAAACAACGGGTGGAAGATAACGCATCTCTTTCCGTTCGAAGATCTTGGACACCAAGATACAGTCAGTGACATTGATAAATACAGGAATCTCATCGTAAAAGACATTGGGTGTGAACACTTCCGACGTAATCCAGAACTAACCCCACTAATGGAATAGGAAGTAACCTTTACCCAAACTGGTCCATCGAATATAATCTTTTATAATAAATTAACCAAAGTAAATAGAGTGATAGTATAGGTAAGAGTACGAAGGTTCTTTATCGTTACTGAGATCCGTTTTCTTTTGTCTGGTTTAAAAGAAACCTTTCACTTCTTAGGGTAGTAATGATTAGGGTGGTGTAATCATAACAAACCCAAGTCAAACTAAGTAAGAAAAAGGAGTGGAGAGAAGTTACATGCAAAAGAAAGTAAGGATGAAACTTTTCAACCCTCTGGTAGTTCGGTAGTCTATTACAGTCCTCTCTCTTTCTCCTTCACCATGAAAGTGTCAACGATATCCTCGAATAATATATGGAGACGAATGACAGAGGAGAATCTCAGATGTCCGGAACGACAGAAGGAAATATGAAGTCTTAAATCATCAATTAACATTACAATTGACTATATTTTCTATTCTTTGACTTTCGTTCTTATGCATATGAGGGTTCGCTCAACATAAATCGACCAAAGTAGTTTAACGTCGGAAAAAGAACAGAAATTAGTCGGAAAGACACTGTAGGTGTTCCGTACGATGTTTAAGGAGTGCAAAACGACCAAGTTATCTTCCAGTCTCCCGAGTCGTACGTAAACAACAACAACAAGTAAGTGAGTCAGAATAGGTCGAGACGTTAGGGTACTTTAGGTCGTGCGGTCCGAAGGGACAGGAAATGGTAGAGAGTCTCGAACGAGTTCGACCACAGGTAACTCAGTCACTACCACAGGTTGGTAGAGTAGGAGACAACAGGGGAAGAGGAGGACGGAAGTTATAAAGGGTCGTAGTCCCAGAAAAGATTACTCAACTTCTTCTCACCGGTTTTATAACCTCGAAGTTGAAGTCGTAATCAGGAAGGCTACTTATAAGTCCCAACTATAGGAAATCCTAACTGACCAACCTAGGGGAACGTCAGGTTCCCTGAGACTTCTCAGAAGAGGTTGTGGTATCAAGTTTTCGTAGTTAAGAAACCACGAGTCGGAAGCAATAGCAAGTTGAGAGTGTAGGTATGTACTGATGACCTTTTTGGTATCGAAACTGATATGTTTGTAAAGAGTCGTTTCATCACAGGGACGAAAATTATGTAACAGATCAAAACAGTATCGAAAAGAAGGTTCCTCGTTCACAGAAAATTAAAGTACCGACGTAAGTCGTAGACGTCACTAAAACCTCGGGTTCTTTTATTTCAGATAGTGACAAAGGTAACAAAGGGGTAGATAAACGGTACTTCACAACCCTAACCTACGGTACTAGAAGTAAAAAATTTACAACTCGAAATTCGGTTGAAAAAGTGAGAGGAGAAAGTGAAAGTAGTTCTCCGAGAAATCAAGGAGAAACGAAAGACGGTATTCCCACCACAGTAGACGCATGGACTCCAATAACTATAAAGAGGACCGTCAGAACTCAAGTCGAACACTAAGTAGGTAGAGTCGTAAGGGCAACTCCATGAGACGTATATTCAATTTATTCGTCCCACTGTTATACGTCGGAGCTGCATGAGGAAAGGGTTAAACCTTGGTCAGGTAACAAGTATAAACCAAGATTGAGAACGAAGAAGTGGAAGTGTGTCCAAAGAGTCTACCGTCCAGTCCACTAAACCATAGGGGTTGAGAAATTCTTAAAAGGTGTCAAGTAACACTAGGTGTGTCAGTTTCCGAAATCGTATCAGTCACTTCGTCTTTATCTACAAAAAGACCTTAAAAGAACGAAAAAGACACTAGGTTGACTACAACCGTTAAACGAGAGACCAAGGAGACGGAAAAGATTTAGGTCGAACTTGTAGACCTTCAAGAGTCAAGTGTGTGACAACTTCGTTAGTAATCTGTTATTATTAACGTTGGTCAAAAAAAGGATTAGAGTTCTATCCATTAAGTATCAAGTCTAAAATAGACAATCTTGATAAACTCTGTTGTTATTGCGGCAGTAAATTCTTCTGTCCTCTATTGGACACGACACGAAAAGGTTGCAATCTATCGTACGAGCGAAGAAGTCCCCTGTTCCTTTCAAGATCAGGAGTCACCTCACAGAACCCACGACAAAACCCTTTGGTAAAATAAGAAATAATAAATAAAATTAAAGTGTTTGCGACCCTATGAGTGTAAACTTTCGTGACAAAAATGGTTCGATTCTAACTTTTCATTACTAAAAGTAATAATTAGTCACGGCGAATCAAGAGATAACTATCCTTAAACCTGGAACTAAGCGGGTCGTACAAAGACTTAGTCTGACACAAGGGGTCGTTCCAGAAACGACACACAAATAAACACCGTATACGATAGAATAAAAGTAGTGGTCTCGGACTGGTTCTTAAGAATAAGGGAATTCCTAAAAAATGGGAACTAATTTCTTTTATAACAGAAAGAGTAGGGGAAAAAGATTAAGAGAGATGGAATTGAACTTATTTTTCTTGACAAGGTAAAAGAGACCGTAAAATAAAAGAAGGGTTTACAAGGACGAATTCTGGTGTGTCCTTTAAACTCGACTTATCCACGGAAATTTACAGACATGTTTTTTCAATTATAGACATCGTGGAAACTTTAGTTACATCCACACGACAAAGTCACAATAAACGAGGATTATACTATACAATCATTGTTACATTTGTAACACATCAGGAAACTACCTCTGAGAGTAGGGCGAACAGCATATAGGAGCCTATGAGAGGCTTCATCCTCGATCAAAATAAAGAGAGAAAAAGAGAGTGTTTCGATTTATATAGTAATAACTTCCATGATCAAAATAGAACCTCCGTCACGTTTTCGTAAAAATAATAAAGTATCTTAATACAGGTAAAGAAACCGAGTATACATTTTGAGAAAGTTATTATTAGTTTTAGAAAAGAGTCAGGTAAATGTTCCCATACTTTTGGTATGACGATGTAGAAAGACCATGCCACACCGGTGTTTTTCCAGATTTTATTCGTACACTATCAGATATATACCTTAGAATACATGCATCTTAATAAACAAGAAAATGGTGTAAGACGGAAAGAAACTGTGTAAACGTAAATATCTTTATCTAATACCCTTTTCTTATACATATAAATATTGCCTTAGTGAAATGATATGTGGACTTTGTAACATTTAGTTGATACGAAGTTATTTTTTAATTTTAATTTTTTTGATTTTGTTCTCTTTATCTAACATATAACTAATATTTATTTTATTTTCGAAATTATATATATATGTATCGTGATCATCAAAGGGATGACGACGACGACGACGATTCAGCGAAGTCAGCACAGGCTGAGACACGCTGGGGTATCTACCTTCGGGTGGTCCGAGGGGGCAGGGACCCTAAGAGGCCCGTTCCTGTGACCTCACCCAACGGTAAAGGAAGAGGTTACGTACTTTCACTTTTCACTTTCACTTCAGCGAGTCAGTACAGGTTGAGAAGTGCTGGGGGACCTGACATCGGATGGTCCGAGGAGGCAGGTACCCTAAAAGGTCCGTTCTCATGACCTCACCCCACGGTAACGGAAGAGGTTCATCTAAGGGACCCCTATCGGTTTGGTTGTATTCCTGAAGTTTTTAAATAAAGGTCAAAGAAATCGTTACTTTCCACTACTAATAACATTGAATACCATTGACAAATTATGTACTTAACGAGTCTCCGGAGTATCCTATCGTTCTTAGGCTTCAATTTTATCAGAATGAGGTCGAAACCTGATTCGGAATAGACAATTAGAGAACACAGTCACGTCCCAACAATATTATTGAGATTTACCGAATTTAGAATTCAGTTATTATGATCAAAGAAACGGAATACAAAACTTCCATAATTATAATCTTGGTTGGTTTTAGATAGTTGGAAGCATAAACAGATAGTTGTTACTTCAACTCCTTTTCTGTTATAGATAAACCGTGCACGAAGGACTACTGTTCCATTTAACACGTCAATAATTCTGTTCTCGTAATCATCACTTTCTAAAACATGGAAGACTGTAAATATATAAGGTCGTTTACAGACACAATCAAATCTTCTTTATCGAAGGACACATAAATAAAACTGTATTTACATAAACCATTATATTTTAACAATTTAAAACCAATACCTAAAGTCAGTTATTTCATATTAAGACGACAAACCTAAAAATAATATCTACCGTATCGGTAGGTTTCCCGTGAGTTTTACCGTGGTAAAAAAATTTTTTTACTATTAAAATAAATAAATAAATAAAAACTGTCGTTAATGAACCCTCCAACAACCACAACATAATCCCTTAACACTATAACGTCAAATATCATTTATACAAAAACTAGACCGGGGATAAAGACCGTGTCTCAAGAATTTTGGGAACCTTATAGGACTTACGACTCTCAGTATTTCTACTGAAAACAATACAATGACTCCATCATGGGGTTTTTGTGGATTCCTACCCCGGACCAACGGTCCCCTTGGTTGGTCCTCAAACCTCCTAACCTTGAAAGTAAGGGTATAGGACTAGAGACCCTCCCCTCCTCCCGACCTCCAACTTAATAACTGGTTACTGGTTACTAAATTAGTTTGTACGGATACATTACTTCGGAGGTCTTTTTGGGTTTTCCTACCCCAAGTCTCTTGAAGACCCAACCACTTATGAACCCCTACACCTTTCTTCCCACATACACCTCTTCTGTACTTTCGAGGTTCTGAAAGAGGTATGGAACGGGACACGTGGAGAAGTAGACTAACAAAGAATTAGTATAGGTACATAGTATTCGACCATTAGTTCATTCATTTTACAAGGAGACTCAAGATACTCGACGCGATCATTTAATTAACTTGGGTTCCTTCCCTAGGAACCTTGGAGGTTAGACATGAGGTGAACCTCAGTACGGTACTACTGTTTTAACTGGTATTGATTATATTGATGGATATCTGTAGAATAATTGGAACAAAAATATTTCATGTCACAAAAGAAACACGACACAGGAGAAACGGTGGTCCGAGGAGACAGATACCCCTAAAAGGTCCCATCTTATGACCGCACCCAACGACACGGGAGGAGGTCCCCTAGAAGGGTTGGGTCCCTAACTTGGGTCCAGAGGTAATGGTTGAGCTACCTGTACTCAAACTCATTTGAGGTCCTCAACCGTTACCTGTCCCTTCGGACCACACGACGTCAGGTACCCCAGCGTTTCTCAGCCTGTGCTGACTTGTTGACTTGACTTGACTTGAGGACGTAACGTCCGTTACACTTCACAAAAGAAATGTAACAAAATTTCATACACGTATGTACAAGAGTATTCGTCTTTATCTCAGCAGTAGGTCAACTTTGATGTTTTAGATTCCAATCTCTGTACTTTTAACAATAGACCCTCTTCTCTAAAAGTCTTCGAACTAATCTTTCTCGTCCCAATATGTTCCTGTGCATCTTTGTCTTGTCTGGCCCCGACTTCCTTACTCGCTAATCGTGCAGGGTTTCTTACTCATCTCTCGGTCTTCAATAAACCTTCTGTCTTTTTCTTGTCTTTCATTCGGTCCTTAAAAACCTTTTACTTATGATAAAGGTCAACAGTGATAAAAAGAAAAAGACCTCCAAGACACAAGTTATGTCAATCGGAACACAACTAAGAAAATACAAACACTGTTGACATCTCTGTTAAAAATACAATAGGATTCTTTATTTATATAATCCTATATTTAGTCACGCAATTCATCAATATCTGCATCCGACACTTAACAGGACGAAGGCAAAAATGAAATAAAACTAGTTCTTTATAATGTAAACGGAACAGGAGTGACGAATAAGGAAGTCACAATTTTTACAGGGAATAATTTTTAAATTTGAAAAATTTTTAACTAGACAAAGGTAAAATTTAACTACAGTCAAACAATAAGATATGTATTCACACACATAAGTAGTAGGGATCAAGATAGGTATCTCATAAGTAATGGTGACGGTAAAAGAGATAACAAAAGTTATCTTCACTATGTTAACCGTACTCCTGTTCGTTACTTCTAATGAAACAATAATAAAATGATCAAAATTCGTTGACATTATTGATATTAATTTATTGTCTATTCGTTGTCCAAATTATCCAAAATTACAATTTATCCTTCATCTAAAAAGAACCTTCCCACAGTATTTCACAAATTTAAAAAGGAAGATTTTTATCTTGTTGTATCACAACGAAAAACAACTAATATAAATAAGGAAATGAGGAAGAGGGTCATAAAAGTAAGATTTGATACCCCATTTACCAATTTACTCGATCACATATGAAATATAACGATGAAAGTTTTGAAATTCTAGTAATATGGTTCCGGGTTCTCAAGTCCCTGAGACACCGGTCCCCGTTTAATTAATTTCAGGGTCAGAAAATTGTCAAGAGGGACCAACGACGAAATTTTCCAATTACGAACTTCTTTCAGACGTACATACACATGTACTTTCTTTTTGGATCTAACACCTTCTCTCTTCAATAGACGTTCTATAAATTTTAGTAACAATAAATCTTAAGGGCAGGAAACTTTAAACTTTGATTCGTGAGGACCGGATAGACCACGTCCCAGGATCACCTCTCGATTCACAGTGGGGTGAAAGACGTCAGGTCAAGGTTGGTCACCGGTGAGTCTCCTCTGGGTCTTTTAAATAATCCACCTACATAAATGGGATCCAAGATATAAAAACTATTATCCTACGAGAGTGGGTAGTTCCTTCAAAAACTGATGTTTTGAGGGTTGATTTTTACCGAATTTATTATTCCTTTGTAACAGAGTATAATGTTCTCGAAGACTCCACCTAGTGACCCCCGATGAAAGTCACCGAATCGTCACAGTCTAAAGACCAACCGAAGAGATACACGAGAACAAAAAGGAGAGTACCAGAAGTTATCGTCGTCGCTCGTAGTGAGGTATGTCTGTCGTACGTTTCTTCCAGTCCCGGAAAGGGACCCTGGTTTTCAACGTAGTACACAGGTACGGATTTGGTCAGTGGTCGTTCCCTTTACCCAAATGGTACCGATTGAATCCCTTAGACAAAGTGGTAGAGATTTGTGACGGTGGACGTGAACGGGTTGTTTGTGAAAAAGAATCGTTTCTACCTTCCCTTACCGACAGTGGACCCCTTGGTTGTCACAGACGGTGTCATCCTAACGACGGTACGATTTTTTTCTTTTTTCAATGAGTCAGCACAGGATAGAGCGCTGGGGTACCTGGGACGTCAGGTACCTCAAGAGGTCCGGTCTTATGACCTCACTCATCGGAATGGGAAGAGGTCCCTTAGAAGGGTTGGGTCCCTAGCTCGGGTCCAGGGGTGTAACACCCGCCTAAGAAATGGTCGACTAGGGGGTCCCTTCGACGGTACAATCGAGTCATAAACAGAAGTCGGAACGGGATCGACCCCGTGTCCTAGACTCCGATTGGTAAAGGTTCTTTTACCACGAACACGTCTAATCCAACTCACAACCAAACCCCGAAACCCCTTAAGTAACAGTGAGGTCGTGACGGAGACGAGACGGGAAAAGGGGTCTGAGGGTCTCCTCGGTCCTTTGCAAATGGAATGGACAACCGAAATACCGAGTGGTCGTGGAGACACACCACTCAGGGTCATCGTTCCCTCCACTCCTCTCTCCTGAGGAGTAGGGTGTAGTGAGGATAGAACCCGGGACCCGAAACGTGGTGACTTTACCTTGTAAGGGACCGTCGTGAGTGTCGGAAGGTCCTTGGATTGTAAGACCTTTACGAGATGAAGAAAGGATGTTTTGATCGGGTCCGTTAGACCCTTTAGAGAGAAACCGACGAGGGTCTTGCCCCGACTACCTCCTATCTAAAATGGTCTCGACGGACCGGTCACAAGTAGTCAGTGACAAGGTAGCGTCTAACTGTGAGGCGAGTCGACCGAGGCGTGACTCGCGGGGGTAGCACTAGGTCCCGAACCGGAATCTTTCGTCGAGTCAACGTCCGAGACTCCTATTCCGACGTAACACACGTTCCTCACACGTCCATTGTCGACGTCGAGGACCGAGTGTATAAAAATCTTCCAGTGGACTCCGGTTGTCCTAAATCTTCGGTGAAAGGTTTAATGGTCGACTTCGATGTCCGACGATAAAATTAAATTCAGGAAGACATGAGACAATTCTTTCGACTCAAGGTCCTCATGGAATGACACCAGAAGAGGGAGAGACCCGGAGTGGATGTCGTCGTAAACGAGACACAATTGAGTCCAGTGTAGGGGCAATGGACTGACTACACGTGACTTTCGTCAAAAGATCATTTAGTCGAGACTCAAACTCTCCTAGACAAAAATTCTACGTACCAGGATCGTCTCCTGATCCACAACACCTCTACTTAACACCGAGAAGGTCAACGAAACCGGGTTTCCTTCCAAGACCTGGTGGAGTCTCAGGGTCCACAGAAATGAGTGAAGTGATCGGGTCGGTTCGGAAGTCGGAGGCCGTCATAAAATTCACCCACCCATTCTCGAACAAAGAGACCAAGAAAATGTAAATGTCTTAATTTGACGTCAGTCTTAACTGATGTTATATTCTGAACTAGTCAAATCTGTGTAAATAGTTGACGAAATAAAGGTATTTTTATAAATACAAGAAGATATGACAACTGTTATGATAAAAATATCCCCTATATTTTATAAAATATAAACATATCCCTTACGGGAGATAGAACAGTAAATAAATTAAAACTATGTATACTTAAATTATGACTAAAATTGAGTCGAAATCATTATTTGAATTCTTTATTTAAGGGTGTAAATTAAAAGTAGAACCGGGACTTTTAGTAAGTACGAATAGTTCACCAGTAGTTTAAAGAATACAAGTTTGAAATAATCGTATAACTTAAAACGTATTTAATCCAGTGTGCGATATCGTTGCTACTTGTGACATATGTACACAGAAATGTGTATTTACCCGAAGGGACCACCAAGTCTGACATTTCTTGGACGGACGTTACACCCTCTGGACCCAAACTAAGGACCCAACCCTTCTAGGGGACCTCCTTCCGTACCGATGGGTGAGGTGACAAGACCGGATCTCTTAAGGTACCTGTCTCCCCGGACCACCCGATTCAGATACCCCGACGTCTCAGTCTGTACTGACTCGTTGACTCGTGTGTGTATGCGTATGGATGAACGACATGATAAAAGACTTCTTTATCTTCGTGGTAAAATCAATCTTTCATATTGATTTCTATTAAGTCTTCATTAATAGAAATTTTAGAACGTCTCTAAAATAAGTTTAATTAACAAAAAGAAAGAGTCTTTTCTTTATAGTGAGTCGACATCATTAATTTAATGAAACTAGTCCCCAAAAAATGAGATTTCTACTTCCGTGTCGTCAATTATCCAATTAGACAATTTTTAGTTCAAAATCTTAAATTACTCTGATTAAGAGGATCTAAGAGAACCTTCGACAAAATAACCTCATGTCTTTAATAATTCATCTCATTTGTAGTGGGAACTCCGAACTCTTACTTGATGCCAAAGGTAGATGTATCAAACAGGAACGTCTTAATGCCCGATCCTTTTAAATGAGACTCATATAATAATTGTTAATTTAATGACAATTCAATAAATGTAAACCTACTGAGTTGGAAACAACAACAAGAAGGGAACACAAGATCTTTCCATATGTACTCACCTTAAAATCACGAAGAAGACAGTCCCCACACTCCATTCAGAGGAACTAAAACAAATGAATCTTTTGTAAAAAGATCTCGAACTTACAGAATCTATCCTGAACATCAGTACTAAATTTTTACGTTTCTTGAAGTTCGTGAGAGGACAACTACTTTTACGAGTCGGAAGAAGTCTGAGTGATAGAAGTAATGTTTTTCTAAACGTTGTTTTCGAAGTACCTGAGACATGAACAGTGGATGAATTTTATGCCACTGACTCTCTATTCACACTAACATGTGGTCTCAGTTCCATTCCTATCTTCCCTCGACAACCTCCAGGAGAGGTCGACCCCCTCGACTACCAAATACAATCTCCGACTAAAAAGACCCCAAAGAACCATATGGTCCTTGATGAAAGAGAAATCTACATGACTTTTGTGTACATGGTAGATGACCTAATCCCGGAGATCGATTATGATTACCTCTTCCGTTACCGTGGGGTGAGGTCATGAGAACGGACCTTTTAGGGTACCTGCCTCCTCGGACCATCCGACGTCAGGTACCCTAGCGATTCTCAACCTGTGTTGACTCGTTGAAGTGAAACTGAAAAGTGAAAGTACGTAACCTCTTCCTTTACCGTTGGGTGAGGTCACAAGAACGGACCTCTTAGGGTCCCTGCCCCCTCGGACCACCCGAAGGTAGATACCCCAGCGTGTCTCAGCCCGTGCTGACTTCGTTGAATCGTCGTCGTCGTCGATCATCATTGTACCATTCTAATACCTTTAAGTAAAAAATTACTGAAAAGGACTCTAGAGACAAGTAGTGTACAAGAACTCCAATGTCACCGAAGGAAGTCAAACCTGTAACGGTAGTATTACGGGTACGGACCGTAAATCTTTACTCTGAAAAAGTCTCAGTTCTCGGGGACCAATTCACAAATGTCTTCAAATACTCTTTGGTTGAGAACGGGTAAAGTTTGGTTTAATCAACGTAAATGAAGACAAACAGGGCATATTTATTTTTACTCTTTTCGGTCTAAGGACGTCTGGACAATACGTTATGAAACAACGAAAACCGTATTACCATTAACCAAAACAACCTTGTACTTGACCACCTCAACAGACTCAGTGACTATTAACCTCAAACGGACCGTTTTGGTGGACAATGGAACACTTACTACACTTGTCTTTGTCCGGTCTGACTGAGTAATATATAGAAAGGTCAGGTACGGAAGAGTCTATTTCGTAATGAGAGGATTATAAATTAAAAATTCTGGTCTGTGATAAATAACGACGGAAAAAATTCGGTAGGTAGATCTTTTCATACCATTCATATTTAAAGAGAAACAGTATAAATAAAAGGTTACTCAATTAAAAGAGATTACTCCATACCGTAGCCAGGTGTCGGAAACAACACTGACTGCTATAGTGGTACCTTACTAATAAACACCGATGACGGCCAAACACACAACTCTTTGAACTCAAGGTCACACACTGAAGTTTCTCTAGATTGAAAAGAACCGGAGGAGGAGATATTTATCTTCTGTTTGATATCTTTTTTTAGGTCGACAGTCGTCAAATAGAACGTAGTCGAGTAAACCGTAAATAACTTACGGTCGATAAACAGTTTACAACTCAGGACAAGACGATTCCTATGTTTTTACTGATTCTGGACTTGAGAAGGGAACTTCGTGAGTGTTGAATCGTCCCGTTATCTGTAAATTATTGATTACTGTCATGTCACACTTTAATCGTCTTCATACAAGTTTCTGGTCTCTCTGTTCTCCTTTAGAAAGACAAAGTCCATCTTCATAGCTTCACTCTACCTCATTCCAGATTCGACCCGGAATTTACTACTTATCTTAACGACGTTCTTCACTTTTTACTACACGTAAGGTTTACCTTCCTTGTCGTCTACGTTTCCGTATTCTATCCCTAACCTCTTGTTGTCGGGAGTCTGGTTTATACTGGACGACGGACAAAAACATTTATTTCAAAATAACCTTGAGTCGGTATAAATAAGTAACACATAACGGATTCCGACGAGGTTGTCGTTTTGACTCATCAAACCGGATGTTTCGAACTATATAAATGAGAGACCGAGTAATGTCTTTTGTAAACGGTTGGGAATCGCATTTCCTCGTACCGGACTGACATTTGAGTTTTAACAAAGTTAACAACATTTGATTTGTTGAACGACTCAGGTCTGGTTCACGATAAAGTATAAAGAAGTGAAGAGAGATGACAGACGTTATTACTCGACGAAAAGGACGGAGGTGCGTAACGGAAGGATCGAAACCTTCTTAAAATAACAAGCTGTCTAGAATGTCTTGGTCTTAGTAACCCAGACATTCGGTCAACTACACACACGAAAAGAAGGGTCGCGTGTTAAGTCACGATGTCGTCGGTTCTGGACAAGGGGTGTGACTCAACATCCTGAGTATACAATACACGGACGTTGTGGGACTCGTCGGAAGAGACATCTATGTTCATCCTTCTGTTAAGAGTCTTATAATTTATTAAAATCATGACACCATGTTCCTCACAGTGAAAACTTCACGATAAATATTGGAAACCCATATTTGTCGTAACTATAGTACGAACCCTGACTTATATTTTTCGTAAGGAAAAAGTAGTGTTAAGTACCTTCCATAACTCTAATGACACTTATTAAGAGAAAACAAACAAAGTCATAAAGATTTAAACTTCTTGCTACGACAAAAGACATACACGAAGTGTTAAGACTGCTAAAGGTTTAGATAAAGACATGTCTTGAAGTGACATTTTTCATGCATAATCAGTAACATCTACGCACTTTTTCTGACAAGAATGGACTAGTAATAAAAATTAATCACTTACTTGTACATCGAGGACATCTCTTAAGTACCGGTACACGAATATATTTATAAAGTAAACCCAACCATAAAAAATTAATACATCGAACAAATTGACTCTTTAAATCCTGGAGAGAAATTATTTAGTTGGAAAAAGAATCAGTATTGAATGAAACGGTGTCTGTTTTGAACTTGGTTTAAATGGTCAATTAACGGTTCAGAATCCAGAGTAAAAATTTCTCGAGTACATAAGATACTAATGGTTTTAAAAGGAAGAGCTTACTTTAATAGTGGTAATAGATGTTGTTACTGAGGATTGAGACCAAGTATAATCTCAGTTGACCACCCGAGATCTTTCACGAACTCGACAAGGGACCTGATTAATATAACCTGAAAATCCACCTCCCTGTTTAACTCAATTTTTGGTCACTAAATTAAATGTGGTTATTTTCTATTAGGTTTTTAGGTACTTGACGAAACATACAAAGACAATTGGAGGGACCCATATAAAGAGACCCCAATTATTGACTCAAGAAGAGCCAGGGATTAACACCCCTGGACATCTTTACTCACCCAGAAGGTTCCACCGAGTCGTCATGTCCTAGGTGGACCGTTCGTCCTTTACACCCAAACTATGGACCCAGTCCTTCTACGGGTCTTCTTCCTTTACCGTTGGGTTAGGTCCTAGGAACGGACCCTTTAGGGTAACTGTCTCCTCGGACTGACCGATGTCAGGTACCACAGTGTTTCTCGACCTATACTGAATCGTTGATTTGTTGTTCATCTTCACTCAATATCAACCCCGTGGTTTCACATCATTTTCGGTCGAACCTGAAGTTTTAAAACAACCCCCAATAAGAAGAAGTTTATTAGTGATAAACTGGGGTAATATTTACTAACTATATGATCGATGTTGAATGTCAGTCAGAAAAATAGAACCGTGGTTTTTATACATACGAATTAAATACTAAGAATCGATTTCAAAATAGAAATTTTCCGTCACGGTTTCTTACAAGTCAAGTCAAGTCAGCGAGTCAGCACAGGTTGAGAAACGTTGGGGTACTTAGCGTGGTACGGTCCGGAAGGACAGGTAGTGGTTGAGGACCTCAAGTGAGTCTGAGCGCAGGTAGCTCAGTCACTACGGTAGGTCGGTAGAGTAGGAGACAGCAGGGGAAGAAGAGGACGGGGGTCAGGGAGGGTCGTAGTTTCAGAAAAGGTTACTCAGTCGAGAAGCGTACTCCACCGGTCTCATGACCTCAAAGTCGAAATCGTAGTAAGGAGGGTTTCTTTAGGGTCCCAACTAGAGGAAATCTTACCTGACCAACCTAGAGGAACGTCAGGTTCCCTGAGAGTTCTCAGAAGAGGTTGTGGTGTCAAGTTTTCGTAGTTAAGAAACCGCGAGTCGAAAGAAGTGTCAGGTTGAGAGTATAGGTATGTACTGATGACCTTTTTGGTATCGGAACTGATCCGCCTGGAATCAGTCGTTTCATTATAGAGACGAAAACTTATACGATAGATCCAACCAGTATTGAAAAGAAGGTTCCTCATTCGTAGAAAATTAAAGTACCGACATTACTGGTAGACGTTACTAAAACCTCGGGTTTCTTTATTTCAGACTGTGACAAAGGTGACAAAGAGGTAGATAAAGGGTACCTCACTACCCTGGCCTACGGTACTAGAAGCAAAAGACTTACAACTCGAAATTCGGTTGAAAAAGTGAGAGGAGAAAGTGAAAGTAGTTCTCCGAAAAATCAAGGAGAAGTGAAAGACGGTATTCCCACCACAGTAGACGTATAGACTCCAACAACTATAAAGAGGGCCGTTAGAACTAAGGTCGAACACAAAGAAGGTCAGGTCGTAAAGAGTACTACATGAGACGTATCTTCAATTTATTCCTCCCACTGTTATATGTCGGAACTGTGTGAGGAAAAGGATAAACCTTGGTCAGACAACAAGGTACAGGTCAAGATTGACAACGAAGGACCTGACGTATGTCTAAAGAGCTCTCCGTCCAATCCACCAGACCATAAGGATAGAGAAAGTCTTAAAAGGTGTCAAATAACACTAGGTGTGTCAGTTTCCGAAACCGTATCAGTTATTTCGTCTTTATCTACAAAAAGACCTTGAGAGAACGAAAAAGCTACTAGGTCGCCTACAACCGTTAAACTAGAGACCAAGGAGACGGAAAAGATTTTGGTCGAACTTGTAGACCTTCACTTGCCAAGTGCATAACGACTTCGGATCGAACCTCTTAAAACTCGTAATGAAAGTTTGATGGCGTGTAGTGTGAGTAGAGTGTACGACGGAGAACTCTTTGGATATACGTCCAGTCCTTCGTTGTCAATCTTGACCTGTACCTTGTTGTCTGACCAAGGTTTATCCTTTTCCTCATACAGTTCCGACATATAACAATGGGACGAATAAATTGAAGATACGTCTCATGTAGTACTCTTTACGACCCGACCTTCTTCGGGTTCGACCTTAGTTCTACCGGTCCTCTTTATAGTTATTGGAGTCTATACGTCTACTGTGGTGGAAATACCGTCCTTCACTTCTTCTTGATTTTTCGGAGAACTACTTTCACTTTCTCCTCTCACTTTTTCAACCGAATTTCGAGTTGTAAGTCTTTTGCTTCTAGTACCGTAGGCCAGGGTAGTGAAGTACCCTGTATCTACCCCTTGTCACAGTCTGAAATAAAAAACCCCGAGGTTTTAGTGACGTCTACCACTGACGTCGGTACTTTAATTTTCTACGAATGAGGAACCTTCCTTTCAATACTGGTTGGATCTATCGTATAACTTTTCGTATCTGTAATGAAACGGTTGTTTCCAGACAGATCAGTTTCGATGCCAAAAAGGTCACCAGTACATACCTACACTCTCAACCTGACACTTCTTTCGACTTGGAGCTTCTTAACTACGAAAACTTGACACCACAACCTCTTCTGAGAACTCTCAGGGAACCTGACGTTTCTCTAGGTTGGTCAGACAAGATTTCCGCTAGTCAGGACCTACAAGTAACCTTCCTCACTACGACTTCGACTTTGAGGTTATGATACCGGTGGAGTACGCTTCTCAACTGAGTAATCTTTTCTGAGACTACGACCCTCCCTAACCCCCGCTCTTCTCTTCCCCTACTGTCTCCTACTCTACCGACCTACCGTAGTGGTTGAGCTACCTGTACTCAAACTCACTTCAGACCCTTGACTACTACCTGTCCCTCCGGACCACAGGACACTAAGTACCCCAACGTTTCTCTGTGCTGACTCACTAACTTGACTTGACTTACATATCATTTTTTTTGAATCTTTATTCTTTCTTAAGGATCGTGTATATACCAACGGAAAAGATGAATGTGAACTTAAGAGTTCCGATAAATAAATAAAGTTACTATTAATATCGATTCTAAATACCTCATGATATATTTAGAATATCCGGATATAGATAAAATTAGAAGTTTATTTGAAATAATCCACCCATTATAATTATCAAAACAACTTTTCTCAATTTCTTTTTTCGTCTCAGATCCTCTCAAATACGAAAACTTGACACCATAACCTCTTCTGAGAACTCTCAGAGAACCTGACGTTCCTCTAGTTTGGTCAGTTAGGATTTCCTTTGGTCAGGACTTATAAGTAACCTTCCTGACTGTGACTTCTACTTCGAGGTTATTAAACCGATGGACTAAGTTTCTCGACTTTCTAACTCCCGTCCTCCGCTTCCCCTGTTGTCTCTTACTCTACCAATCTACCGTAGTGGTTGGACTACCTGCACTCAAACTCGTTCGAGGCCCTCAACCACTACCTGTCCCTTCGGACCACACGACGTCAGGCACCCCAATGTTTCTCAGTTTACACTGACTCGTTGACTTGACTTGACCTCTCAAATTGATCGGATTTTAGTATATATCGGTTTTTCGTATTTTAAACTCTAAACTTGCCCCGTGTACGTTGAGACCTTAGGTTCGTAGATTTTTAATGGCCACGAGGGTAGGGTGGTCTTCACAATGAAAGATGAATCTTACAAGTACAATCTTTTAAAACACACTCATCGACTACCTTTAGAAATGGGGTCTAGAAATTCTAAACAAATCCAGAAAGTACAAGAAGAAGGAAAACCAATTTAAATGAACACAGAAATTGAGTAGTTCTATACAGTAGAAGTAGTCTCGTATGACAGTAAGATTAGTCTAAACCCTAGAAAAAAGAGGTATAGTAATTGGAGGTTCTTTACATGCATATCTCTTTCCTTCTCACTTCTTGAATCACAGTGTTCGTTTGAGGTCTCTCTCCGAGGGTCAAGATTTTACCTGTAACAGTCCCTGGAGGGACCACCACGTCACCAATTCTGAGACGTGAAGGTGGTATCGCCCACACTCAAGGTGGGAACCAGTCCCTTGATTCTAGGGTGTACGGTGTGTCGGTTTTACATTTTAAGTAATTAATTTATTCCAGGGACCCACGACAAGAAGACCCGTGACTCAGGAAACAGGAAATCACGTACACAATTTTTTGTTTTGTTTTACCTGTAATGGCTAAAACGAGTAACAGTATAAAGGTTTCCGGTCTTCTCACAAAATAAGGTAGTCTGTGAGTTACCATAAACAACCTACCTATCTAATTTTTTTTTTTTTTCGTGACATATTCTTTTATTAAAAAAAGGAAGGACACATCCCTTTTGGGGTTAAGAAGGGATGATACAAAGAAAAGACACACAGAGGAAATAAGGAGTGTTTTGTGGAGTAAAGACTATAAAGAACAGGGGTCTACACACCTCTAAAAGGGGTGTTAAGAAACACTGGGGACGTTAACTTGAGTCAGCTGGACCTCCATCTCACTCTAGGGTATCCGATCCCCGAGTCCGGGTATTCTGACAAAGAAGGGAGCTGAAGTCCACGGTCGACGTTCGGGTCCAATAATGGTGGACACAAAATCTGTTTGGTCAATATCGAGTCTCCAGGACCACTGTGGGAAGAACTCAAACTAATTAAACGACCTCTCCGAGTGTATTGAGTCCTTTTGTGAATTGTAAATGGTCTAGTAATTTCCTGTATTATGTCTAGTTCTCGGTCTACTTCACTAAACATTCGACTCCAGACCCTCCCAGGACTCACGTCCTCGAAGACAAGGACACCTCAACCCCACTCAGTGGGAGGGACACACTTACAAACGTGGTTGGACCTTCGAGAGACTTAGGGAATGATAACCATAAAACACCCGCGAAGGAGTGAACACACACACGCCCCCCACCCCCCAGTCAACGAGTAAGGACAGGTTGAGAAACGTTGGGGTACCAGACATCGGACGGAGACAGGTGCCCTAAAAGGTCTGTTCTTATGACCTCACCCAACGGTAAAGGAGGTCCCCTAGAAGGGGTGGATCCCCAGTTTGGCGCAGAGGACATAGAGGACGTAACTGTTCGCCTAAGAAATGGTGACTTGGCGGACCCTCCGGGGTAAGGAGTTCATCCCTACTTGTCCATTATTGAGGTGAAGGTCAGAGAGAAGGTGGATACTTCCTACCCTCCATCCTAACTTTTAAGGTCCGAAAATTAGTACAAAACCATAAAGACCACTAGTGAAGGGTAGGTCCTCAGTAGGTCTTCGGGTGGATCTTAGCGGAGTAATCTCGTTTTCTACGAGGACAAAGAGATAGTGAATCCTTGAATACTTCCAAAATCCTCGGGACATAGTCCCTACTCCACATTCTGTTTATAATCTTATGTTCTACGAGGACCATGAGAATAGTGCGTCTTTTAATGTTCCTAAAATCCCAGAGACACGGGTCCTGGACCCCGTCTCCGGTCATATAAACAAAAGATACGAAAGTATCCATATCTCTATTGTCTTTTCAAGACTCAACACCATCCTTCGAAAAGAACGGTGTGTCATTGGACAAGAAAGGGACCCGACTGACACGTGGCGTACTGGATGGACACTATAGTAGTCGAGGACAAGTCTCACGGAGGGAATGAGGTGCAGACCTCATTTTTGGCAATCGTAGGGGAGACCTCCCTGTCTGAGTCGATCACGGGTCTCCCTTTTAGACAAAGAACAGAGACGTTACTAGAGGTCTTTTGTTTTGTTTTGAAATGTTCTTATTAATGACTTCTTTTACAAATAGTGGTTTTCTCTCCACAGAACACAGTGTTTGCATTTTCTATCGGTAAGGACCAAGTGCAGTCATAAAACGTCCGGTACATATCCCCTGGGGTGTACCTACGACTCCACGAGTCCGTCTTCAAAGTCCTTGACTCTAGTTTACATCGGCGGTTGTGACACAGTCTCTCAGTCGAGTCCTGAAGCTCTGTGATGAAGTCTTCCACCTACAAAGACAATACAGATAAATTTTATTATAATTATTGTCGTCTTGTTATCATCAATTATAAATTACTTCTCACGGGACGGAACTCGTGAAATGTTCAGTAAAAGTACATAAGGGGTGAATATCAATTTCTTACTCAGAGTCTCTCCACCTCCTCACACAGGGTTTAGCACATTTGTGAGGGTTAGAACCAGAATATGTGTTCAGGTGTAAGAAGTGTAAAGAGACAGGAACAGATCGGAATGGTAAGACTAACACATTTCATAGTACAATTATAATAGACTTCACAATCTGTAACGGACTTTAAAGACAGTTTAATATGATTGCACAAAAGAAAAACCTTTTGGAATAAAAAGTGCGACTACGAGTATGAAATAACGGCCTTAGGAGATCTAGGGTCAAAAACGAGACTTCAGTGAAATTTTACACGAACGTACATAAATTGTACAATCGATAATACTTACTGATGTATGGGTAAAAAAGACATCCAAAAAACTTTACCACTTGTGGTAATGACTTCTCTTCCCCTTTTTGTGTCTCCTTCCTCTAACACTTCCACTGAGGGACCTCCATTAAAAATGTTTTAAAGAGAACACCGATTAAAAAAATTCACTTGATAAAGTTCAAAATGACTTCGTTTCCCCACACACACTCTCTCTCTCACTCTCTCGTCCGTACAATGGACTCATCACCCACTCCTCGTCTCTCAGGTCTCAGATATCCCAGATCTCAGATATTCGACAAGGAATTACAATTTTTGTCGAAACTCTTTGGGAAACCAATTTTTCCCGACTTTTCGTTTGTAGTCTCTTGAGAATCCTTACGGTACAAAAACATAGAATATCTCTCATTGATATAAAAATAGAGACTCCCACAACTATTGGGAGTTACGTTCTCAGTGTCACGGGAAACGTGTAAAAAGAAGAGGAGACTCTATACGACGTTAAGTTTGGTCGTTTTAAGCCACTTTTAAGACTTACTGTCTTCGCAAACGTCGGGAGTAAGTATACGAATGAACCTCTTAGACTTTGTTACCTTCCATTTGTTTGATTTCTCTTCTCCACTATCGTGAGTGGGGTGACGACAAGGGGGGTCAACGGGGAAGGAACACGGAGGACCCATATCATGTGACGTCTGTGGGTAAAAAGTTGGTACAGGCAAAAGAGGTAGGACGGACGGACGATATACAACTTCTCACAAGATGGTGTCACTCCTGGTCATGACCCCTCCAAGTTCTCACGACTGACAGTGTGACCCCGTAGAGGTCACAGACTTTCCACTGTGAAGAGATCTGTACTTTACCCGGAGACAAAAGAGGTTCGGGACGGGTAAAATACTGAACCCTCTCTTAAGATTTAAGTTCGTCATAACTTTAAATGTAAAGATTACAATTTCACTTTAACTTGATGTCGTGGTCAGACTGACCATATGAATACAAAATCTAGCGGAACTATGACAGTAGAACATACGATCGTCACATGAATTCAAAATACATTCGTATCTCCATCCCATTGTCAGTTTCCTTTACATTTATATTATTGGTTAACAATTAATACAGACATTAATTTAAGACATTAAGAAGTCGTCAACATACGTACACACACATACGATGTGACAAAGTCAGTACAGACTGGGAAACACTGGAGTATACCTTACATCGGGTGGACCGAGGAGACAGGTATCCTAAGAGGTCTGTTCTTATGACCTCACCCAACGATATGGGAGGAGGTCCCCTAGAAGGGTTGGGTCCCTAGTTTGGGCGTAGGAATACAGAGGGTAACTGTCCGCCTAAGAAACGGTGATCGTGGTGGGTCCTTGGGGCCGTCATCATATCGAAACAATAAGGACTTATTCGGATTTCGAAAAAGTAAATTCAATATTTTTCTACTACCTCGATGAAACCTTTTTTTTATTAGAAGGGGTACATGATCGAACGACAGACGTCTTCATTATCTGTCCTGAAACAATACGAATTATAAAACGTTACAATATAAAAGAATAAATTCACTAATACAATCTTTGATCTATAGAACTGAAGGTGTAATCACGAGAAAACTGACATGAAGTAATAGAGATAAAAATAAACCCAATTTAAATCGTAATGAACTATATATCGTTGACGGTCCCATTTTCAATCGTTACTTTTACTTTGTAAAGGTAATTATTATCTAATACTTCACCTATCTAACCTTTTGGGGAATTCAACAAAATGTTATTGTATTTAACGACTCAATTTTTTTTTGTTTTGTCGCTATACATAAGAAATAATAGGAAGAAACTTTTCGTTAGGTAGAATACTATTTACATGTATCGTATCGGTCTGATACTATCGGTCCAACCCGTTCGAACCAGAAGTATTTGACTAACTTAGTAGTCAAGTCTCTGAGACGCCATCTTTAAGGAAATTGATATCCGTGTGGTATCGTACCGAACTTAAGGGAATCTTAAACACCACTCAATGTGACCGATTAAAAAGATTCTGACCCAGAGGATGATAATCTCCCTGTCCATCTAACGAAAAGTCTCTCGACAGTTCTTCTGGGTCCCAGTCCTAGAGGGTTAGACATACGTCACCATTAGTCACCCCACCCGAGACTATGGGAAGGACTAGTCTGTCAAGAGGACGTTCGCGACTCTTGCGAGTGGTCGGTCTATACCTCCCTTTGTAAGTCAAAAAGAAGGATCCTTACAGACCCCCAAAATCATCCAGACGACTGGAGTGTTCTTCGTTGAGTATGGTATCTCGAGAGACTAAATAGTTTCACGAGGATTGGGTGAGAAGAGTTCTTTCACATACGTAGGAGTCAACGAGTCATTACAGGTTGAGAAACGTTGGGGTATCTGACATCGGGCGGTCCCTAAAAAGGTTGTTCTTATGACCTCACCCAACGGTAAAGGAGGAGGTCCCCTAGCAGGGCTAAGTCCTAGGTTGGGTTCAGAGGACGTAACCGTCTACCTACCTAAGAAATGGTGACTCGGTGGACCCTCCGGAAGAGTTCTTTCACGTCCCTGTGATAAGAAAATTACAATCTTTTTGTGAGAACATGAAGAATATACAGTAAACACAAGATAGTCTTATTAATTTTTAGAGACTGTATCTTACCGAAGACGTCATAAGGGTCACCTAACATATCAGATATGTCACTTAAGTTCGTATGAACAAAATTCATAAAACCGAATCAAACGATAATAACGATGTTGATCACTGTAACGACTACATCAGAACCCACAAGACCATCGGACTGTACTTACTTACCTATGTCACTACAAGACCCAACACTTCTACTACAGGTAGAACCGAGCGGTCAGGGAAGTACCGGTCTCGTGGATACGTGATACTCAATAATTTATTGGAATTGAATATAAAAACATATTGAATACTATTGAGGTAATATGGGAACTAGTGTAAAGAATCTATAAAAGTTATAAGTACTGATTGTAACACACACGTACACGATTCAACGAATTCAACACAGGTTGAGAAACACTGGGGTACCTGACATCGGGGGGTCCGAGAAGACAGGTACCCAAAGAGGTCCGTTCTTATGACCTCACCCAACGGTACGGGAGTAGGTCCCCTAGAAAGTCTGGGTCCTAATACAGAGGACGTAACCGTCCACCCAAGAAATGTTGATCGTGGTATTGTAGTCCAAAAATCATAAGATTTATAAACTAATTTTAAACAAGGAGTTAAAGTAATGACGTTTGACTTGAGTCTGAAGTCCGAGACTTACTGTACGACTTTTATTAAGGAGGAGAAGGATAAGAAATGTCATATTCACTCTTCCTAATGAAACCACAAATTCTAAAACATACGTCTTATTATTAAAAGACTAGAAGTGGAGGTAAACTCCATCTTAAGTTTAACCGGGTTTTGTTTTAATTTTAAAATCTTTCTAGTCTACAAGAAAAATTTACAAAAAATTGAAAAGCACCCCACTACAGTCGTAAACCGTCTGTAATCGATAATTACACCAAGGCATTTGGTGTTCAAACTTGATTTGGAATCTGAAGGACTACAAACTTTTTGAATGGACTTCAGGTTCAATTCTAAACGAAAAGAAAGACTTAAACTTACGACAAAGAAACTTCGTCACGTTAACACCCTCCCTAAGTCGGAACAAACCCAGTACCAGTTTGGGAAGAAGGTTAACTATTATGGACTGAGATAAGATCATTCTAGGAACCCAAAATCGAGACTGAAACGGTTATTGGTCAAAATATTGAAACCTGTATTAAGAATGAGGACGACCTAATTCTACTATGGTAAGGAATTTACTCTTAACTCGTTCTTCTAGAATGTACAGGAAAGAATCGCATGTAAAATTTGTTTAAAATTCTAATCATGTTTGACATGTTCCAAAGAATTTATATCGAGTTATGGTGAAAGTCTCCTGAAGAGATAAAAATTTGTCTTTCTCTTTGTTGAAGAAAACTAAGTTCCGGTACAAAAAATAAGTCCCGATAGAAAACTTTACCTTCTCAATACTTGGGTATCGAATTTCTTAAATAATATAATTATTTAAATGTGACTTGAGTAACTTGTCAACTAATATCAGTTGACAGTCCCAAACTTGTGAATAGTAGACACCAGGGACAAAAACAAGAGGGTCGGAAAGTACAGACATGATTCTTGTTTCCGTAGATGTGTCACTGGGTTCGGTCTATGGAGTCTCTTAGAGACGAGGTCAGAGTGTCGGTCCCAAAGAAGGTCGGGGAAGCAAGGTAAAACAGTGAGGAGATAGAGTGCAGGAGTAGTACCGGACAAGAGAGAGGACGGTAGTTATTGTGACCGGGACGGTAGTGACCTCTCTAGAGAGTCCGTCTAAATTAGGACACTGAAGGGATTAATTTTTCGAAAAAATAAAATTCAAAAAAAAAAAAAAAAAAATCCTCATATCAACTAAATGTTACAGTACAATCAAAGACGGTATGTCGTTTCAGTCAACATGTACCTGTATATAGGTGAGAAAAAATCTAAGACAAGGGTATACCCAGTAATGTCTCATTACTTATCTCAAGAGACACGATAAGTCATCCACGAATAATCAACAGATAAGACATATATCATCACACATATACAGTCAAGGTGCGTTCAAAAAGATGTAGACACTGAGTTGAAGACAAAACAGACAGACTGAATTAAGTGAGTCATACTGTTAGAGATCCAGATAGGTACGGTGACGTTTACCGTAAAATTTTTTATTTTTTTTGAAACTACGACAAGAAAAATCTTCTTCTAAAGACGTGGTATGTTACAAGAATAGGGAGACCGACATTGAATGGGAATGGAAAGGTGGGACGTCAGGACGTCACGGTTTGAGGACAGGTAATAAGTTTGTCGGTACGACAAGGTCGGAGACCTGAACCGTACGTCTACGGGTTGAGGTGTGCGAAAAAGACGAAACAAGATGAACCACTGAGATGAGATTGAAAAACTCTGTGTTGAGTTCCAACGAAAAATGAAACTTGGTAAAAGTGGTGTAGAAAAGTGAAAAGGGACGGGAATGTCGTAAAAACGGGGTAGGAGACGGGATTGAGAAAAGTAAAGGACATCAAGTCATCGGACGTGACCTGATAAATGTAGGGTTCCAACCTGACACCGGGAGAAAGGGAAAAGTGGGGTAGCAGAACGCCCCTAGTCCGTAGGTTCGTCAAGTAAGTCTTCCGAATCTTCTCAAACTTCGACTCCTCACTGTTTTGGTCTCAACAAATTTGTTATAGAGTTTGACCCTCCTTTCCCTATATCTAACCTCCTCCCGTCTCATTTACGACCCTTTACTCGAACTACTAACAAATTAGTTACACTTCAGTTACTTTCTTACTTATGGTATTAGTTCGACTTATGGTGTTAGTTCGGTGAGAGGCGGGTAAACGAAGTAGAGAGGGAGAGAGAAGAAATCAAAAACCTTCTTCGGTATTTAATGACTCAAGAAAACCACAAGTCATGTCTTATACAATGGAAGGAGGAGTACGGAGAAGGTTTGTATGCATATAAGAGGGAGGGAAAAGGGCACCACGAGGAAAAAGAAAATACGTAAACATGGAGTGACAAAATAGTCTTACCCGTATTTGACTGTGTTCGGACTTCATTAGTATCGTCGACCGGGACACTCGGACAAAGATACATCAAAAGTCCGACGTATCTCTCCTTCAACGGGGGACACACTACCTAATCCTTGTTCATTCTGTTTACTTTACAAAAGGAAAGTGAGTTTGTAGACGACTTACTACTTTGGAATGGTAAAGAAAAAAAACTACTAAACGAAATGTTTACAATTGTCACTTAATACCAAATCTTAAGTAAATTTAGTTAAGTCTCAGTAGGTCGTCGTGTGACCAAACAAAAAGAAACCGGAGCACAAAGATAAAAACATGTCTAGACCGAGTCGTCATTTCTTGGACGGACGGTTACGTCCTTTCCGTCCAAGTTGGGGACCCAACCCTTCTACGGGACCTCTTCCTTTACCGATTGGCGAGGTCATAACAACGGACCCTTTAGGGTACCTGTCTCCTCCGACCGTCCGATGTCAGGTACCCCAGTGTTTTCTCAACCTGTACTAAATCACTGATTTGGTGTTGTTGGTCTAGACTTCAACTAGTGGGTGTCAATGACGTGACGGACCCTTATCGACAGTGATACCACAACATACTATTCTTATACAAATAATGAGTAAGTAAACAAGGCAACGTTCTTTTTCTTTGAAAAAAGGAGACAGTTGAGTACAAGTCACTAACCTCCGGACGTTTAATTGACTGTTTTCTTTCTAATTGTCCTCTTTTCTGTTCTCAAATAAGGACATACCCCCTTATACGTTTCTTCATTAAGGACGTATCGATCTAAATTGTCAAATAAATAGAATTATCCTTTTCGGAAACCCTGAAGGGACCGTCAGGTCACCATCAGGTCAGGTAACTCTGAAGTGGAAGATTACGGTTCCTACACCCAAGTTAAGGACCAGTCCCTTGATTCTAGGATGTACGGAGTACCGGGTTTTAGGTTTTGTATTTTGTCTTCGTTATAACATTGTGCAAGTTATTTTTGAAATTTTTTACCAGGTGTAGTTCTTTTTTCGTGTCATTTTTTAAAAAAATTTCTTTTCAAGAATCTTCCTGAAGTTCCCCTACGTTGTACCACCCTTTGATTACTCTTTGTTCACCTTTCATACCTTTCAAAACTTTGTCCAAAACAAATCATTAAAGAGTAGGTCTATATTCTCCAGGATTTGGAGGACCTCTCCTCTAACACCGTAGATATAAAAGTTCTCCGAAACGAATTCAGTCGTTTTATACAAATCTTTCGCAAAAAAGACGTCGATAAAGAAGTCAACAAAAGTAGAATTTTATTAGAAAGATGGTGTAACTCCCCAAGGTCACCTAGGGTAGTTAAGTAAGTGGTTTATACATAACCTGTGGACGATACTCCTTCTGTGAGAAGATCCACGACCCCTAGATCGTCTCTTGTTTATCTCCTTTAGGGACGGAAGTGACTCGAATGTGAGATCACCCTCTGACTGTCCTTCATTCATTTTACGTACGATACAAACTCATTACTAGTTGTATTTACTCTTTTTAATTCGTCCCTTCCTAAATCCTTCAATATCACTTTGTCCTTACACTAAAATGTGTTCCTTCGGAACTCCTCCCTTCTACACTCATTTCTAGACTCTTTCCTCTCTCGATATCTTAATCTATAGATATGGATGGCGTAAAAATGAGAATTACGATAATGATCAATAATTACGAAAATCGTAAATGTAGAATGATTCCGTAATACTGATCTTTTTATCGTTTCGATGTTGAACTCAGGAACTCCACTGATGAGTCGATTCCATTAATTATGGTCCCTGTCGCGTACCGAAAAATCTTCCACTGACAAAATGACACTCAGGGAACTGTCCCGTTCCTGATTCACTCAGTGGCGAAACCACAAACCGGAACAGTTCTAACAGAAGGATGCGGGCGGTCAAATCTGTCAAGACCCGTCCGTTGTCCTCTCAGACTAAGATCTTCGTAAGGGTAGCAACGAAGTTTTACGTCAACAGAGGGAATCGTTGTGGACCAAACAATTGGGTAACGGTATCTTTATCTTACGTTTGATATATTCGTCACATTAAAATAAGAATAAAAATTTTTGTGAGATAAGGGAGTCGGGGACGGAAAAAAGGAGGTAAAAGCAATAAATTGTCTGGGAACCGAAACCAGTTCTGGAGAAAGATGAAGACCAGTAGTGTCTCTATTAAGACACAGGAATTTCCAGAACCTTCAGAAGAGTTCGGACGGAAAATTTTAATATAGAGATATAACATTCTTTTTCTTCCTTAATTTTTCTTTTTCTTCTTCTTTCCCTGAAGACACCACTAGGTCAACCATCCCGAGGTACGACAGTCCCGTCCCCCGGGATCAAGTCAGGGATAAACCTCTCGATCTAGACCGTACGACGTTTATTCTCGAGTGCACCGTGTTGAGCCTTCGGGCGGGCGACGACGTTTCTAGGGTACTCGGTGTTGATTCTTGGATCGTGTCGGGTTTATTTATTAATTAGTTTCTTCTTTTTTCTTTGGCTCACCGTTAGTCCGTAACCTCACCACAAGTCGAAAAAACTTTCGGGAATACTCAAAGTGATACTGGTGAAACAGATTGTCCTCCGTTGAAGATATCAATTATGAGAAAAATTTTTTCTTGTCAGAAAACTACGGAACGTAAGGACTCCCTGTCCTTAAAGGACAGGAACGTAAAGGACGAGTTTGGAACTCGTCAAAGTAGCTCCGAACATATAAGAAGTGATACGATTCATTCATAAGGACACCGTTTTGAGGAAAGTTACTTTTTATTTTCCTACGACTACCACTTACAAAACAAAACCGTAGACCAACAATAGTTCCCTTAAGAGACTACCAAGTCACCAATCCCGAGGTGTCACCTTTTTGTTTGATTCTTTTCCAAGGGTAATTTAAAAGATATCGGACTAACTAATTCGTTTATAAGTGACTTGGAGACGACGTTAGGTCTATACCGACTTTGATCGCTGTCTGGTTAAGTTCTATTTCAGGACCAAGAGTTTCTAGAGTCTCATCTCTTACCTTACGTCTACCCGATTCTCTTCTCACTTTTTACGGACGCACTTACTCCCGTTTTCCGGAACCTTCAGATAGTCTGGTCTTAGATTGGGGTCGAAACTCCTAATCCACCTATCAAGTTCTTTCGAAGGAATAAAATTTCCTGCTCCGTCTTGAGGAATCCATCTTTTGCGGATACACATTTCCGTGTCTCTAGACCCCTTGAAGCGACCCTCAAAAACCTCCTGCAACTACTCTATCGTCCGACCTGTGTCTCCATCGTTTCTCTAAGACTTCCCATAACTGAGGTCCGATTCCTCAGACCTAAACTAGGACTTTCACTACTCCTTGTGCATTTCGTCTTCGTCACCATACTTACACCTTTCAAGGGAAACCTTGGACTCTGACCCTTCAAGTGACGATTGAAAAACCTCCCACTCAACCTCTTGTCTCGTTGTCCCATCCTCCATCGTCCTTCCGGACAACTCCTAAACATCTTATTATATCTTTGATCCCCCGAAGGATCCACCACGATCACCATTTCTTGGACGGACGGTTACGTCCTCTATATTCTCTACGTCCAAGTTAGGGACCCAGTACTTCTAGGGGACCTCCCCCGTACAGTTGGGTAAGGTCACAAGAACGGACCTCTTAAAGTACCTGTCTCCTAGGACCACCGGATGTCAGACATCACAGTGTTTCTCTACCTGTGTTGACTTCGTTGACTCGTGAGTGTGTGTGTGTCTTCGTTCCTCCCGGACTAGACTTCGTTCTCGTCACTCTTAGTCGGATCGGCGTAAACCGTCAGTTACACTGGACCCCTCTTTCCCTTCTTACCTCAGATTCTACCGGTTGTCTACAGATAGGATACAGACAAACTTATATATACCCATAAGTCACCTATGGTTCTTATACGACCTTGTAGAAATGTTATGACCACAAACCTTTGTCTTGACTCTATATAGAATGTTCAAGAATATGACACTTTTTCTAAAAGGACGTCGTAACCACCATGTTTCTTATCTTTTAGATCTTAGACTACAATAACAATAAGTTAGGGAGTCAACACAGACTAAGAAACACTGGGTATCTGACGTCGTGTGGTCCGAAGGGACAGGAAGTGGTACAGGGGCTCAAATGAGTTTTAGTACAGGTAACTCAACTACTACGGTAGATTGGTAGAGTAGGAGACGGTAGGGAAAGAGGAGAACGGAAGTCAGAAAGAGTCGTAGTCCCAGAAAAGTTACTCGACCGAGAGACGTAGTCCACCGGTTTCATAACCTCGAAGTCGTAGTCAGAAAGGTTACTTATAAGTCCTGACTAAAGGAAATCCTAACTGACCAAACTAGAGGAACGACAGGTTCCCTGAGAGTTCTCAGAAGAGGTCGTGGTGTTGAGTTTTCGTAATTAAGAAGCAACAAGTCGGAAATACCAGGTTGAGAGTGAAGGTATTTACTGATGACTTTTTCGGTATCGAAACCGATATACTAGAAACAACCGTTTCACTACAGAGACGAAAAATTATACAACAGATCCAAACAGTATCGAAAAGAAGGTTACCTGTTCTCAGAAAATTAAAACAACGACGGTAGTGACAGGTGTCACTAAAACCTGGGGTTCTTTTATTATAGACGGTGACAAAGGTAAAAGGGGGTAGATAAACGGTACTTCACTATCCTGACCTACGGTACTAGAATCAAAAAAATTACAACTATTGACATTTTTTCTAACAGGATGTCGGAACCGTCCTAGACTACCCGATCCAAATTCGGTGGTAAAAGTGCATAAAAGTCATCTTCTATAAAATCTAGTAAACATTTGACCTCGATTAGTATCTGAAAAGGACGATACTGTGTCCGAATAATACTGGTAGTTTACTCCATCTAATAACTTTCGACTATAAAAAAGAAAATTAATATTATTAATTTTAATATATCACGTAATATTTTCCCCGAAGGGAGTATCGAGTCAGCCAAGTCTTAGACGGACGTTACGTCCTCTGGACTCAAGTCAAGGACCCAGTCCTTCTAGGGGACCTCTTCCTTTACCGTTAGGTGAGGTCATAAGAACGGACCTCTTAGGTACTAGTCTCTTCGGACCGAACCTCAGGTACCCCAGCGTTCTCAGCCTGTGCTGAACCACTGATGTGATGGTCACGTAATATTATTGCATTCCAGCACCATGATGATCCAAGTCACACCTCCAAAGGGAGGGAAACTATCCGGTGTGACCGTTTCTACTCAATGTCCTGAAACTACTACCAGGGACAGGACGGAGGACGGTCGGACCCAGGACCGACCATCTAAAGGTCGTACGTACCATATCGTACCGCTTTCAGACCTGGTTCTCAACCTATATCTCTGAACCCGAGGAAGTTCATCTTAAAAACCTGACACACATGACGAAGAAACGACCTCACAGAAGGTCAGACCTCTTAAACGATTTGCTAGGGACAAAGGACAAGAGAGTAGGACATTTGTATTGACAAAAAGAGGAGACCAGATTCCTGTTAGAAATCGGTATACAGTCTAACGATCTTATCCTCATACGAGATTACATGTAACCCATTTCACAACGGTGTCTCTTTCGTCCGTAGAGAAAAGGTCTCGAACCGGAGAAAGGAGACCATCCCATCCCAGGTACTATCCCTCCAGGCACAAGTGGTTCAGGACGGTGTCATCACCCGTATCGTAAGAGGTTTTCTTATGTTGGACTAACGGAGATAGTTCCGAACCTTTGGAGAACCTTCGTTTATTTGCTCGACCATTGTTATGCGGGAGGTAGAAGGAGTAGGAAGCACTATCATCGGAGAGTTTAACTCTTTCACATGGGGCCTCTTAATGTCTCATTTGTCTAATGGACGGAAACACCCAATAAACAAGAAAAAAAAAAAAAAGTTAAGAGAGAGAAAATAGTAGGAGAGAAACGGAAACTATAAAACATCAAATAGATATAGTATAGACTCACCCTTAAATTATAAATAGAAAAGGATAAATCCCGAGTTAAAGACCTCCAATCCAAACTCAGACAGAGTTCAGACAGACCGGGAAAAATCTCACAGAAATAAGAAAAGAGTTCCCGAAGGGACTATCGAGTCAATCATTTCTTAGGCGGACGTTACGTCCTCTGGGACCAAACTAAGGACCCAGTCTTTCTAGGGGACCTCTACCCTATCCGATAGGTGAGGTCATAAGAACCCGAAAGGAACACCGAGTCGACCATTTCTTAGGTGGACGTTACACCCTCTGGACCCAAACTAGGGACTAAACCCTGCTAAGGGACCTCTTCCCTTTCCGATGGGTGAGGTCATAAGACCGGACCTCTTAAGGTACCTGATATGTCAGGTACCCTAGGGTTTCTCAACCCGTCCTGACTCAGTAAAAGTGAAAAGTAAGAAAGGAGTATAAAACCTAAAGAATAAAATATAGAAATACAATTTACATGAATAAAATCTCACTATAAACAGTTTGAGTTGGTCATGAGTGACTACCACTTAATAAAACAATATATAAAAATTTAAAACCTAATACTCGAATTAAAGTGACCACCTAGGAAATATCGGACACAATTTCCTCAGAAGGAAAATTTACAAAACGAAACAAAGACAACAGTGAGGTCCTTAAAAGGTCCGAGCTATGTCTAATACCTATAATTACTGTTCACAGGTAAACGCGAGGTCTGTCGTCTCACAGTCGGTCACCAACTTTCATAAGTCTCCTCTGAAACAGGTGAGTCTCGAATTAGATTCTGTCTGTTTCAAAAGAAAAACAAAGAGTCACGTCACCCGACTGAAAAAAGATTAGATGGGAAAGTGGTTTAATATCAGAAAGTTCCTGGGACCAAAACACACAAGGTAGAGAAGTGAAAGGTATCTGTGTTCCAAAAATAAAGGATAGGGGTCACTCGTAATTCTGGTTTTAGAGTCTATTCCCTAACTACTTGACATAGGGTCTGTGGTTTTGGTCGGGTGGTGAAGAGAACCATTTATTTCAGAATGACCTTGTGTCGGTACGGGAGAACGAAGACATAACTGACTCGATGACTGTTACCGTCCCAACTCAACAACGGTATCTCTAGCATACCGGGTGTTTAGACTTTTATTAGTTATAGACCGGGAAATTGACAAACGGTCGGAGACGGGATCTAAATATTTAGATCTTCTGAAGTAGGGGTCGTGAACCTGACGTTCCAGTAGTCAAGAACACTAATAGGGAAATCACAGGGAAAAGGAAAATTAAAGATCAAGGATCTTCAGAAGAAATAACCTCTTCCTTTACCGTTGGGTGAGGTCACAAGAACGGACCTCTTAGGGTCCCTGTCCCCTCGGACCACCCGATGGCAGATACCCCAGCGTATCTCAATCTGTGCTGACTTCACTGAATCGTCGTCGTCTTCAGAAGAAATGAAAAAATATTCGGGTCCATCCGTAAATTACCTCATCTTTTACCATTGGGTGAAGTCATAAGAACGGACCTTTTTAGGGTAACTGTCTCCTCGGACCACCCGATGTCAGGTACCCCATCGTTTCTCAACCCGTACTGACTCGTGTGTGTGATCTGTAAATTCATACAGACAAATTAAAACAGTTCCAAAAAAACCACCCTTGTAAAAGCACATGTATCGGATGGTATAACGGTTTTGGTCTTTGAGAAGATGAGAAACCTATCATTATATAAGAAGAAAAACATAAAAGAACTGGTAAATTGAACTAGTAAACTTTCAAAAGACAAAAGATTACGTTAAGAAATTTTGACACTTTTAAAAATATATGTATCAAGATTTAGACTCCAAAAAGTACGCGTTACGAGAGGAACAGTAAGAAAAAGTTGATGAAACATTAAGGGTACTAGTAAATAAAAAATTAGGGAACTATTAAAATTTAATGTTACGAGTCAAAAGTTTATATCAAAAACCGACAGAATAAAAATCAGTATTAAAATTTAAACGACTTTAAAAGAAACACCGGATTATACACTGATTAATAAAATATAAAAAGTATATACATACCTTCCTTAAACATCGATAGAGACATAAATGGTATGGTTTGAACAATAAACACGGTAATCCCAGAGATAAAACTTAAACAGACGATCTATATAACCAAAGATTTTCTCAATATAAATCTTGGATAATACCAAATAAAACATATAAAAAGAAACATTAAAATAGTTGAGACATATAAAATTCCGATACAACAATCAAATCACAGTTTTAGGTACTAGTAACAGAAGAAAACCTAATAAAACACACAATTAAAATTTAAACGACTATATGCTTACAAACTTTAGTCAAAAAAAAAAAATTTACCGATTGGGTTTGGGAAGACACTCAACTTGGATCGATACACGACGATCAAAATATGAGATCGTTTTATGTCTGTTTCTTTCCTCGAACAAAATTACCAGAGAGGACGACCAGACATCAAAATGTAACCCAAAGATGTATCTGTACCGAACTAATAAACTACTGGTACTTAGGACATCAAATTCGGGTGTTGTTTTCTACGGAGACACCTACTACGGAGGTCCAGACTCTTCTACAGATGGTTTACAGTGTACAACAACAACAACTCGACGATTCAACAAAGGGTGAGGAAACACTGGGATATTTGACATCGGGCGGTCCGAGGAGACAGGTACCCCAAGAGGTCCGTTCTTACGACCTCACCCAACTGTAAAGGAAGAGGTCCCCTAGAAAGACTGGGTCCCTAACTTGGGCACAGAAGACGAACCGTCCGTCTAAGAAATGGTGACTCGGTGGACCCTTCAAGATTTCCAGTGATATGAGGAAAGTAAATAAACTACGATAAAAGACATAAGTTGACTGTACGGACGGTGAAACCCAAATCCCGACATCGATAAAGGAAAAAACCTAGTCTTTACTTCAAAAAGGAAGTAAAACTTCAAAAAGGAAAAATTTTAAAAAAAATTAATTTTTAAAAAAAATTTAAAATGTAATTTTTCAAAAAAATAAATAAGATAAAAAAAATCAGTACGGTGTTCCGTACACCCTAGAATCAAGGGTCTGGTCTCTATCTTGGGTACCGGGGACGTCACCTTCGTGTCCCAGGATTGGTGGTCTGACGGTCTCTTCAGGGGTAAAAAGTAAAAATTTTACAAAACTCAGAACCCCTTAACCCTTGTCCCCATTTCATGTTTATTAGGAACGAATAATAACAGTCGATCTACCTCTTTGTCACCTTTGTCACAGTCTGAAATAAAAAAACCCGAGGTTTTAGTAACGTCTACCACTGACGTCGGTACTTTAATTTTCTACGAATGAAGAACCTTCCTTTCAATACTGGTTGGATCTATCGTATAAGTTTTCGTCTCTGTAATCAAACGGCTGATTCCAGGTGGATCAGTTCCGATACCAAAAAGGTCACCAGTACATACCTACACTCTCAACCTGACACTTCTTCCGACTCGCGGCTTCTTAACTACGAAAACTTGACACCACAACCTCTTTTGAGAACTCTCAGGGAACCTGACGTTTCCCTAGGTTGGTCAGGTAAGACTTCCTCTAGTTGGGACCCTAAAGAAACCTTCCTTACTACGATTGCGACTTTGAGGTCATGAAACCGGTGGAGTACGCTTCTCAACTGAGTAACCTTTTCTGAAACTACGACCCTCCCTAACCCCCGTCCTCTTCTTCCCCTGCTGTCTCCTACTCTACCGACCTACCGTAGTGACTGAACTACCTGCACTCAGACTCACTTGAGGCCCTCAACCACTACCTGTCCCTCCGGACCGCACGACGCTAAGTACCCCAGTGTTTCTCAACCTGTACTGACTCGCTGACTTGACTTGACTTGACTTCTGGAGTTTCAAAGAAGGATGAGTTTCGGTAACTCACCAAAAGAAGAGGACCTTCTCACACTTTACGAAACTGCCATGGTTTTCGACTTTTTGTTTTCTTGTCAATTAAGTCACACTAGTGATAACTCTCTGTAACTACGATTAGTATTTGTAGAAGTCTTAGTCACTAGTTGTCCTAAGTCACCCATTTCTTAGGTTCACCCGAAAACCTCCTCGCGAAGATACCTAAAGTTATGTATCAGGGAGAGACGGCGGGGGTGGGGGGTGGCGGGCCACAAACAGTGTCAACCCTTTTATTCTTGTGTACTACGAGACACAATTCAAATAAGAAACCAAGAACTTTGACAAGAAATCTTGGAGTAGAATAACAAAAGGAACAATTTTGACTATTTTATTCCTTTTTACGAAAACCTTTTTCAATTACAAATTTTACACCTGACGTCGATTGCAAAGTTAGAAGAGAGGGGGAAACAGGAAGACATCATACTGATACTTATGCTACTTTTACCACTGTCTCAGCAAAATCCTTTTCCGTGAATACCCTATCAAATACGTCCAGCTCTAGACTCGTTGGTTCAGTCTTAGCGGTAATTCCTTTAGGGTCTCTCTCTGTCGTCCATGTCATTAACACTGATTAGTTTCGACGAAAGATTCCATAAAGTCAACAATTATCGTAAATGTTTTATAAAACCACTATAAGATTAATTACTTTGACAGACTTTTGAGACACCGAAATTAATCGAGGGAGACTCCAAATCGACGACGCAGTGAGTCACTAAGTCCGGGTTCTGACAACCCCTTCCTACCGTAGAGGTACCATTGATCCTGAAAGTTTCTCATCTTTTCCCTTACCGGGTCACACACAACCCGAGTCCAATACAAAGTAGCACTAACCAAATAATATACCTATATACCCCTTACTCGTGGTCGATTTTACCAAACTTGGTCTTCAAGGTCAAAGGTCAGTCCACACAATTCCTGTAACCTTCAGTCGTGAGACAAGATTTGACTTCCACCTTTCAACCTGGTTGACTCTTTAGTTGCTGACAAGAACTGCGGTAGTCTTTTCACTACAGTGTCCCGTTTTGGTGACAGGGGGTTGTCACCTCTCTGCCAGTATCCCGTCAGGGTGTGAGAACACTCAGAAACCAGGACTGTTTCTGATAATCTCTTTAGGGAAGGAGTTTCTGACGTGTCTCGAGAAAGAGCTCAACTTTAGTGTAGTACAGTAATGACGAATTTTGGACCGACACTCAAGAATGTTGTGTTTTGGGTCCTTGGAATTGTGTCTGTGGACGGAGGGAGACGCCGGAGCGGAGGAGGAGACGTCGGTGTGACTGGTGGTTATGGTGTATAACCACCCTAACGGAGCAACAGTAGTTAATCCAGGGGTCAAGGGTTCGGGAGTCTCTACGGAAGAGACTAATGGTGTTCGAGTTTTTCTGTGGGGAGAAAGGGGACATTGGTCACAGGGTCCGGAGTCAAGAGAAAGACGGAACGGTAGGAACCAGAGGTAGAACCATGCACTGAAGGACCGTCCACCAGTGAGACGGAATGGACGTAAGGTCTGTCCTTCTCCTTTTTCCTTTTACTTGAAAGAGTCCTTACAGTTCGGATAAAAGTGGAGAACAAAGTAACTGGTTTTCACTGGTGAGGACTGATGTTTCCTCCAATCTTTGAGTCACCAAAAATTCAACCGACCAACAAAGAGGTTTGTTTTAGTGTCTTTCTCCCTCCTTGTCTATAATCCATCCATCTGTCATTTAAGTCAAAATCCAACAGATACCATAAAAACGTTAAAGAGGAACCAATTGAGTCCTCTGTATTCATACTTAAGAAGCCCCTACCACTATCTTTGATAAGTGATCTATGTAAATATAAATCATATATATAGGGATATATATATATATATCCCTATATATATATACACACACACACAATATAATTTTAAAAGTAGTTTATAAGAATATCCAAGAATTCATAATATATAACTATGTATCTCACCTAAAAATTCGCTATATTTTAAATTTTCCTAACAGAAATCATCATAGTGGAAGGAGGGGTGGTGGTCTATTTACATTGATCAGTGAACCTTCTTTTGGTGAAACTTTTGACAGAAACCTCGGATTCAAATAAGTCGATGGTGACACGTATGTGTCTCATGTGGTTGTGGTCGCTTCTAGGTAAACCGTATTACACCAAACAAACTTTTGTGAACATACTGTTCGGGAAGAGAACTTGTCAACGACACCCCGTAGAAAAACAATGGAGATTTTCTAATTCCACTTCAGATAGTACAATAACTCTCTATGTTGTGTCTTTCGTAAAGGTGGAAACACTGGATCTCTCAAAGTTCCACCGAAAATTTCTTCAGCGTCAATGTTTCCTATTAACGAGTCTACCATCCTACCCACACTTATTACGTATTAGGTCACATGAGATTTGTGACGGCAGACATCACTTCCTAGTATCGTTGTTTTCGTCGAAGAAGACACCAAGAGAGTGTGAGATTTTTGCGAAGCAATCTTGTAGTCTCATCAGTGTTCTCGTTCGACGACCTAAGATTCCTGTGAGAGTATTAAACAGGGTTGATCAACATGTAGAGCTCAACTGAAGACTATTGTAAGATGTGTAAACAGTTGATAACAGGATCCAGTCCATAAAGGTGGGTCGACACACAATCTCCTTGGACCCCTTGAAAATTTTTTATGACTACGAGTTCGGTATTGGAGGTTTTAAGACCCCATCCAGTATCTGTAACTACAAAAATTTTTAGGAAGGTCCTCTACGTTTTACCGGTCGGTTCCAACCCTTGAAGTGACGAAACCTACCAATATCACCCTTAAACTCAGTCCTCTCCACGAGACCTCTGTACATACTATATAATTAAAAAGTTTCGATTCACGTATAAATTCATAGAAACTTACAGATATGGTAAAAAGAAAGACAATAGTGTTCATTGACTCCTCTTTACCCTAAAAGAACATTAAGGGTGTCTGTTCAAAACGAATAACTGGACTTGTTTAATATTAAAGTACGAATAAGTCACACGCCATGAATGTGAAAGTGAATGTAAATCACTCTCAACGATCACAATGATTAGCAAAGATGTGACCTCTTCTCAGGAATAAGAGTCGATCCTACTTAAGATAATAACATTGAAAACTGGATAGGAAACCAATGTATTCCTCTTCACACACAACATATAAATAAAGAAGTACTAGAATATAAAGTTGTAAATACTAACTATAAATTATCCCCCAACCTCGGAAAATTAATAAACAGTATTTGACTCACTCGGAGAACGAAACCTAATACGTCAGTAGAACTAGATGGTTTAGACTTCTTAACCGGGTTATAACGGTGACTAAATAGAGTACGTATAGTTCTCGTTAGAGTAATTGATCGTAATTATTTTGTAAAATTTGAAGTACCTTTTTCATTGAACATTTACAGAAGTATCAACTCTCAGTAATGGAGTCCTAGAGGAACCATTGTAATATATGACCATAAAGAACGTAACAGAGTAAGATCGTTATCAGTTTTACCATAACAGGGATTGACTATAGAACAATTCCCCAAATCGAATTATGTTCGGAAATCGAGGATCTTGTTAAGACTTCTTTTCACTTTACTCATTCTCCAGATTATATGTTCAGTTAAAACCCGACAACGACCGTCGAAAGACTCTTCACAAAGTGTCCAATATTTAATTTAGTGTCCAAATTTAATTTAGACAAACACCAGGTCACCAATCCTGAACCGTCAAAGTAAAGACCCTGGACCCAAGTCGGAGATTAGCCCCTCGATTCACGGACGTTCGACGTACTGATTCAGTTAATTTATTTATTTTTAAAATTTATATAAAATTTTTATTAATTTACTTAAACCCAAAAACATTGGATGATTACAATAAGTTATGATTGACTAAGATCATAAACAATACCAGTAAGGTTCTTTAGGTAAGACGAATATACCTAAACGGAGATATTTTAAACTCGTAAAGAACGTACATCGTGACTTCGTTTAATACTCCGTAGGTCGAATATCAAATACAATATCACTCACGGAAAGTGTGGACATCGAAGGTAGTACGTTGTCTTTTTTTTAATCCTTTATGGATACTCAGAGACAAGTAGTAACGACCGTGGTATGGCGTCAATTCAATATGCTATTAATATAATTGTATTTATACTATTATATAATTATAAGTCCTAACAATTTTCAGATGTCTGAAGTATCATGAAGTCTTTTGGTAGTTTTTACAACAAGACAGACAAGATCTTTATATTTTAAGAAAGTAGTATTTTAAATTATTTCACTATATATGGTTCATATACTAAATCTTCAGACCAGACTTCGACCAGAAAGTCATACCTCCGAGTCGATCCTTACTCACTTTTTACTACTATCTCATCTTGACCTACCTTATCTTAGTTCCTCTGAACCGTATATTTACCAAAATATAAAAAAATGATTTCTCAACAACCTGGAAAGTCATTCAAGACCTTACTTATAATTTTAATAAACGTTAAAACAGAAGGACCCTTTCTTAGAGGACTTTATTATTTGAATACTTCGATTACCTTATCTTCCAGTATACTTACACTGTCACTCGACACACCCACTAAAGTCAAGAGGACCCAAGTCTAGAATCAAGACAATGAATGATCGAACCTTTAGAACCTATCCAATCAAGACACTTAGTCAAAGGAATAGACATTGTACCCGTAGAATCCTTATGGAAGAGTACCCCAACACTCTTTACTCGATTATATATGTTTCTGGATCTGAGCATAGACTGTGTCAAGGGGAGTGTGGGATGGACCCGAGGTCGAAGTGTCTTAAATACACTACTCTTTATTTCCGGAATCTACCAGTATGAAATAAAGTACATACCCACTTAAGTAAATCGACCTTAAAGGGTAAACATAACGAATTTAAATATGTTCTTCCAGACTGTATTAATCGAGTGACTGTAAACGTATAGAAAGTCTATGAGGGTCGGGGACGTACTTCTTTATCGGAACGTATTCGTAGACTTCGTGTTTTTATAACAGGTCATAGACCCGAGAAAGTCACTTTTACCAAAGTAATTTTAGAAGTACCTCGTCCAGGGTCCTCCATTCTCTACCAAAAGAAAGGAATTTTTCATATCCAAAGATGATATATCTTTTAATTATTCGATGTTCCTATATAACGTGTTGGGTCCCTAATATCGGTTACAAACTAGTATTGATATTTACCTTTTATTGGAAATTTTTAAAGTCTACAATATATGGACTTTGTATATTATGACATGTAGTTGATATGGAGTTATTTTTATTGTCTATTTCAAATTCTTTGGGAGTTTTTTTTTTGGTTGATCGAAAAATTTTTTCATACAAAGATCCCAGAACTTCTCATTTTGACTTACCTTAAATAATCAAATGTCCAGAATTAAACACATTTACATTTATTTTACAACTGTACACGGTAATGGAATGTCAAATCACTTTCACTTTCGACAAGTCAACACGGACCGAGAAACACTAGGGTACCTGATATCTCAGGTACCTTCAGAGATCCTCTCTTATGACCTTACCCATCGGAAAGAGAAGAGCTCCCCTAGTAGGGTTGGGTCCCTAGTTTGGGTTTACCTAAGAAATGGTTGACTCAATAGTCCCTTCAGGGATGTCAAATAACCCTCTACTATTTATTTATAGTCTTGACAAGAACATAGTTAGTAATACTGAACCTAATTCCAAACGTTTGACTCACCAGAAAACACACACACACGATTCAGCGAAGACAGCACAGGTTGAGACGGTGACATCCCTGATATATCGGACGGTCTGAGGAGACAGGTACCCTAAGAGATCCGTCCTTATGGCCACAGTCAACGGTAAGGGAAGAGGTCCCCTAGAAGGGTTGGGTCCCTAGTTTGGACGTAGAGGACGTGACATCAGTCTAAGAAATGGGTGACTGGGTGACTCCTTCGGGGTTCATCGGAAAAGCTGACATAAAGTATTTCTGGTAGTTATCTCGTCCCTGAACGGATAAATATAAACTTGGGTTCATGACACAGATCATATTATGCATCCGGTGACAATTATTGGTTATTTACAATCGAATTATAACATTATGATTGTACGAAATTTCTTAAGTAAGTTTATTCTAAAATAGGTGACAAAGAGGGATGAATGTCCTTCAGAAAGACGAGAGGAAGCAAGGTTTACCCCGGGTGACTTTCTGTTACTCGTTTGTTAGCCGAAAATATGCTTCGTTTAGGACCTTCCTAATTTTATGGAGGTACTGTTAGTCTATCAAGTGGCCCTATATTTCCATCCAACGTGATCCTAAGTAAGAACATTCCAGAAACTACCCATTAACAAAATAAACGTTTTTAACAAAAAGAATACTTTTGATTAAACCTTACTATTTATTTAGGATCTTTGTCGTCTATATATAGTGAGACGGTACCCAGTCAATAACTATCAGCACAGAATAGCGAAAATGAGTTCTTTATTTGAGGAATTGGTACAAGTCGGTTGTTTCTAACTCAAAGGTGAAGTACCGACCGTGACAAACTCCACGAGGTACCCCGACCTTCGAGTTGTCTCGTTTCAATTGTTCCTATACCAGGGACGAGGGTTCACCGAACATCCGACCAATTAGAAACATAGGAACGGGTATCATCGATGAGTTATTTATGAACAAGTTAATTACCTCCTTATCAATCTTCCTTTTTTTACTTTAGGGGTGAAGAGTGTCTATAGTATATGAGGACCTAACTTGATTTTAATCTATTAGACACTTTAAGAGGAATTCTTCCCTTTTAAATCTTGATTATTTAAATATTGTTTTAACCTGATCACTTTTCATTCAATTATAATGATGGGATTTTGATTGTGTTTACAGGTAAATAAACACGACGGGGATTTATAAGGTCCTTTTCTTCATTTTGTTGTATCTTATTCAGTTCATGATCCTTCCATATTTGTAGTATTAAATTGATTAGTATGAGTATAGTTTGTGTTCATCAGGGATGATAGATATTTGGAGCAAAGTGGAACACTGGACTGATCGTTTAATACTTGACTATCATACATTTGTTTTTACCACAGTTATTAAGTGATGACTACAATGACAATTCCTTCTTAGATCTTTATCACAGGAAAAACGACATTCCTGTGGAAAAGAATAATCTGAAAGTTCGGTTATTGTTTGTCATAACCCTCTTTCTATTGTAAAGACTAACTTCAAGAAAGAAGAGATCCCACTGTTACACAACTAATTATGGATATCACCACAAGAGTTCTAAAGACTAAAGCCTTGTAGTTTCTCCGAACGACCGTATTTAGGTACATGACTTTGAAAATGACCATACAAAAACGCCACTACTATGTCTAGAGTATATTAATTTCTTTATTAACGACACAAACTCGTACTGCACTCTCTCCTTAAATCAGACCCAAGAATGGTTGTAAGTACACTATAGAAAACTACGAGTGACTTTTTACGATATGTCTTAAAGTAGACTGGTAAAGAATGGAACACAAATATATTGAGTCAAAGGACGAATTATGACGACTTCTATATATAAAAAAATTGAGAGTTAAACAATAAACAAAAAGAAAAGTACAGTAAGGAAGAGAGGACTAACCAGATGTTGGTGATATTAGGACTGTAAAGAAAAAAATTGTAAAGAAATCGGGTCGGAGAGTCACTAAGAATGAGTATGAAATTAGTGAAGGGTAAACCTGATACTCAAGAAAGAAAGGATTAGACAAATGACGGACACCAGATAAGGGGATGAATGTTGGATTTATTGATTCTAAAGTTAAGTTTTTTTCCTTCACTGAGTGATTGAGTCTTCATCCCACCTCTCTTTCGAAACGACTCTTTAATCCGGTACGTTGATGATTCGAGGGAGGCCTGGTTTTAGGACTCTCCCACCTCTGTTTCACTGAAGGTTTTTCCATTGTCATCGGTTCTCCTTTGGTTCCGAGTCTCTCTAATTACTGACGGGTTTTCAATATCCCTCCTGTAGACCTTCAGGTCGGGACGAGAGAGGAGGTTCAAAAGTAATGAGGTAAGACGACTAAGAGTACTTCACAATTCAAGGACAATAACACTGAAGGGACCACCAGGGACCACCAGGGACCACCAGTTCTTAGGCGGACGTTACGTCCACGGCGTAATCTGCACCCAAGATTGGGACCCGGTCCTTCTAGGGGACCTCCTCCCGTACCGGTGGGCGAGGTCATAAGAACGACCTCTTAGGATACCTGTCTCTTCGGACCGTCCAACGCCAGGTACACCAGTGTACACACTGAACCGTGTACGCACGACCGTCGGGTCGTCCGTTCCGAGTCACGAGAGTGACGGAGTCGAGTCCAGGTTAGAGACCAGTCCCTTGATTTTAGGGTGTTCAGAACGTCACGTCGTTTTTTATTATTATCATTTTTACTTTAAGAATAATAGTAGTCTCTCTCTCTAAATCTCTTTTTTTTTTCTATGACATTACCTATTAGAAACCAGATTACATTTTGTCTAACAGGTTTACGGGAGTAAAGACTTAAGACACTGCACTACCGTCATGAAGGTAAAACGTCTACTTCTTTACCTCTCTCTCTCTTCCCTGTAGTGTCGACTTTCAGTGTTTTCAAATATTTACTATCTTGAGTCTAAAAATTAGGTGGCAAACGCGAAACGAAACTCGAAGAACGAGACCAGGTAGAAAGAGAGGTGGAACGACTTCACAGAGAACACCTTCGTCCCCTTTCCGTCTCCTTTTCAGACTTCAGAGTCTTGTAACTTGGTCGTTACGGAGACTAGGTCAAGGATGCGAGTACCGTCACCCATAAAACCCTGTGTTAGTTTGGACAAATCTTACGTAAAAAATTTGTTTTACTTAAGATCGAAAGATCATTGAAATTTATATAAATGTAAAGAAAAGGAGTATAAGGGAGGTAAACCGTTCTCTGGGAAATTTATGACGGTTCAGAGTCATTGAAGACACTCCCTTTAGGACTGAAAGTCTGTAAACTAAACCCCTTCTACAATTAAATTATAGACGACGATTAGAATTCGTAAAAGAAATTAGGGGTCTCTTCAACATCATGTCGTCAGGAGGTCCTCGGGAACCGAACTTGAAGAGCGTGACCGGAGTGCACCACACGGTACACACTGTGTGCACACCTAGCCAGTGGCCGTGACTAGTACTCCCGGACCCCACACGCCCGGAGGGTCGAGATTGAGTCGTGACTACTTCAGTGTCCACATCCGTCGGAGACTACTTTACGCAGTTTTCTGTCACCGGACACACTGAAGAAGCACTAAGCTACTCTTCCTTCCGTCGGTGTTGATAAGGAATCCCTCGTGAATGACGAGGTCTGACACAATTCACGAAATGTACAATAACGTAGTTTTAAACATATAGTTCGGATTAGGAATGCGTAGTAATAGGGTCAACTACCACTCTTTTAATTCCAAGTTTCTCCAATTTATCAAACGGACTCCAGTGTTTCGAACATTCAGTTTCTCGACGTTAAGTTGATCTGAATTGTACGGTTTACCTTACTTAATAGAAAAGGGGTTTCGACAAAGTGGGTGTGAGAAGGGGTAGAGCCAACCGGTGAGGTTGGAATCTCAATAGGTGGGGCGGAGAGAAAAGAGTGTGAAGTCGAGTCAGTCGGTTCCTTTGGGTAGTTGAGACAGAAGTTTTGCACAGGTTTAGACCTGGTCAAGGAGAGGCGGAGGGACCGAGGGCGGGAGCGGAGAGTGTGCGTACTAGAGTTATCGGAAAAGAGGACGAAGGTGATGACAGAGGGGAGTTGAGATGTCGGTCTCGTTAGGGCATATCTGTATTTAGCTCGGGATAGTGAGTCTCTGAAACTACCGAAAGACACAAACCTCAGTTGTTTGTAGTGTCAGGAACGTTACTACCCGTTCCGAGTCTGGAAGAGTCTCAGACAATAGAAAATCTGGGTAAAGGACGGGAAGGGTGGAACGTGTCCGGAAGGACGTGAAGGAAGTAAGGTGGTCCGTCCTAGGACGCCGTCCCGTAAACGCGTGGGAAAAGGAGGATACCGCGAGAAGAGGGTCGATAGACGTACCGCTTCAGGGAGTACAGGAAATTCAAAAGTGAGTGTCTAGTACGGTCACTCCGGTCACTAACGGGATAAATGTACCGTCGAGAGGGGCCTGTGAAGACTAGGGGAAAAGGACGAAAAAAAGATTAAAATAACATTGTGTAGTGAAAGATTGGATGAGACATTAAATGAATACATAAAATGATATCAAACGACAGACAGAAGGTGACGTTTTTACATTCGACGGGTTTGGGACCCTAAAGACAGACAAAGCCGGTGAGGACGTAAGATTCACGGACCGGGTATCTTGACACGAGACGAGTCAACGAGTCAGAATAGACTGAGAAACCCTGGGGTACCTGACATCGGATGATCCGAGGAGACAGGTACCTTAAAAGGTCCGTTCTTATGACCTCACCCGAGGGTAAAGGAAGAGGTCCCCGAGAAGGGTTGCGTCTCTAATTTGGACGCAGAGGACGTGACCGTCCACCTAAGAAACGGTGACTCGGTGAACCCTTCGAGAAGACCGTCATAATTAGGTGACTTACGCTCTCACTTACATTCCACTGTAGTTCCAAATTCGAAAATCGATGACAGAACATCACCGAGGGGAGGGGTCCACCAACATCACCATTTCTATAAGGTTTTATCCACTAAAATTTCATTAAACAAATAAGATTACTTCTATACACTCCATACCCAAAATCTCAATTATGAGAGTGACAAGAGGAACCCGATTACAAGTCTGACTAAACTAGTAGTGATAGGTCGAGATTTATAGAAATATATTTTATGACACAGTACACGAACACCTCATTTATCTCTTCTAAACTTGTGTGCTAATTTGGACGAAAAAACCATGGACTAGATACCCCCTATTAATTTGTGTTAGTAGTTTATAGTGAGAAACTTTATAATAGATTACTTAGTTTTGTGATTAAATGACATTTCTATAATGAACTTAATAAGTTAAAAATTTTAAGTGATATAAAAACCAGTCAACGTAAGGACGACTCTATAATCATGTTGAAGTCAAGAAGGTAACTTATATAAAATCCAGGTGTCTATTATTCTCACCATCCGAAGTCGAGTATAAAAGAGTTACTAGTGAATTAAAACAAATGTAACATTTTTTACTAGTGAAACCCCCCTTGATAGTTACGTCTCTTTAACATTGTCAAAAGATGATTCTCATTATTAAACTCCTCGTACCAATGGAATAGGAAACGGTCCACTTTACGAAAGAATTTTTTATACTGACTAAATTCGGCTCTTGTCTGTCCACTTCAACATATACTAGCACTCGTACTCGTCGACGACGACGACGATTCAGCGAAGTCAGCACAGGTTGAGACACGTCGGGGTCTCTGCCGTCGGGTGGTCCGAGGGGGTATAGTACATTACTACTCTAGAGTTTCTATTTGGACCGTTCTACTGTTTTGAACTGTTTTTGTTACACGAAAGTGAAAAATTTTTTTGTAATGTCGGTCAAAGATCGGAAACTGGTACCCAAAATATCCTTGACAAATCTCCCGTAAACACGTCGTCAAAAGTGGATACTTAGTCCGTGTCTCGTAAGTATTTTCTACAAGGAACGTAAATAGTTTTACAGAGAATAACCAATACTTATTCTTTTACGAGTTCACCGAGAAAACCGTTTACGAAGTCATAAACTTCATTAAATAATACCGTAGAACCTAGGACAAACGACTAATGTAGTATATATAGTCTTCGACCCCTATACCGTTAATGGACAAGGATAAACATGAGGACTGATTAACGGTCTAAAACTCTTTAGTGAGGTTTGATCTATATATTTAAACTGGAGATCAACATTGGTTATTCTGTTAACGTTCAAGCACAGGTGAACCCTTCTTGTTCTGGTCTTGATTTTAGTCCCCAAGAACCGGGGGCACATCACGAGAAACGTAGCATGGTGTCAAAAACAGAGGAACTAAGGTACTTCGGAAAATTTAAAGGAGAGAAAAAGTAAGACGAGAAGAAGTGAGGTCACCAAACAAATATGACTACCGAGTACCGGACTGAAATTGGGTAATTTAGACAACAAGAGACCTGGTGTCCGGGTATCATCTTCGGTACATACAATCTAAATGTCTCATTTCATGTGGGGTTTAATAAATGTAATAAAATTTGTTACCGAAAGTCTTTAGAAGTACAAAAGTAGAAATTCTTTATTTGTATTTTTGTCTTCTTGACTCGTAAGTTAGTCCTTAATTCTTTATTGTCTGATTCCTTTACCTACTTACTGGGTCTAAAAAGGACGTTTTCTAACCTTCATATGCATTTCCCTCAGAGGTACATAAACTTTTGGACTAACGTCTTTTACACACAACTCATAAAAGACAATAAGAGTTTACTGATAATCTTCAAAGTTTCTCCAGGGTTACTTTACTACGGAGTTAATGTGACATGACAGATCCTTTACTCCTTCATAGATAAGTATTTGTCTATTATAATCATTCTATACAAATATAGTGATCACTTTAGGTAATACTGTTGACGATAAAGGGGAAAATAATCGTCGTCTCTTTTGACCTTGAATTTCTTCTACTCTATGATTCTGGACTTAGTACGAAAATTCAAGAATAAATACATTTATTGAAATTTGACAACAATCACGTAGACAAAAGAGGAAAATTTGACATTGACACAAACTTAAGATAGGTCCATGGGAGGTCATATACCGTGGTCTTTATTATCTATTTCCTGGTTCTCCGATACCTTTCCGTCGTCTGTAAACCAGAGACCCGACGTGTTAGTAACTTTACCGGTGACCTTTTGGTGGGAAAATACTTGACCCCCTTGGTGTTCGTCGATACAAGTTCCAGTATAAAGTGTAGAATTTACAGGATTTTTAGTCACCAATTTCGAGAAATGCCGAGAACCTCAAGGTACACACATACAGTATAAAAGAATTCGGTTTCCTTTCCTCGGACTCGATCGTGTTAGATTCTAGATTTCAAGTTCAAAGTGAGGGGAGACAGTCGAAGTGTACCTCCCAGAGAGAGTTGTAATCAAAAGAGTCGATGGTTCATTCTGAGTCACATTACGGGAAACTGGCGGAAAAGTGCTACGTCATATTAATTGTGCGGTGAGGTGACTTCTACTAAATTCGGGAAACCCTTTGTGTCAGACTTTTTAGAAGGTGACTCCCTGTATATTTTTGTAAAAAATAGGTAAATCCATAATTTCTGTACAAAAGGAAAAGAGGAGATTGTAATGTCAAACTTCAAAGGTATCTATTTTTCCCATATCAACAAAATTCATGTAGTTGAAATAAGAGTAGATAGATGAGACAGATGAGAAGGTCGGACAATGAAACGGGTAATCATTGAGAAAACCCCGACCCCTTCCTTCGCCGAGGTCGAGAGTTTTATCCCTCGTACACTTTACCTTTATCTGGACTCTCTCGGAACCCCGGTGTCGAAGTCGTATGCCCCGACCTGACTTCTACTAAATTCACTTAGGGACTTAGGGACGTCAGGAGTGGACGGTGAGGTGACTCGGTCTCCTTATAATTTGACTTGGGGACAGAGGGTCCTTCACTTCGAGTGTAGAGACGATAAGAAACTCCGTAGTCTGAAAACTAACATTAAACAATAAGGAAAGGAACGGTGACTAGTACAAAGATCGTGAATGAGGTAAACACTCATGGGGGAGAATACTCCCTGGTAAACAGTGCAGGGAAGATACAAACATGGTTTGAACCAAATGGACTTTGAACCTCTGTTCGACTACCCGACGACGACTATGTCTTTACTCATCACATTGGTGTGGACTTTTTTTGTTACTCGACGAGTCTCTAGACGGAAAGACCCGTACTTACCTACAGAAAGAGAAGAACCGGTCAGAAAGTTCAAGAGTGGTTAGAGACCCTGAAGTGAGACTTTACAAGGAGCCAGTGGGTAGCCACGTCCCTAATAATTCGTTGTACGAAATCTCCTCAATCGTACAAGACCGTGACTAAACGTTGTAAAATTAGGTCAGAGGCTGTGTCAGTTCGACAAACGACCGAAACTCATTTAATGAATTGGAAGAACACGTAACCAAAGGAGTAGATATTTTACTCATCTTTTTATCATGGATAGATTACTTCCAAAAACTCCTCATCTACTCTATTATACACTTTTTGTGAATTTTGTTACAGACTATGTATCATTTCCGAAATATTAATCATGTTTACATAGAATAGATATATTATTTAATAATATTCGATAAATTATTGTTTTGGAAAGGAATCCTTTACTAGACACCTGATTTATGTACTTTGTAACGACTTTCTTTAATCTTACTGTCGTTACTCTTTTTGTAAGAGTAACAGTATTTTTATCACAAACACATTAAAATTCATAAAAATTTATAGAGAAAATTGTATCCGTTAAACTCTGTCCCTTTTTGTAAGTGTTTAGTACCATGTCCTCTTTGTTGTGTCAGAAATTCAGTTTGTTTACTTCCAAGTTTTAGAGTCGAGACGGGAAAGTGGGGACACTCGGAGTAAAAAGAGTAACGACATTGACCCTAGTATAAATTAGGTGACCCAACGATCCTCCTAAGCTACTCTAGAGTATTTACTTTTTTTGGTTCGTGCTTCAAGACTCTTGACTTAATAATAAAGTATCGTGACAGATGACCTCTTCCGTTACCGTTGGACGAGGTCATGAGAACGGACCTCTCAGGGTACCCGCGACCTCGGACCACCCGACGTCAGGTGCGCCAGCACTTCTCAGCCTGTGGTGACTGACTGAAGTGAAAGTGAAAAGTGAACGTACGTAACCTCTTCCTTTACCGTCGGGTGAGGTCACAAGAACGGACCTCTTAGGGTCCCTACCTCCTCGAACCATCCGACGACAGATACCCCAGCGTGTCTCAGCCTGTGTTGACTTCACTGAATCGTCGTCGTCGTCGTCGTCGTTGTCGTTGTGACAGATTATAGAATTCGATTAATGACACGGATACAGTAACTATTGTAATGTTTTTGTGACTTTTGAAAGGTATTGGTTGTATTTTGTTCAGGACAGAGTAAAACTTTTTTCTGTGTGTAAACATCATAAACTATTTCCTCGGACAGAGTAATCCATTGATTCAATACCCTACCCTACTTTACCAATAAGTCTTCGACACAACACGACACAGAATCCACCCCTACAAATTTCAGGTGGGTCTCTAGGGTCTCAGGTACAGTCGTCTCCGGTTCCGCAAGTATAACTTCACAAAGCTTGGTCTGGGACTGTTTTCTCTGACACGATTGCTGAACGAATACCTACTCAAGAATTTTCAAAGTTCGTTTTTCTTTTTCTGTGTTGGATTCGAAAGTCCATACACTAACGTAGTTTCCCCCATATCCAGTCTCAGACATTTATGATTTTAAAAGTTTTACCTTCTAAAAAGGTCTCCACTCGATTAAACAAATTTCCATAGTGGCTTTTGACCGTAGATCTTCGACACAATCGTAGTTAAAGTGTTTATGATCTCGGAGTGTGTATTAGTAGAAGGTAGTGTACCTACATCCCTTAATCATATAGTCGTAGATATATAATCGTAACGACTATGTTTCTAATTTCATGTCTCCCCATCTTCCATCAAAGAAGTTTGACTTTGAGGTTTAATGGTAACTAACTGATGTCCCGATAATCTCTTGACAATTTGAAGGTTTGGTAGACCTATTATACAAGAAAATTAAAATCTAATAGGTTTTGTGGTTAACGGAAAATCTCTGATGGTAAGGTTTATTAATTGGTGGCGGGGGGGTTTTTTTCTTTTTTTTCTCTTCTAAAAGTCAATGTTATTTTATCGTGATATTTTTACATTTAACCGAAAAACGTTATCAAAGGTATTGAGTAAAGTCTTTCCTTTTTTCATTCACTAAGTGAACAACAATCGTAAAAACCACAGATACACCCTACTCTACCCGTCTTACTTACAAACCTTGCCTGTAGTTAGGGTAAAGGTCGTAAGTGAAGTGAAAAACAACTAAAGAGTCAAATTATTGTTTGGTGTACGTACGAATAAAACGACACAAATGAGAAGAAAGGTGTCGAGAAAGTCGACCTAGCTTACCACTCAAATAAAAATACAACAGGAAACCCGACTTCGAACCATGTAGTACTTTATTCGAGATCTAAAGGATAGTTTCTCGAAGTAGGAGACGAGAAACGAATGTACCCCATTCCTATCCCCCGAAGACCCATGTTTCCTACACACCAACGTTCAGACTGACCCAAGTAAGAGAGTCTTTGGAGAATTGAAAGAGGGAGTATTTTGTCCGAAGAAAACAAGGAAGGATTTACGTCTTACCACTGAGACAAAACTTTAGAAGTTAAACTCTCCTCAGGTACGAAAGAATCCCTAAAGGGTCCACCACGATCGCCATTTCTTGGGGGACGGTTACGTTCTCTGCTTTCTCTACACCCAAGGTAGGGACCCAGCCCTTCTAGGGGACCTCCTCGCGTACCGTTGGGTGAGGTCATAAGAACGGACCTCTTAGGGTATCTGTCTCCTCGGACCCCCCGACATCAGGTATTCCAATGTTTCTCAACCCGTGTTGACTTCGCTGAATCGTACGTGTGTACGAAAGAATAGACTCTCGATCGACCGGTGGATTGAGAAAAGAACACCTTTTAAAGTTACGGCCTGTGGAAAGGGACAGTAAAAACCACAGGATAAAAGGAGACTAAAATCGACCAGTCCTGATCTACACAAAAACTAAAAGTCATAATCCGAAACGTCTAGTATTGATCCTTCCAAAAGACGAGATCCTTCTAGTTCACTACGTAAAGTTCCGTATCCTTTCTTTACTGATACTAAACCCTAAAAGGATTCAACCTACTCGACAACTAGTTTATCTGTACCCCAAGTCACAAGAAACACTCACGGGACACGCAAGAAAGTGACCGACTCCCATCTCAAAACGTCCAAGGAACCCACGGAGTTTCGGTCAGTCGGGTCTCTTCTTCGGGCCATTAGCCTCAAAGAACCGGTGTCGGAGAGGTCAAAAGGGGGGAGTTAAGAATCTCAGTTCTTCTTGAGACACTTCTCTTCGGGGAGAAAAGGAGGGAAGAGGTGTCAATGACGTAAAGTGTTCCTCCTGGGGCCCCGTGAGTCGTCGGAGGGGCGGTGGACCAAAAACTACAGTATTTTACCCGGGACTGAAACCTGAGGTCGTCTGCAGCTAAGTGAAACGTGAATTCGCCTTCGGTTAAGACTACGGTTGACTCGGTGAAAGATTTTTGTACGGTTGTGTCCTTAAATGAACAAAGTAGTCCGCAAGACACGACCCTTGTTATGGATGACGTGTCTAAACGAAGACTCTTGTTTTATTTTTTACATATGGTTTTCTTCGACCTCGGTACGGGTCTTCGAGTTAGGTACTAACGAAGTAGGGAAGGTGTACCCATCCAAAAACAACGTCCTTCGTCTCAGAGTAGTGCGCACGTAAATTTAATACGCTTGAGTTGATATGTGTGAACCGTTCTCTGTTGATCACTCTCCCTTAAATTCGGCTGTCAAGACGGGTGTTCGGGAGAGTCACTCGTACACGGAATCTCGCTCGGACTCCACCTTCCACAGGTAGACGACTGGAGAGACAGTGGAAAGGGTGTGTGGGAGGGGTGAGACGTGAGTCCCACTGAGTTCTCGTAGACCCTGAGTCGAGACCGAAATGTCAGAAAATGAATTCCATAAAAGCTTAGAATTCTAAAACATCTCAGTCGTTTTTCTCTTACCCGTAACCTCAGTCTCGACCCAAGTACGGAATTGATCCACTGGGACCTTTACTGAATTGGAATCAGTGAAGTAGACAGGTCACTCAAGTCAATCTGTTTGACGGGTACCCGGAAACACTGTTAATTTTATGTCAGTGTGTACACTCTTCGAATCGTTGACGGAATTCCACCAGTAATACTGATAATGACGCCCCGAGAACGAGACCGGACGGGTACGGGTCACCGAACAAATCATAACATCTGGTGTCAGGTCTTCAGGGGATAAGAAAGGGATTTTTGAGGGATAGAAGGAGGGAGTCTTGTAGAGGGTCCGGAGGTGTCAAGAGACCTAAAAAAACAATAAACGTCACTGAGTAGGGAAAGACAAGACGGAGGAACCGAACTCTGTAACTAGACGAACTATCTCTACAAAGACTGTTTTTAATGAATAAACGTTTGGTCACAAACTACTCTTGATCCATGGAGGATAACACAGTCAAGTCTGAGGTAGTTTTATTTTCGAACACAAACAATATCTTAATATTGTAGACTCTTGACCCTTTCTGGATTCTCCAGTAGACAAGATAACCAAAGGTTTTATACACAAATCGTTTCTTGACGAAAAATTTTTTAATACTTAGGAATTCGTCTCGAATTTCACTGTTTATCTAAGTTCACTAATCTAGACTATTTCACGGACTTCTTGATACCTACCTCCAAGTACTGTAACATGTCCTCTGACTAGTTCTGGTAGGGGTTCTTTTTCTTTACGTTTTTCCGTCTTACCAACAGACTCCTCCGGAATGTTTATCGACTCTTTTCTTCTCTTCGATTTCCGTTTCCTCTTTTCCTTTCTATATGGGTAAACTTACGTCTCAAGATTTCTTATCGTTCCTCTCTATTCTTTCGGAAGGAGTCACTAATGACGTTTCTTTATCTCCTTTTGTTATCTTACCCTTTCTGATCTCTAGAGAAATTCTTTTAATCTCTATGGTTCCCTTGTAAAGTACGTTTCTACCCGAGCTATTTCCTGTCTTTACCATACCTGGATTGTCTTCGTCGTCTATAATTCTTCTCAACCGTTCTTATGTGTCTTCTTGATATATTTTTTCTAGAAGTACTGGGTCTATTGGTACTACCACACTAGTGAGTGGATCTCGGTCTGTAGGACCTCACACTTCAGTTCACCCGGAATCCTTCGTAGTGATACTTGTTTCGATCACCTCCACTACCTTAAGGTCAACTCGATAAAGTTTAGGATTTTCTACTACGATACTTTCACGACGTGAGTTATACGGTCGTTTCAACCTTTTGAGCCGTCCCCGGTGTCCTGACCTTTTCAAGTCAAAAGTAAGGTTAGGGTTTCTTTCCGTTACGGTTTCTTACAAGTTTGATGACGTGTTAACGTGAGTAGAGTGTACGATCGTTTCATTACGAGTTTTAATAGGTTCGGTCCGAAGTTGTCATGTACCTGACACTTGAAGGTCTACAAGTTCGACCAAAATCTTTTCCGTCTCCTTGGTCTCTAGTTAAAGGGTTGTAGGTGACCTAGTAGTTTTTTCCTTCTCTCAAGGTCTTTTTGTAGATAAAGACGAAATAACTGATGCGGTTTCCGAAACTGACACACCTAGTGTTGTTTGACATCTTTTAAGACTTTCTCTACCCTTATGGTCTGGTGGACTGGACGGAGGACTTTTTGGACATACGTCCAGTTTTTTGTCGTCTTGGTCTGTACATTGTTGTCTGACCAAGGTCTGGTCCTTTCCTCATGCAGTGCCGACATATAACAGTGGCACGAATAAATTGAATATACGTCTCATGTAGTACTCTTTACGGTCCGACCTACTTCGGGTTCGACCTTAGTTCTAACGGCCCTCTTTATAGTTATTGGAGTCTATGCGTCTACTGTGGTGGGAATACCGTCTTTCGCTTCTTGATTTCTCGGAGAACTACTTTTACTTTCTCCTCTCACTTTTTCAACCGCATTTTGAGTAGTAAGGCTTTTGAATCTAGTACCGTAGGCCAGGGTAGTGAAGTACCGTTTATCTACTCCTTTGTTACCTTTGTCACTTACTGAAATAAAATCCCCGGAGGTTTTAGCGAAGTCTACCACTGACGTCGGTACTTTAATTTTCTACGAACGAGGAACCTTCTTTTTGATACTGGTTGGATCGAATATTTTTCGTCTCTGTAATGAAACGGTTGTTTCCAGATAGATCAGTTTCGATACCAAAAAGGTCATCAGTACATACCTACACTCTTAACCTGATATTTCTTTCGACTCACGACTTCTTAACTACGAAAACTTGTCACCACAACTTCTTCTGAGAACTCTCAGGGAACTTGAAGTTCCTCTAAGTTGGTTAGTTGGGAATTCCTTTAGTAAGGACTTATAAGTAACCTTCCTGATTATGACTTCGACTTTGAGGGTATTAAACCGGTGGACTGAGCTTCTTGATTGAGTGACCTTTTCTGGGACTACGACCCTTTCTAACTTCTACCTTCCTCGTCCCTTCTGTCTCCTACTCTACCAACCTACGGTAGTGGTTGAGCTACCTGAACTCAAACTCATTCGAGGCCCTCAACCACTACCTGTCCCTTCGGACGACACGACGTCAGGTACCCCAGCGTTCCTCAGTCTGTGTTGACTCGCTGACTTGACTTGACTTAAGGATTACAATTGTTTAACCTGACGTTCCTCTACTTAGGTCAGTTAGGATTTTCTTTAGTCAGGACTTATAAGTAACCTTCCTGACTACGACTTCGACTTCGAGGTTATGAAACCGGTGGACTACACTTCTTGACTAGTAACTTTTTCTGACATTACCTTTCTAACTTCCGTCCCCCTCTTCCCCTGTTGTCTCCCATTCTACCAACCTACCGTAGTGACTCAACGACCTGTACTCAAACTCGTTCGAGACCCTCAACCACTACCTGTCCCTCCGGACTACACGATATCAGGTACACCAGACTGAGTCAGTCTGTGACTTACTGACTTGACTTGACTTCGTCTAGAGACTATATACTGACTTCCTCGTATAAACACAATCCATTTTGTCCCAATCTTGGATACAAGATCCTAGTGTCTTTAGATGGGTGAGTGGGGTGGTTCCGTCGGGGCTCTTGATCCACCTAGAATTTGAAGATTCCTCGTGTCAAATAGTCAATACTTAGACCAGGAAATAAAATATGTACACTTTTTGATTCGGAGTGTTTACTGGAAGCATTTAAGATCACCCATACACACACGAGTCAGTACAGATTGAGAAACCTGACATCGGACGGTCCGAGGAGACAGGTACCCTAAGAGGTCCGTTCTTATGACCCCACCCAACGGTACGGGAAGAGGTCCCCTAGAAGGGGTGGGTCCCTAGCTTGGGCGTAGAGAACGTAGAGGGCGTAACCGTTCGTTTAGCAAATGATGACTTGGTGGACCCTTCGAGGATTTGAGAAAAAAAAAAAAAAGATTTGAGAATTATCCACCTGTCATTTTTGTTTCCCGACTCTTGGGTCTTGACGACCCGGACCACGAAGGAGGTCAAAGTGCGGGGACTCTATCAAGAAAGTCCCGGATCCTCCGGAAAAGGAGGGCTGAGGGACGTACCTAATGAGACTCCTTGGTACCAGGGTTCTGGTCGGGGAATACAACGTATCAAACCGACGAGTGACCTTACTCTGTGAACTGTTCATCGGAACGACAGAGTACAACCACACACGTGTAAAGATCTTTGGAATGAGTAGAGTAAGGGGTAGAACACTGTACGTCTCATGGAGTCCTCATAGAGGAACGGTCACGGTCAGGACCACCTCCTGTGCTCGTCGTCGTCGCTCATGCCGAGTCAAAGGGGGCTGTGTCTCAATTTCCACCTGGGGAAGAGAAAGTTTTGTTCTCGGTTCAGGACACCTCTTTTCCTACAGTTTCCGTATGCCTGCAACAAAGACCCCATTTCTGGACTGAATCAAACCCACTCCCTACATACAACCCACAGTAAACTAGTACCTCTACCATTATAGACGACGGATTTAATAACGTCGTAGGGACTACTTTTAAAACTTCTGGTGTCACGAGGTGGAAGAGGTCTTCTTTTTCTAAGACCTAAGAAATACGACTCCTTCCTGTCACTCTCTGCCCGGTGCGAAGTGTCCTAAGACTGCCTTCTGGTCCTGTTTCAACACTCTTTGAATTACCTTAGGAACCGAGTCCATTTTCGTGAATTCTCTGAAGTAAAGGGGTCTCAACTGAAAAAAAAAAAAAACCTGACACGACTGAGAAACAACACCGCGACCCCGGAAAAAGAGATCAACACCGTGTACCCAAATCAACGGGGAGTCGTACATCTTAAAATCAATGGGTTGGTCCCTAACTTGGGTGCAGGGCACGTGACCTTCCACCTCAGGATCGGTGACCTGGTGGTCTCTTTAGGTGGACCTTGGCAGAGTCTACTACACTTCTGTACTTCTTCAAAGGTGGAGGACTACTATTTTGTTTGGATGGTACCACCCGTCCGTCTTAGGGATTGTGTCTTTGACACAACATCTTGTTTTCGACAAAAATGCAGTCCGAAGGGACCACCGAGTCTACCATTTCTTAGGTGGACGTTACAATCTCTGGACCAAGTCAGGGACCCAACCCTGTTAGGGGCCCTCTCCCCTTACCCTTGGGTCAGGTCATAAGAACGGACCTCTTAATGAACCTGTCTCCTCGGATCGCCCGAGGTCAGGCACCTTGACGTTCCTCAGTCTGTGTTGACTCTCTGACTGTGAAAGTGAAAAGTGAATAAAAATTCAGTCTTCGTTTTACGACCACTTCAAGACCACCCAGGGACGTTTAGAAAAGCGGCAAGAAAGTAAATAAGTAAATCTGTCATTTGTAGGTGACTCTGTACACTCAACGATGGGTGGTAATCGTACTCCGGTGGACGGTAACCGAGGAGACTCGTAAACCCTTTGGAGTGAATGAGTTGTCTCTGGGGACACGAACCTCCCGAGGTCAGTTCATATCCTTCTATCCGTTATCATTCATTTAATAGATACCACCATTCTCCGGTATGTACGATGGTTTTTTTTTTTTTCTTTTTCAACCCGTTTGAGACAAGGGACCATATAAACAAACGACTCGACGACATTGTTTTATGGAATCTGAGTCATCGAACTTGTTGTCCTTTAAAAAGAGAGAGAGCCAAGACCTTCGACTTTCAGATTTGGACTCCACAACCGTCGAAACCAAAGAGGACTCCGGAGAGAAGATCCGAAAGTCCACCGGTGAAACAAAGACACAGGAGTGGACGGGAAAAAAGAGACACACGGAGAGCACAGAGAAGAAACAGAATGTTCTCGTGATTAGGACAACCTAATCCCGGGGTGGGAATACTAGAGTTGGAATCAATAGAGGATTTATGGGACAGAGGTTTATGTCAGTGGAACTCCCCAATCCTGAAGTTGTGTACTTAACCCCCTACCCTCTTTACTGTGTCAAAATAGGGATTATGGACCTTTTTACATAAGGGACCCTAAGACGAATATCTTTACTCCTGCTTACGGGAGGGTTGAGACAGGATCATCTTTGTCCCAAAGGTGGTGGAGATGAGACGTTCACTACGGACGAACGGGCCTCGTCTCCGACTCCGGAGGAGAACTCCTATTTTGAGGGGTCTGTATGAACCGGGTCTGTACTGTGAACGTAGGAGAAAATCAAGACACCCACAGTCCCCGAACACTTGGATGAAGTCGTGGACACCGTTGGTGGACAGAACGTACTAGTGGTACTACTGTACATTAAAGAGAGGAGGGAAGTCAGGATCTTATCGATGTTTTTCCCACTTCGACCTTCCTAACCTAGTTCAAAGGTAGAGTCAGGTCGTGAAATGGACCAGAGTCGAAAATAACCTTACATTTACTTCGGTCCGACAGAGAAAGAACCGAGAACGGTATATCAGGGACGAACAGAAATAGAACTCTTCGGGAGTTTCAAAGAGACGACCAAGGTAGTGGAATCCTTAAGAGATTATAAGTACAGAAATCTAAGGTATCCTCCTCGACTTTGTGGTACACACACAGTAGTCCCAGAGACCCATGTCCCTCTTGACTGTAGATACACAAGATCCTTTTGAAGACTGAACTCAGGATTTCCCTTCGACATACCTCATTCGTCCCTGAGACTCCGGGACTTTCCTCCACGGGACCCACTCGCTGTCGGTTCAAGACTTAACCTTCACCTTATTCACGACTCTTATGGTGTTTCCTTAGACCTCTACACCGACTCTACCCTCATCAAACCTTGGGTATCGACAGTGAACACGGAAAGGTAGACAAGTGACACCAGTAAGTTCCTGACTCTTAGTCTACCACATTCTATTTCTTCGTCTTGCTTCAAATCTATCTTCCTCGTTGACACGTCATTAACCTCCGGTAAGTAAGTTGTTTATAAATGACTCGTAGAAGATACACGGTCCGTAGGGGGGCAGATACACGATCCATACGATCCTGTGATCTTACTTGTTTTACCCCTTTTTACCTACGTAGGGTAACTTCGACTGTAAGAACACCTCGTTCTTTTCGTTATTTTTATATCATTCGTGTATCAACTTATATATCATCAATTTATATATCAATTTACAATAATATGTGATACATACAATGTATACACAATGATAGATACAATTTACACACACACACACATACGAATCAGCGAGTCAGTACAGGTTGAGAAACGTTGGGGAACCTGACATCGGACGGTCCGAGGAGACAGGTACCCCTAAGAGGTCCGTTCTTATGACCTCACCCAACGGTACGGGAGGAGATCCCCTTGAAGGGTCGGGTCCCTAACTTGGGTCCAGAGGGTGTAACGTCCACCTAAGAAATGGTAGACTCTGTGGTCCCTTTGTGTTTATATATCATTATTATCGTTTATGAAAGATACCCGGTCTATGACAAGAATCATCAAGGACACAGAGATGAGTGAGTTAAGGACACTGGTGTCAGGACGTCGTCATCAAGACACTCAGAGGAGTAAAACGTGTCTCCTCCGTGTCTCCGCGACTCATTAAGTGTCTTCGGTGTGTTGCGATTCGCTACCTCATTCCCAAACCTGGGTCCGTCAGACCGACATTCCTCGTGTCTGGGACGAGAGGGAGGACGATATGACGAGAGGGAGGACGATGCGGTCTCCCACTGTTCAGGACCCTCTTTGTCCGTCGTCCCCTCCCCTGCCCCAACCCCAAACCCAAACCCTCTTCCTTAGTGGTCATCGACGACACCGCACATCCGAAGACTAAATCCAGTCCTGTGTCTTGGTCACTAACGAATCTAGAGTATTAGTAGGGGACACCCACACGAAAGGATTATGTCTTTTGACAGACGAACAAACCCCCAAAAGAAACAGACAGACTAAGTACAGTACCAGAGTCGGGAGCCGTCTCTCGGATCGTCCTCTGACGAAGGTACTGACACGACTTTAAGGATTCAAAACCCCAACCAATTTGGATAAGTTCCGAAGGGACCACCGAGTCTGTCATTTCACAGACGGATGTTACGTCCTCTGGACCCAAGCTAGGGACCCACCCCTTTTAGGAGACCTCTTCCTTTACCGTTGGGTGAGGTCATGAGAACGGACCTTTTAGGGTACCCTCCTCGGACCATCCGATGTCAGGTACCCCAGCGTTTCTCAGCCTGTACTGACTCGTTGAAGTGAAGTGAAGTGAAGTTAGGATAAGTTCACAAACACTGAAGGATCACTAAATTCTTACGAACTTACAAAAGATTTTTTCCTTTCTTTTCGAATTTTCGCTGACAGTCTCCCGAACGGAGTCACGTGGTCATACTTCACTGGTCATACTAAGACTGGTCTTTGACGACCAATGTCAGTGAATCATTTAGGTCTCAACAATTCACTCTCTATCCCAGGACGACTACAACTAACGACGTCTGCGACACTTAGGAAAGGACCCCGTAGGGCACCACTAGAACGTTATCTCGTCCAGGGGTGGGTCCAAATGACGACCAAGTCTGTCGATTAACTCCGTCATCTTCCATTACTAATCCTCGAACCCAAGTCGGAGTTGAACTGAGACTCCGGACTAAGATGGTGAATTTCCGATACACTAAACTCGTTCACTCAATTGGAGAGACTCCGACTTAAAGGATTAGGTATTTTAACTCCTTTGTTACCCCAATCAGTGGCATCGTTTCCCAACGATGCCCCTCATTGATTCTAGTACTTAGTAACTCTGTTATTATCCCTCATAAGGTATTTACAATTGATAATAACAACTATAGTAGTAATAGTTCGTCAATAGATATAGACTAAAAAAAGATACTGGTCTACCTTTACATAAAAGTAACATAATTTATAAAGATCTATGTAGAAGTGTAAATTCGGACGGGGAAATACTGTCTGATTTCACACCTAGGAGTTTCACCGGGTACTTTCGTGAAAGTTAGACATTGTAGGAAGACTTTAGGTGAGTAGTGAAACTTCCACAAATTCTTGTTTCTTCCGTCTCGGGGAAACGGTCTCTTAGATCCTACCAGGAGAACTCACAAGTCCTTTCCGTGTGACAGTCTACGATGGAAGACTATGACTTAGTCAGAGTGGACTATTGGATTCTACGAACAAATATTTCCGTACAATTACTCATGTGCATCCCTCCGTCCGAACTCTTGTCTTTGTTGGTAATAATACTGGTAATACATCCACTACTTTAAGGGGTCTACTTTTTGTAAAGGGTCCCATCTATCACAAGGAAACATCCTGTCCCTGTCACTGTAGTTTTTTGGTCGTCTTCGTATAAAAAGACAACACCTTTGTTTCGTTTACAGGTTTTTTACAAACGACAAATTTGACGACCGTTTGTACATTGACTAAAAAGTGATTCTATTCGAAGGTTAAAGATTTATCGTGTGTGTAAAAAGAAGAGCTTGTATAAAAGTACAAAAATACTATAACGGACACTTAGAAATGAAACTCACATTAAATCAAACACCGTTCTTTTCTTTGCTTCAAATATTAACAAGGGACAGACTAAAAGTCTATAAGGGAATTACTATCGAAAGTTCGACAAGTTATATTAGAAAAGAGTAGTTTCGTATTTGTACTCTCCCTCGAGGGTTTACTTTTATCTAACTCTCTTGTTTGAACTACCCCGTAAAGAGAAAATAAAATTGTCTGAGGATGTTTAACAGTAAAAGTTTCGGGTCAACTCCTTAAATTAAAATTACTACATCATTGTTTTATGTGTTATGCTCTATCTTTACTCCTATTATTTTTAGGGAAAGAAAGAATTTACTCCTAGTTATCGTAAGATGATACAAAGGAAATTCATTATTGCAAAGAACGAGTTTCATCTTCAAGTTGAACTCCTTCCCTTAAACAAATTTATAAATTAAAAATTATACACTTCAGTAGGTAAACTAGGTAAGAATAATGACTAACGGAATAACCACACATTTCTTACCAAAGGTCCTATTTCAAACTTCGTTCGAGGAAAATTATCGTTTCACAAAACATACAAAAATAACAATTAATTAAAAATAACCTTATATCAACGAAACGTTATAATACAATCGAAGATGACGTGTCGTCTTAATTAGTCGACATGTATATGCATGTACACGTACAAGTCAGCACAGACTAAGAAACACTGGGGTACCTGACATCGGGTGGTCCGAGGAGACAGATACCCTAAGAGGTCCGTTCTTATGACCCACCCAACAGTAAAGGATGAGTTCCCCTAGAAGGGTTGGGTCCCTAGTTTGGGTTCAGAGAACGTAGAGGACGTATCCGTCCACCCGAGAAATGATGACACGGTGGACCCTTCGGGTGTACATGTATATAGGGGAAGCAAAACTCAAAGGGAGGGTAAATCCTAAGGTACTCACTTCATCCAGTCTTTTTCTTTTTGACTATAGTATATAATTACTTATATACATCTTTTTACTATATCTGCGGGAATAAACGTTTCGTCTTTATCTCTGTCTCGATCTCTTGTTTACATACCTATGACTCCCCCAGCCGTCCCACCATACTTAACCCTCTACCCTAACTTTGTATATGTCATAACTATGATACACATTTTATCTGTTGAATACGATCGACGAAAACTAATGTTTCTTAACTACACAAAAGTTCCCGTGAACTTCCTGATCCTTGTACATCCGTCTGTGTACCTAAGAGTCCAACTCAAGTTGGTGTCGTAGAGAGCCTCGGAGTGTCTCTGTCTTTGACCTCACATTAAGGTTCCGGAAGTTCAGGGCGTCAGACACGAAGAGACCGAACCAACGACACCCGTGGGTAAAGGTAGATGAAGAGAGAGAGGGTTAGCAGTAAGAGTTGGGATAAGGAACACGAAGGAATATTGAGTTACATGAGAGTGGGACAAAACACTGAAGAGAGAGACCCGTCTGAAACTCGGACTTTAGGATACCGAGAAACGGACTTAACGAGGAATCGAGGGTTAATTTTAAAGACTTTCACCTTAGAGTGTCGGAGACGGACAGGGACAAACAGGTAGACTGATGTAGTGCCGACAGCCTGTCATATACACCACCCAAAGACAGGAAGGGTTCCAGAAGGGAAAGAAAAGAAAAAAAAAAAACGTCCCCCTCTTCGGTATCAAGTTTATACCGACAAGGGGGAATCGTCCCTCGATAACTATGATACATATTTTTTCAAGTCAAGAGTTGTCCCCGACACTCCCGCTGTCCGGGTCCCGACCATGTAGGTCATGTCTTTTCAGACTGGCCGACTGTCTAACAACCAATGATAAGTGTCCCCCGGCTTCTTGGATTTGATTTTACCCTTGTGTAGTGTTGAGAGCAGTGTTCGGAGTCTCTTAAACACTCCAGGTGCCTGGCCTTCTAGTATCGGTGGTGGGACAGATTCGACTTCGACCTCGACCTGAAACTGTCGGTGCCCTAGTCAGTCCAGGTCCACCACGAGAAACCAAAAGTTCTACGACATTCATATTACAAAACGGGTACAAAAGGGTCGATTTTAATCAGTCTTTTTATCCTATTTTTGTATTCGAGACAACGAAAAAGAAATAAATTAGTAACATTACTTAAGAAAAGAGAAATCTTGTACTCATTCATACTCTACCAACGGACAGACACACGGAGCTTCGTGATCGAAACAATATATTAGACCACAGAGGGGGTCCAATCTATGTGTATTTTACCTTGTGGCACCTTTTATTGTTGTGAGTGTCTGTAGAGGGTACCGACGTGAAACAAGAATACTTTAGTACATCAACCAGTGATAAATAAAACTACTAAAATCGTTGTCTCGTGATAAATCAGGACGCGAAAGATAATATATACTTTTCACGGTAGATCACCAGTGAGCCTTTTTACATTGGCATGTCTAGTCTTACTAGTCTTACTAGGTAAAAGGGGCGGAACGAGACAAAAGGTTTGTCTTGTAAAATTTGTATGAACAAATTTTTTATAAGTGATGAGGGATCGGTTTTTATATGAAATCTCGTGTCCCGTAGTAACCTATTTTTAATTAAGTGTCCGAGACCACTCTCTAGTGACTGTCAAGGAGCGAGAGTATCGCTCAACGATACGTTGTGTTTGAACTTCGGTCAAAAGGTCTTCGGACTAAGTTTGGTATACACTATAGGAACTTACTCTGAACGGACACCTTGAACATGGTTTTTTTCGGACTTCAGGGAGGGTCTTCGGGAATGTTGACTGACGCCCTCTGTCTTTATTCTCTCAAGGGTTCCACGGCCGGTACACTTATCCCTTCGTGAAACGTAGTAAAATCCATTTAAGAGGTTTAACTGAGTCAGGATTACTCAAATAACGAGGATGGATCTTCTACAGAGCTGTCAACGGAAACCGCGTAGTTTTCTAGGGACTAAATTTTGATTTAACATTAGGAAGTCACTGGAACAAAAGGGACCTTGGGACACGTTCGACGAGTCAGAAGACGACGTAACATCTGTCCCGTTGTGAGGACTGAGTTAACTGCAGTACCGTTTACTCTCGTTGACCGGTCCGGACAGTGATTATATTACGATTTCCGTGTGAAAGCGACATTGATCCCTTGGGGTCGGTCGACGTCTATCTTAGTTTATTGAATCACTCAAACGTTGAACGAGTGTGTAAACCGAAGGTCAGATCTCCGACCTTTCGTTTATCCGTTCATCTCAAGTCTAACTCTCACCCAATCAACATTAGGACCCGGTGTCTGGTTCAGTGAGTGTGTGTGTGTGTGTGTGTGTGTGTGTGTGTGGTTCAGAGAGAGTGTGTGTGTGTGTGTGTGTGTGTGTGCGCGTGCGTGGAGACGAGAACGAGACTGATCTCCACAGGGCCTACCTGAACGTGACAGGTCCTACCCTACTTGGGTTTCTTACCGGACCTACATTATATGACAGATTACTCCCCGACGCTCCTCGACCAGGACCACTATCTCCTGGGGAGGAGGTAAAAGAGAAACCCTGGGAACTCTCTTTCTCATAATCAATGATTTACAACATGGGTGTAATCAGTTTATTAGTCCGTTCAGGAAATTCTTTCACGGTCCTGTTTTAGTAAGACTTCCCTAAAGGATCTTGTTCACCCTTGGATCGTTACCAGGTGAAGGAACCCTTGTTCGTGAGACTCCTTAAGGAGTCTGTCGGTCGGTAGATGTGACCCCCTAAAACTACTTCTACTAGTTCCCGTCCTTACTCGGTGACCTTGAGATCGAAGACCACACTCTTATGTCGATCCAGTGGAAGAGGGGTCGAAGGAGATTCTAGAGATCAGTCTGAGGACAACCCTTTTTATCGCAGAAAAGAATTTCTGGGTCCAGTTGGTCTTTAATCACCTCAATTTGGTTTAAAACTTATTTGGAGAGAATCGGAATACTATTTTCAGTAAATATTTTTCCATTACCGAATGGGTATGTTACCTTATAATAGTTGGACTTTTTCCTTGCTTCAAGACTATATAATGTGATTCACTTTACTCGGTCTGTGTTTTTCTGACGTGCTAAAAGTAACACACTCTGTGAATCTCATCAGTATAAGTATTTACCCTTCATCTTACCACCAACAGTCCCCGACCCTCCTCTCCTGTCTCCCCTTAGTAACAAATTACCCACATCGCAAAGTCAAAACGTCCTACTTTTCTCAAGACCTCTACTCGTTACCACTACTATCACAATTGATTTTTTACTCGGTGTTGGACTTTCATCTCTCAATGAAATAAACCACCCTTACAATTCCTGGGCCTCGGGTCCTCTGTCGGAGAGTCATCGAGACACTTTAGACGAGTCTCGTCCGTCCTCTCCCTCAGTCCGATATATGTTCAAACGTCGTTTCCCCCGTTCGTTGGACTTGTAGTTTCTAATAACAATTTATCATTCCTTTTGGTCTATAGTTCGATTCCTTAAATCACAAAAGATATATCCCTTTCTCCGTTCGGAGACCCGAGAGACTTAAGTAAGGAAAGTGTCCGTGGAGTCGATAGTCTCCCGTTTAGACAAAGATCTACGAATTGTAGGAATTAAGGAAAAAATGGTATTCCCCACCGTCCACACCACCTACCGACGAAGACCGTAGGGTAGAGAAGTGAGGTGGTCGTTAACGGTACCAACCCCTACCACCGTAGACGATCTAGTGTCAAAACCCTCGGGAGTCAGTGTAATCCTCCGGACTTTAGCGACTGTCGACACGTTAAAGAACGGGTCACTATGTCGTCCTTTACAAAGTAAAGTGTGATCGTGTTGTCACAGTTGCATGAACTACGGTGAATTTTTACGGTGAAATCGACATGTGAATTTTTATCAATTCTACCATTTAAACTACCGTACGTACAAAATGGTATTAAAAATTTTTCTTTCCATTACGTATATAGACATAGTCACAGACACATTTATTCACTTTGTAATGCTCAGTGAAATTTTTCTATCAGAATGTTGTTTCTAAAAATTACATTTGTCTAGCAGACCTTATCAAGTCGTCAAATAAGGGGAAATTTTTTTTTATTTTCGGTAACACCCCACCTTTTGTTCCGCGCGCGGCACCGTCCAGACATCCGTCGTGCACACAAGAGTATAAGGGGGAAATTCGCCACTGACCGTGAAAGTTCAGTAGTGTAATACGACTTCACGAACCAACACAACTTGTCGTCGGTATTGTAAATTCGTATTTTTCCTTTATGTATCAGAACTACGTATACACACACGACTCAGTGAATTAAGTACAGGTTGGGAAACGCTGGAGTACCTGACATCGGACAGTCCGAGGAGACAGGTACCCTGAGAGGTCCGTTCTTATGACCTCACCCTGAGAAAAACAAAAGGGAAGGAAATAGTGAAGGTGGTAGGTTAGACGACTGTAGTATTTTCCATCTTCGACGTCTATGACTCAGGGTTTCTCCGTTGTAAGGGTAAATTGATCTAACGGAAAGTAACTTCACCATATAGAGTGAACGAATGTACCCTTAGTGGTTTGAAGTAAAACTTCACCGTTAAAAAGTAAACAAAAGACCACTGTATTTATTTAATAAGTGTTAAGTCTCACTTCTTTGGAAAATCAATAATAACAACCATCTTATAGTAGGCTTGCGTACGTAGTCGATCCAATAAACGTTAATTTATAATTTCATTCGGTATATAGTGAGAAAAAGAGGTCCAGTTATTTCAAGAAGCCTTAGTATTGTAGTTCGGTGTGACCTACAAACGAAATCTGTCATAGTAGGCTTTCCGCCATGTCTGTCGATAATGGTAAGACCAAGGTCCAGTCTTTATGAATTGATGAAACGTTTATAAATCACAAACCATAAAAGTTAATGATAAGTAGATAGTAAATACTACAGAGGAGTGACGAAAATTCTGTTGAATCGGAAAAAAAAAAGTAGCAAGTTGCGGTGGTTTATTATAAATAGATCACGTACATGAGACTCGTTTTATAAATGATTCCTTCTGAACAAAGGAAAAGAAATTTCTAGTAGTAACCTATATTTCTGTTTCTCTTTTACTATGTCCTCTAGGTTTATGTGTCCGTAAAGTTATAAATCTATAGATATGGATGTTTTGTGTGAGGGTACAGTAGGAAATGGTCACCAAGGGTAACTGACTACATTCCTCGAGAAATTTTAATGTCAAAACTCTCTAGGTAGGGTCTGACTCTCTCTTAGACGACTCCTATTCGAGTCCTTAGACTAAAAGGTCCACTAAAAATATGTGTCGGTCCAAACCTTTAGTGCCCAGATGTATCTACGGTCGATACAAACGTGACTCTATAATATGGTTTCCCATAGAGTTACTTACGTTGGTCCAATACCCTCATTTACACGTATGATTCAACGAAGTCAGTACAGACTGAGACATTGGGGTGCCTGATATCGGACGGTCCCAGGAGACAGGTACCCTAAGAGGTCCGTTGTTATGAACTCACCCAATGGCACGGAAGGAGGTCCCCTAGAAGAGGTGGGTCCCTAACTTGGGTACAGAGAATGGAGAGGACGTAACCGTCCGCTCAAGAAATGGTGATCGTGGTGGACCCTTCGGACAATACCTCTTTCCCTCTCTACGTGAGTACAAGATTCTGTTCGAAGGTTTCACAAAACTATCACATGGGTATTATCTTTACAATTCGTCTCGATAAGGTGGAACGTATACACACACACACACACACACACACACACACACACACACACATCTATCTCTTTATCTAACTAAATCCATATACTTAACCCTCTTCCGTTACCGTGGGGTGAGGTCATGAGAACGGACCTTTTAGGGTATCTGCCTCCTCTGTCCATCCGACGTCAGGTACTACAGCACTTCTCAGTTTGTGCTGACTCACTGAAGTGAAAGTGAAAAGTGAAAGTACGTAACCTCTTCCTTTACCGTTGGGTGAGGTCACAAGAACGGACCTCCTAGGGTCCCTGCCTCCTCGGAGTACCCGACGGCAGATACCCCAGCGTATCTAAGCCTGTGTTGACTTCGCGGAATCGTCGTCGTCAATATACTTAATCTTTGCACAAGATTTTATTTTCTTTGTACAAGACAACATGATTAAACATGTACATAATATTTCATAAGATTTTGTCTTTAGATTTTTCTATTCCATTTATATTTATACTTTGTAAAGTTTAAAATACAATAAATATTTGTCTTGGTATCTGAAAGTTCAGTAGTATTTGGGAAGACTCAACACCTCAAGGAAGAGAAGAAAGTCTTACGGAAAAGACCAAAGTCCCACTCCCTAATTGTAAGGAAAGAATCCTTTCCTCCTTGATCTCCAAGATTGTAGGGACTTATCCAACAAGGGGATGTACCACGTATGGAGTGGGGATCGGGGGTGGGGTAGGGTGGACGGCGGAGGTAGGGGGGACGGGGGAGGTAGGGGGGGACAGAGAATATGTGTAGATCTACACATATTCTCTGTCCTT